>JAKCOX010000070.1:3000000-3507864 GCA_022605575.1 Laterallus jamaicensis coturniculus | reverse complement strand
GCAAATGCTGATCCGGACGAGAAAAAAAAACATTTGGTGCACCATGGAGGTACATTTGAGTTTCCCAGGCAAATGAAAGCGGTGACACCAAAGTTGATAGTTTCTGTTTGTGTCTCCCCTGAAGATGTTACAGGCCAGCTATGTCTTTCAGTCCTGGCTCCTTTGGTTTGGAAGCTATTGCTGGACCTTTGGCATGTTTGGCAGCAAATGCTGCTCCGGCCGAGAAAAATACTTTTGGTGCACCAGGGAGGTTCATTTGAGTTTCCCAGGCAAATGAAAGCGGTGACACCAAAGTTGATAGTTTCTGTTTGTGTCTCCCCTGAGGAGGTTTCAAGCCAGCTATGTCTTTCAGTCCTGGCTCCTTTGGTTTGGAAGCTATTGCTGGACGTTTTGCATGTTTAGCAGCAAATGCTGCTCCGGCCGATAAAAAAAAACATTTGGTGCACCATGGAGGTACATTTGAGTTTCCCAGGCAAATGAAAGCGGTGACACCAAAGTTGATAGTTTCTGTTTGTGTCTCCCCTGAGGAGGTTTCAGGCCAGCTATGTCTTTCAGTCCTGGCTCCTTTGGTTTGGAAGCTATTGCTGGACGTTTGGCATGTTTGGCAGCAAATGCTGCTCCGGCCGAGAAAACACTTTTGGTGCACCAGGGAGGTTCATTTGAGTTTCCCAGGCAAACGAAAGCGGTGACGCCAAAGTTGATAGTTTCTGTTTGTGTCTCCCCTGAGGAGGTTTCAGGCCAGCTATGTCTTTCAGTCCTGGCTCCTTTGGATTGGAAACTATTGCTGGACGTTTGGCCGCAAATGCTGCTCTGCCCGAGAAAAACACTTTTGGTGCACCAGGGAGGTTCATTTGAGTTTCCCAGGCAAACGAATGCGGTGACACCAAAGTTGATAGTTTCTGTTTGTGTCTCCCCTGAGGAGGTTTCAGGTCAGCTATGGCTTTCAGTCCTGGCTCCTTTGATTTGGAAGCTATGGCTGGACGTTTGGCATGTTTGGCAGCAAATGCTGCTCCGGCCAAGAAAACCACTATTTATGCACCAGGGAGGTACATTTGAGTTTCCCAGGCACATGAAAGCGGTGACACCGAAGTTGATAGTTTCTGTTTGTGTCTCCCCTGAGGAGGTTTCAGGCCAGCTATGTCTTTCAGTCCTGGCTCCTTTGGTTTGGAAGCTATTGCTGGACGTTTGGCATGCTTGGCAGCAAATGCTGATCCGGACGAGAAAAAAAACCATTTGGTGCACCATGGAGGTACATTTGAGTTTCCCAGGCAAATGAAAGCGGTGACACCAAAGTTGATAGTTTCTGTTTGTGTCTCCCCTGAAGATGTTACAGGCCAGCTATGTCTTTCAGTCCTGGCTCCTTTGGTTTGGAAGCTATTGCTGGACGTTTGGCATGTTTGGCAGCAAATGCTGCTCCGGCCGAGAAAAACACTTTTGGTGCACCATGGAGGTACATTTGAGTTTCCCAGGCAAATGAAAGCGGTGACACCAAAGTTGATAGTTTCTGTTTGTGTCTCCCCTGAGGAGGTTTCAAGCCAGCTATGTCTTTCAGTCCTGGCTCCTTTGGTTTGGAACTATTGATGGACGTTTGGCATGTTTGGCAGCAAATGCTGCTCCGGCCGAGAAAAACACTTTTGGTGCACCAGGGAGGTACATTTGTGTTTCCCAGCCGGTGACACCAAAGTTGATAGTTTCTGTTTGTGCCTCCCCTGAGGAGGTTACAGGCCAGCTATGTCTTTCAGTCCTGGCTCCTTTGGTTTGGAAGCTATTGCTGGACGTTTGGCATGTTTGGCAGCAAATGCTGCTCCGGCCGAGAAAAACACTTTTGGTGCACCATGGAGGACCATTTGAGTTTCCCAGGCAAACCAAAGCAGTGACAACAAAGTTGATAGTTTCTGTTTGTGTCTCCCCTGAGGAGGTTTCAGGCCAGCTATTTCTTTCAGTCCTGGCTCCTTTTGGTTTGGAAGGTATTGCTGGACGTTTGGTATGTTTGGCAGCAAATGCTGCTCCAGAACGAGAAAAACAATTTTGGTGCATGTAAGGTACTGGAATTATGCCTTACAATTGCCAACAGAACTGACCCCCCCGCCTCTTCTCCTCTCACCTTACCAAACCCCATTCCTAAGACACTACATCACCACTGGTCAGGCCCAGGCTTTCGAGAATCTAATGACTATTCAACAAGCCACCCAGAAGAGAGACATCAGGAACCATTCACACATCAGGAGCCATTGTTCCACTATCAGGAGCACACATCGGGAGCCATTCACACATTGGACACTCCCGTCATCCACCCTGGAGCATTCCCACAGGCCAGGTGGAAGCTTGTAGTGAGACAAAGGAGCGGTACCCCTACAAAAAGGGGTGCAACGAGAGAAATCTCTCTCTTTATCTTCATACTTCGTCATGGTGGAACAACGAAGGGAGCGCTCTCCCATCCCATCAGACCCAGAGAATACTCTGCCATCGGACGGAATGCCGTAGCCTCGTGGTGGTAGATATAGCCTCCCCTCACCCCTCTTCCTTTTTTCCACTCTCTCTCTCTTTCTATCTCTCTTTTTCACCGCCGTTTTCTTTCTTCCCCCCTTTCCCTGCACGTTTCTTTCTAAATAAAACAACCTACACCTTGACTCGGTTTCGAGTCTCAATTCTGTTCTCCGAGAATTTAATTAAGAACTTATCACGATAAAACACCTAGTGATTGGACATCACTCAGGGGTTAAGCCCAGCCGCCCCCAGCCACCCAGAGCGATCCGAGGTTCGGCTGGAACGCAAGGGGGTTTAGCCTCTGCCAAACCAAAGTCTTGTCTAGGTTGTGGATCGTGACAGTGCACCATGGAGGTACATTTGAGTTTCCCAGGCAAATGAAAGCGGTGACACCAAAGTTGATAGTTTCTGTTTGTGTCTCCCCTGAGGAGGTTTCAGGCCAGCTATGTCTTTCAGTCCTGGCTCCTTTGGTTTGGAACTATTGCGGGACGTTTGGCATGTTTGGCAGCAAATGCTGCTCCGGCCGAGAAAACCACTTTTGGTGCACCAGGGAGGAACATTTGTGTTTCCCAGCCGGTGACACCAAAGTTGATAGTTTCTGTTTGTGTCTCCCCTGAGGAGTTTTCAGGCCAGCTATGTCTTTCAGTCCTGGCTCCTTTGGATTGGAAACTATTGCTGGACGTTTGGCAGCAAATGCTGCTCTGCCCGAGAAAAACACTTTTGGTGCACCAGGGAGGTTCATTTGAGTTTCCCAGGCAAACGAATGCGGTGACACCAAAGTTGATAGTTTCTGTTTGTGTCTCCCCTGAGGAGGTTTCAGGCCAGCTATGTCTTTCAGTCCTGGCTCCTTTGGTTTGGAAGCTATTGCTGGACGTTTGGCAGCAAATGCAGCTCCGGCAGAGAAAAACACATTTGGTGCACCATGGAGGTACATTTGAGTTTCCCAGGCAAACAAAAGAAGTGACACCAAAGTTGATAGTTTCTGTTTGTGTCTCCCCTGAGGAGGTTTCAGGCCAGCTATGTCTTTCAGTCCTGGCTCCTTTGATTTGGAAGCTATGGCTGGACGTTTGGCATGTTTGGCAGCAACTGCTGCTCCGGCCGAGAAAACCACTTTTGGTGCACCAGGGAGGAACATTTGTGTTTCCCAGCCGGTGACACCAAAGTTGATAGTTTCTGTTTGTGTCTCCCCTGAGTAGGTTTCAGGCCAGCTATGTCTTTCAGTCCTGGCTCCTTTGGTTTGGAAGCTATTGCAGGACGTTTGGCATGTTTGGCAGCAAATGCTGCTCCGGACGAAAAAAAACACTTTTGGTGCACCATGGATGTACATCTGAGTTTCCCAAGCAAATGAAAGCGGTGAAACCAAAGTTGATAGTTTCTGTTTGTGTCTCCCCTGAGGAGGTTTCAGGCCAGCTATGTCTTTCAGTCCTGGCTCCTTTGGTTTGGAAGCTATTGCTGGACGTTTGGCAGCAAATGCTGTCGCGGCCGAGAAAAAAACTTTTGGTGCACAATGGAGGTACATCTGAGTTTCCCAGGCAAACGGAAGCGGTGACACCAAAGTTGATAGTTTCTGTTTGTGTCTCCCCTGAGGAGGTTTCAGGCCAGCTATGTCTTTCAGTCCTGGCTCCTTTGGTTTGGAAGCTATTGCTGGACGTTTGGCATGTTTAGCAGCAAATGCTGCTCCGGCCGAGAAAAACACTTTTGTTGCACCATGGAGGTACATTTGAGTTTCCCAGGCAAACGAAAGCAGTGACACCAAAGTTGATAGTTTCTGTTTGTGTCTCCCCTGAGGAGGTTTCAGGCCAGCTACGTCTTTCAGTCCTGGCTCCTTTGGTTTGGAAGCTTTTGCTGGACGTTTGGCATGTTTGGCAACAAATGCTGCCCCGGCTTAGAAAAAAACTTTTGGTGCACAATGGAGGTACATTTGAGTTTCCCAGGCAAACGAAAGCGGTGACACCAAAGTTGATAGTTTCTGTTTGTGTCTCCCCTGAAGAGGTTTCAGGCCAGCTATGTCTTTCAGTCCTGGCTCCTTTGGATTGGAAACTATTGCTGGACGTTTGGCAGCAAATGCTGCTCTGCTTGAGAAAAACACTTTTGGTGCACCAGGGAGGTTCATTTGAGTTTCCCAGGCAAACGAAAGCGGTGACACCAAAGTTGATAGTTTCTGTTTGTGCCTCCCCTGAGGAGGTTTCAGGCCAGCTATGTCTTTCAGTCCTGGCTCCTTTGGATTGGAAACTATTGCTGGACGTTTGGCAGCAAATGCTGCTCTGCCCGAGAAAAACACTTTTGGTGCACCAGGGAGGTTCATTTGAGTTTCCCAGGCAAACGAATGCGGTGACACCAAAGTTGATAGTTTCTGTTTGTGTCTCCCCTGAGGAGGTTTCAGGCCAGCTATGTCTTTCAGTCCTGGCTCCTTTGATTTGGAAGCTATGGCTGGACGTTTGGCATGTTTGGCAGCAAATGCTGCTCCGGCCAAGAAAACCACTATTTATGCACCAGGGAGGTACATTTGAGTTTCCCAGGCACATGAAAGCGGTGACACCGAAGTTGATAGTTTCTGTTTGTGTCTCCCCTGAGGAGGTTTCAGGCCAGCTATGTCTTTCAGTCCTGGCTCCTTTGGTTTGGAAGCTATTGCTGGACGTTTGGCATACTTGGCAGCAAATGCTGATCCGGACGAGAAAAAAAAACATTTGGTGCACCATGGAGGTACATTTGAGTTTCCCAGGCAAATGAAAGCGGTGACACCAAAGTTGATAGTTTCTGTTTGTGTCTCCCCTGAAGATGTTACAGGCCAGCTATGTCTTTCAGTCCTGGCTCCTTTGGTTTGGAAGCTATTGCTGGACCTTTGGCATGTTTGGCAGCAAATGCTGCTCCGGCCGAGAAAAATACTTTTGGTGCACCAGGGAGGTTCATTTGAGTTTCCCAGGCAAATGAAAGCGGTGACACCAAAGTTGATAGTTTCTGTTTGTGTCTCCCCTGAGGAGGTTTCAAGCCAGCTATGTCTTTCAGTCCTGGCTCCTTTGGTTTGGAAGCTATTGCTGGACGTTTTGCATGTTTAGCAGCAAATGCTGCTCCGGCCGATAAAAAAAAACATTTGGTGCACCATGGAGGTACATTTGAGTTTCCCAGGCAAATGAAAGCGGTGACACCAAAGTTGATAGTTTCTGTTTGTGTCTCCCCTGAGGAGGTTTCAGGCCAGCTATGTCTTTCAGTCCTGGCTCCTTTGGTTTGGAAGCTATTGCTGGACGTTTGGCATGTTTGGCAGCAAATGCTGCTCCGGCCGAGAAAAACACTTTTGGTGCACCAGGGAGGTTCATTTGAGTTTCCCAGGCAAACGAAAGCGGTGACGCCAAAGTTGATAGTTTCTGTTTGTGTCTCCCCTGAGGAGGTTTCAGGCCAGCTATGTCTTTCAGTCCTGGCTCCTTTGGATTGGAAACTATTGCTGGACGTTTGGCCGCAAATGCTGCTCTGCCCGAGAAAAACACTTTTGGTGCACCAGGGAGGTTCATTTGAGTTTCCCAGGCAAACGAATGCGGTGACACCAAAGTTGATAGTTTCTGTTTGTGTCTCCCCTGAGGAGGTTTCAGGTCAGCTATGGCTTTCAGTCCTGGCTCCTTTGATTTGGAAGCTATGGCTGGACGTTTGGCATGTTTGGCAGCAAATGCTGCTCCGGCCAAGAAAACCACTATTTATGCACCAGGGAGGTACATTTGAGTTTCCCAGGCACATGAAAGCGGTGACACCGAAGTTGATAGTTTCTGTTTGTGTCTCCCCTGAGGAGGTTTCAGGCCAGCTATGTCTTTCAGTCCTGGCTCCTTTGGTTTGGAAGCTATTGCTGGACGTTTGGCATGCTTGGCAGCAAATGCTGATCCGGACGAGAAAAAAAACCATTTGGTGCACCATGGAGGTACATTTGAGTTTCCCAGGCAAATGAAAGCGGTGACACCAAAGTTGATAGTTTCTGTTTGTGTCTCCCCTGAAGATGTTACAGGCCAGCTATGTCTTTCAGTCCTGGCTCCTTTGGTTTGGAAGCTATTGCTGGACGTTTGGCATGTTTGGCAGCAAATGCTGCTCCGGCCGAGAAAAACACTTTTGGTGCACCATGGAGGTACATTTGAGTTTCCCAGGCAAATGAAAGCGGTGACACCAAAGTTGATAGTTTCTGTTTGTGTCTCCCCTGAGGAGGTTTCAAGCCAGCTATGTCTTTCAGTCCTGGCTCCTTTGGTTTGGAACTATTGATGGACGTTTGGCATGTTTGGCAGCAAATGCTGCTCCGGCCGAGAAAAACACTTTTGGTGCACCAGGGAGGTACATTTGTGTTTCCCAGCCGGTGACACCAAAGTTGATAGTTTCTGTTTGTGCCTCCCCTGAGGAGGTTACAGGCCAGCTATGTCTTTCAGTCCTGGCTCCTTTGGTTTGGAAGCTATTGCTGGACGTTTGGCATGTTTGGCAGCAAATGCTGCTCCGGCCGAGAAAAACACTTTTGGTGCACCATGGAGGACCATTTGAGTTTCCCAGGCAAATGAAAGCGGTGACACCAAAGTTGATAGTTTCTGTTTGTGTCTCCCCTGAGGAGGTTTCAAGCCAGCTATGTCTTTCAGTCTTGGCTCCTTTGGTTTGGAACTATTGATGGACGTTTGGCATGTTTGGCAGCAAATGCTGCTCCGGCCGAGAAAAAAACTTTTGGTGCACCAGGGAGGTAAATTTGTGTTTCCCAGCCGGTGACACCAAAGTTGATATTTTCTGTTTGTGTGTCCCCTGAGGAGGTTTCAGGCCAGCTATGTCTTTCAGTCCTGGCTCCTTTGGTTTGGAAGCTATTGATGGATGTTTGGCATGTTTGGCAGCAAATGCTGCTCCAGCCGAGAAAAACACTTTTGGTGCACCAGGGAGGTACATCTGAGTTTCCCAGGCAAACCAAAGCCGTGACACCAAAGTTGATAGTTTCTGTTTGTGTCTCCCCTGAAGAGGTTACAGGCCAGCTATGTCTTTCAGTCCTGGCTCCTTTGGATTGGAAGCTATTGCTGGACGTTTGGAAGCAAATGCTGCTCCGCCCGAGAAAACCACTTTTGATGCACCATGGAGGTACATTTGAGTTTCCCAGGCAAACCAAAGCAGTGACAACAAAGTTGATAGTTTCTGTTTGTGTCTCCCCTGAGGAGGTTTCAGGCCAGCTATTTCTTTCAGTCCTGGCTCCTTTGGTTTGGAAGCTATTGCTGGACGTTTGGTATGTTTGGCAGCAAATGCTGCTCCAGAACGAGAAAAACAATTTTGGTGCATGTAAGGTACTGGAACTGACCCCCCCCCCTCTTCTCCTCTCACCTTACCAAACCCCATTCCTAAGACACTACATCACCACTGGTCAGGCCCAGGCTTTCGAGAATCTAATGACTATTCAACAAGCCACCCAGAAGAGAGACATCAGGAACCATTCACACATCAGGAGCCATTGTTCCACTATCAGGAGCACACATCGGGAGCCATTCACACATTGGACACTCCCGTCATCCACCCTGGAGCATTCCCACAGGCCAGGTGGAAGCTTGTAGTGAGACAAAGGAGCGGTACCCCTACAAAAAGGGGTGCAACGAGAGAAATCTCTCTCTTTATCTTCATACTTCGTCATGGTGGAACAACGAAGGGAGCGCTCTCCCATCCCATCAGACCCAGAGAATACTCTGCCATCGGACGGAATGCCGTAGCCTCGTGGTGGTAGATATAGCCTCCCCTCACCCCTCTTCCTTTTTTCCACTCTCTCTCTCTTTCTATCTCTCTTTTTCACCGCCGTTTTCTTTCTTCCCCCCTTTCCCTGCACGTTTCTTTCTAAATAAAACAACCTTCACCTTGACTCGGTTTCGAGTCTCAATTCTGTTCTCCGAGAATTTAATTAAGAACTTATCACGATAAAACACCTAGTGATTGGACATCACTCAGGGGTTAAGCCCAGCCGCCCCCAGCCACCCAGAGCGATCCGAGGTTCGGCTGGAACGCAAGGGGGTTTAGCCTCTGCCAAACCAAAGTCTTGTCTAGGTTGTGGATCGTGACAGTGCACCATGGAGGTACAATTGAGTTTCCCAGGCAAATGAAAGCGGTGACACCAAAGTTGATAGTTTCTGTTTGTGTCTCCCCTGAGGAGGTTTCAGGCCAGCTATGTCTTTCAGTCCTGGCTCCTTTGGTTTGGAACTATTGCTGGACGTTTGGCATGTTTGGCAGCAAATGCTGCTCCGGCCGAGAAAACCACTTT
Source organism: Laterallus jamaicensis coturniculus (assembly GCA_022605575.1). NCBI lineage: Eukaryota > Metazoa > Chordata > Aves > Gruiformes > Rallidae > Laterallus > Laterallus jamaicensis. The sequence goes on along the minus strand of JAKCOX010000070.1, from coordinate 3,499,139 downwards.
TGGTGCACCAGGGAGGAACATTTGTTTTTCCCAGCCGGTGACACCAAAGTTGATAGTTTCTGTTTGTGTCTCCCCTGAGGAGGTTTCAGGCCAGCTATGTCTTTCAGTCCTGGCTCCTTTGGTTTGGAACTATTGCTGGACGTTTGGCATGTTTGGCAGCAAATGCTGCTCCGGCCGAGAAAACCACTTTTGGTGCACCAGGGAGGAACATTTGTTTTTCCCAGCCGGTGACACCAAAGTTGATAGTTTCTGTTTGTGTCTCCCCTGAGGAGGTTTCAGGCCAGCTATGTCTTTCAGTCCTGGCTCCTTTGGTTTGGAACTATTGCTGGACGTTTGGCATGTTTGGCAGCAAATGCTGCTCCGGCCGAGAAAAACACTTTTGGTGCACCAGGAAGGTTCATTTGAGTTTCCCAGGCAAACGAAAGCGGTGACACCAAAGTTGATAGTTTCTGTTTGTGTCTCCCCTGAGGAGGTTTCAGGCCAGCTATGTCTTTCAGTCCTGGCTCCTTTGGATTGGAAACTATTGCTGGACGTTTGGCAGCAAATGCTGCTCTGCCCGAGAAAAACACTTTTGGTGCACCAGGAAGGTTCATTTGAGTTTCCCAGGCAAACGAATGCGGTGACACCAAAGTTGATAGTTTCTGTTTGTGTCTCCCCTGAGGAGGTTTCAGGCCAGCTATGTCTTTCAGTCCTGGCTCCTTTGGTTTGGAAGCTATTGCTGGACGTTTGGCAGCAAATGCTGCTCTGCCCGAGAAAAACACTTTTGGTGCACCAGGGAGGTTCATTTGAGTTCCCCAGGCAAATGAATGCGGTGACACCAAAGTTGATAGTTTCTGTTTGTGTCTCCCCTGAGGAGTTTTCAGGCCAGCTATGTCTTTCAGTCCTGGCTCCTTTGATTTGGAAGCTATGGCTGGACGTTTGGCATGTTTGGCAGCAAATGCTGCTCCGGCCAAGAAAACCACTATTTATGCACCAGGGAGGTACATTTGAGTTTCCCAGGCACATGAAAGCGGTGACACCGAAGTTGATAGTTTCTGTTTGTGTCTCCCCTGAGGAGGTTTCAGGCCAGCTATGTCTTTCAGTCCTGGCTCCTTTGGTTTGGAAGCTATTGCTGGACGTTTGGCATGCTTGGCAGCAAATGCTGATCCGGACGAGAAAAAAAACCATTTGGTGCACCATGGAGGTACATTTGAGTTTCCCAGGCAAATGAAAGCGGTGACACCAAAGTTGATAGTTTCTGTTTGTGTCTCCCCTGAAGATGTTACAGGCCAGCTATGTCTTTCAGTCCTGGCTCCTTTGGTTTGGAAGCTATTGCTGGACGTTTGGCATGTTTGGCAGAAACTGCTGCTCCGGCCGAGAAAAATACTTTTGGTGCACCATGGAGGTACATTTGAGTTTCCCAGGCAAATGAAAGCGGTGACACCAAAGTTTATAATTTCTATTTGTGTGTCCCCTGAGGAGGTTTCAGGCCAGCTACGTCTTTCAGTCCTGGCTCCTTTGGTTTGGAAGCTATTGCTGGACGTTTGGCATGTTTGGCAGCAAATGCTGCTCCGGCCGAGAAAAACACTTTTGGTGCACCATGGAGGTACATTTGAGTTTCCCAGGCAAATGAAAGCGGTGACACCAAAGTTGATAGTTTCTGTTTGTGTCTCCCCTGAGGAGGTTTCAAGCCAGCTATGTCTTTCAGTCCTGGATCCTTTGGTTTGGAACTATTGATGGACGTTTGGCATGTTTGGCAGCAAATGCTGCTCCGGCCGAGAAAAACACTTTTGGTGCACCAGGGAGGTACATTTGTGTTTCCCAGCCGGTGACACCAAAGTTGATAGTTTCTGTTTGTGCCTCCCCTGAGGAGGTTACAGGCCAGCTATGTCTTTCAGTCCTGGCTCCTTTGGATTGGAAGCTATTGCTGGACGTTTGGCAGCAAATGCTGCTCCGCCCGAGAAAACCACTTTTGATGCACCATGGAGGTACATTTGAGTTTCCCGGGCAAACCAAAGCAGTGACACCAAAGTTGATAGTTTCTGTTTGTGTCTCCCCTGAGGAGTTTTCAGGCCAGCTATGTCTTTCAGTCCTGGCTCCTTTGATTTGGAAGCTATGGCTGGACGTTTGGCATGTTTGGCAGCAAATGCTGCTCCGGCCAAGAAAACCACTATTTATGCACCAGGGAGGTACATTTGAGTTTCCCAGGCAAACGAAAGCGGTGACACCAAAGTTGATAGTTTCTGTTTGTGTCTCCCCTGAGGAGGTTTCAGGCCAGCTATGTCTTTCAGTCCTGGCTCCTTTGGTTTGGAAGCTATTGCTGGACGTTTGGCAGCAAATGCTGCTCTGCCCGAGAAAAACACTTTTGGTGCACCAGGGAGGTTCATTTGAGTTCCCCAGGCAAATGAATGCGGTGACACCAAAGTTGATAGTTTCTGTTTGTGTCTCCCCTGAGGAGTTTTCAGGCCAGCTATGTCTTTCAGTCCTGGCTCCTTTGATTTGGAAGCTATGGCTGGACGTTCGGCATGTTTGGCAGCAAATGCTGCTCCGGCCAAGAAAACCACTATTTATGCACCAGGGAGGTACATTTGAGTTTCCCAGGCACATGAAAGCGGTGACACCGAAGTTGATAGTTTCTGTTTGTGTCTCCCCTGAGGAGGTTTCAGGCCAGCTATGTCTTTCAGTCCTGGCTCCTTTGGTTTGGAAGCTATTGCTGGACGTTTGGCATGCTTGGCAGCAAATGCTGATCCGGACGAGAAAAAAAACCATTTGGTGCACCATGGAGGTACATTTGAGTTTCCCAGGCAAATGAAAGCGGTGACACCAAAGTTGATAGTTTCTGTTTGTGTCTCCCCTGAAGATGTTACAGGCCAGCTATGTCTTTCAGTCCTGGCTCCTTTGATTTGGAAGCTATGGCTGGACGTTTGGCATGTTTGGCAGCAAATGCTGCTCCGGCCAAGAAAACCACTATTTATGCACCAGGGAGGTACATTTGAGTTTCCCAGGCACATGAAAGCGGTGACACCGAAGTTGATAGTTTCTGTTTGTGTCTCCCCTGAGGAGGTTTCAGGCCAGCTATGTCTTTCAGTCCTGGCTCCTTTGGTTTGGAAGCTATTGCTGGACGTTTGGCATGCTTGGCAGCAAATGCTGATCCGGACGAGAAAAAAAACCATTTGGTGCACCATGGAGGTACATTTGAGTTTCCCAGGCAAATGAAAGCGGTGACACCAAAGTTGATAGTTTCTGTTTGTGTCTCCCCTGAAGATGTTACAGGCCAGCTATGTCTTTCAGTCCTGGCTCCTTTGGTTTGGAAGCTATTGCTGGACGTTTGGCATGTTTGGCAGAAACTGCTGCTCCGGCCGAGAAAAATACTTTTGGTGCACCATGGAGGTACATTTGAGTTTCCCAGGCAAATGAAAGCGGTGACACCAAAGTTTATAATTTCTATTTGTGTGTCCCCTGAGGAGGTTTCAGGCCAGCTACGTCTTTCAGTCCTGGCTCCTTTGGTTTGGAAGCTATTGCTGGACGTTTGGCATGTTTGGCAGCAAATGCTGCTCCGGCCGAGAAAAACACTTTTGGTGCACCATGGAGGTACATTTGAGTTTCCCAGGCAAACGAAAGCGGTGACACCAAAGTTGATAGTTTCTGTTTGTGTCTCCCCTGAGGAGGTTTCAAGCCAGCTATGTCTTTCAGTCCTGGATCCTTTGGTTTGGAACTATTGATGGACGTTTGGCATGTTTGGCAGCAAATGCTGCTCCGGCCGAGAAAAACACTTTTGGTGCACCAGGGAGGTACATTTGTGTTTCCCAGCCGGTGACACCAAAGTTGATAGTTTCTGTTTGTGCCTCCCCTGAGGAGGTTACAGGCCAGCTATGTCTTTCAGTCCTGGCTCCTTTGGTTTGGAAGCTATTGCTGGACGTTTGGCATGTTTGGCAGCAAATGCTGCTCCGGCCGAGAAAAACACTTTTGGTGCACCATGGAGGTACATTTGAGTTTCCCAGGCAAATGAAAGCGGTGACACCAAAGTTGATAGTTTCTGTTTGTGTGTCCCCTGAGGAGGTTTCAGGCCAGCTATGTCTTTCAGTCCTGGCTCCTTTGGTTTGGACGCTATTGATGGATGTTTGGCATGTTTGGCAGCAAATGCTGCTCCAGCCGAGAAAAACACTTTTGGTGCACCAGGGAGGTACATCTGAGTTTCCCAGGCAAACCAAAGCCGTGACACCAAAGTTGATAGTTTCTGTTTGTGTCTCCCCTGAAGAGGTTACAGGCCAGCTATGTCTTTCAGTCCTGGCTCCTTTGGATTGGAAGCTATTGCTGGACGTTTGGCAGCAAATGCTGCTCCGCCCGAGAAAACCACTTTTGATGCACCATGGAGGTACATTTGAGTTTCCCGGGCAAACCAAAGCAGTGACACCAAAGTTGATAGTTTCTGTTTGTGTCTCCCCTGAGGAGTTTTCAGGCCAGCTATGTCTTTCAGTCCTGGCTCCTTTGATTTGGAAGCTATGGCTGGACGTTTGGCATGTTTGGCAGCAAATGCTGCTCCGGCCAAGAAAACCACTATTTATGCACCAGGGAGGTACATTTGAGTTTCCCAGGCAAACGAAAGCGGTGACACCAAAGTTGATAGTTTCTGTTTGTGTCTCCCCTGAGGAGGTTTCAGGCCAGCTATGTCTTTCAGTCCTGGCTCCTTTGGTTTGGAAGCTATTGCTGGACGTTTGGCAGCAAATGCTGCTCTGCCCGAGAAAAACACTTTTGGTGCACCAGGGAGGTTCATTTGAGTTCCCCAGGCAAATGAATGCGGTGACACCAAAGTTGATAGTTTCTGTTTGTGTCTCCCCTGAGGAGTTTTCAGGCCAGCTATGTCTTTCAGTCCTGGCTCCTTTGATTTGGAAGCTATGGCTGGACGTTTGGCATGTTTGGCAGCAAATGCTGCTCCGGCCAAGAAAACCACTATTTATGCACCAGGGAGGTACATTTGAGTTTCCCAGGCACATGAAAGCGGTGACACCGAAGTTGATAGTTTCTGTTTGTGTCTCCCCTGAGGAGGTTTCAGGCCAGCTATGTCTTTCAGTCCTGGCTCCTTTGGTTTGGAAGCTATTGCTGGACGTTTGGCATGCTTGGCAGCAAATGCTGATCCGGACGAGAAAAAAAACCATTTGGTGCACCATGGAGGTACATTTGAGTTTCCCAGGCAAATGAAAGCGGTGACACCAAAGTTGATAGTTTCTGTTTGTGTCTCCCCTGAAGATGTTACAGGCCAGCTATGTCTTTCAGTCCTGGCTCCTTTGGTTTGGAAGCTATTGCTGGACGTTTGGCATGTTTGGCAGAAACTGCTGCTCCGGCCGAGAAAAATACTTTTGGTGCACCATGGAGGTACATTTGAGTTTCCCAGGCAAATGAAAGCGGTGACACCAAAGTTTATAATTTCTATTTGTGTGTCCCCTGAGGAGGTTTCAGGCCAGCTACGTCTTTCAGTCCTGGCTCCTTTGGTTTGGAAGCTATTGCTGGACGTTTGGCATGTTTGGCAGCAAATGCTGCTCCGGCCGAGAAAAACACTTTTGGTGCACCATGGAGGTACATTTGAGTTTCCCAGGCAAATGAAAGCGGTGACACCAAAGTTGATAGTTTCTGTTTGTGTCTCCCCTGAGGAGGTTTCAAGCCAGCTATGTCTTTCAGTCCTGGATCCTTTGGTTTGGAACTATTGATGGACGTTTGGCATGTTTGGCAGCAAATGCTGCTCCGGCCGAGAAAAACACTTTTGGTGCACCAGGGAGGTACATTTGTGTTTCCCAGCCGGTGACACCAAAGTTGATAGTTTCTGTTTGTGCCTCCCCTGAGGAGGTTACAGGCCAGCTATGTCTTTCAGTCCTGGCTCCTTTGGTTTGGAAGCTATTGCTGGACGTTTGGCATGTTTGGCAGCAAATGCTGCTCCGGCCGAGAAAAACACTTTTGGTGCACCATGGAGGTACATTTGAGTTTCCCAGGCAAATGAAAGCGGTGACACCAAAGTTGATAGTTTCTGTTTGTGTGTCCCCTGAGGAGGTTTCAGGCCAGCTATGTCTTTCAGTCCTGGCTCCTTTGGTTTGGAAGCTATTGATGGATGTTTGGCATGTTTGGCAGCAAATGCTGCTCCAGCCGAGAAAAACACTTTTGGTGCACCAGGGAGGTACATCTGAGTTTCCCAGGCAAACCAAAGCCGTGACACCAAAGTTGATAGTTTCTGTTTGTGTCTCCCCTGAAGAGGTTACAGGCCAGCTATGTCTTTCAGTCCTGGCTCCTTTGGATTGGAAGCTATTGCTGGACGTTTGGCAGCAAATGCTGCTCCGCCCGAGAAAACCACTTTTGATGCACCATGGAGGTACATTTGAGTTTCCCAGGAAAACCAAAGCAGTGACACCAAAGTTGATAGTTTCTGTTTGTGTCTCCCCTGAGGAGTTTTCAGGCCAGCTATGTCTTTCAGTCCTGGCTCCTTTGATTTGGAAGCTATGGCTGGACGTTTGGCATGTTTGGCAGCAAATGCTGCTCCGGCCAAGAAAACCACTATTTATGCACCAGGGAGGTACATTTGAGTTTCCCAGGCACATGAAAGCGGTGACACCGAAGTTGATAGTTTCTGTTTGTGTCTCCCCTGAGGAGGTTTCAGGCCAGCTATGTCTTTCAGTCCTGGCTCCTTTGGTTTGGAAGCTATTGCTGGACGTTTGGCATGCTTGGCAGCAAATGCTGATCCGGACGAGAAAAAAAACCATTTGGTGCACCATGGAGGTACATTTGAGTTTCCCAGGCAAATGAAAGCGGTGACACCAAAGTTGATAGTTTCTGTTTGTGTCTCCCCTGAAGATGTTACAGGCCAGCTATGTCTTTCAGTCCTGGCTCCTTTGGTTTGGAAGCTATTGCTGGACGTTTGGCATGTTTGGCAGAAACTGCTGCTCCGGCCGAGAAAAATACTTTTGGTGCACCATGGAGGTACATTTGAGTTTCCCAGGCAAATGAAAGCGGTGACACCAAAGTTTATAATTTCTATTTGTGTGTCCCCTGAGGAGGTTTCAGGCCAGCTACGTCTTTCAGTCCTGGCTCCTTTTGTTTGGAAGCTATTGCTGGACGTTTGGCATGTTTGGCAGCAAATGCTGCTCCGGCCGAGAAAAACACTTTTGGTGCACCATGGAGGTACATTTGAGTTTCCCAGGCAAATGAAAGCGGTGACACCAAAGTTGATAGTTTCTGTTTGTGTCTCCCCTGAGGAGGTTTCAAGCCAGCTATGTCTTTCAGTCCTGGATCCTTTGGTTTGGAACTATTGATGGACGTTTGGCATGTTTGGCAGCAAATGCTGCTCCGGCCGAGAAAAACACTTTTGGTGCACCAGGGAGGTACATTTGTGTTTCCCAGCCGGTGACACCAAAGTTGATAGTTTCTGTTTGTGCCTCCCCTGAGGAGGTTACAGGCCAGCTATGTCTTTCAGTCCTGGCTCCTTTGGTTTGGAAGCTATTGCTGGACGTTTGGCATGTTTGGCAGCAAATGCTGCTCCGGCCGAGAAAAACACTTTTGGTGCACCATGGAGGTACATTTGAGTTTCCCAGGCAAATGAAAGCGGTGACACCAAAGTTGATAGTTTCTGTTTGTGTCTCCCCTGAGGAGGTTTCAAGCCAGCTATGTCTTTCAGTCCTGGCTCCTTTGGTTTGGAACTATTGATGGACGTTTGGCATGTTTGGCAGCAAATGCTGCTCCGGCCGAGAAAAACACTTTTGGTGCACCAGGGAGGTACATTTGTGTTTCCCAGCCGGTGACACCAAAGTTGATAGTTTCTGTTTGTGCCTCCCCTGAGGAGGTTACAGGCCAGCTATGTCTTTCAGTCCTGGCTCCTTTGGTTTGGAAGCTATTGCTGGACGTTTTGCATGTTTGGCAGCAAATGCTGCTCCGGCCGAGAAAAACACTTTTGGTGCACCATGGAGGTACATTTGAGTTTCCCAGGCAAATGAAAGCGGTGACACCAAAGTTGATAGTTTCTGTTTGTGTCTCCCCTGAGGAGGTTTCAAGCCAGCTATGTCTTTCAGTCCTGGCTCCTTTGGTTTGGAACTATTGATGGACGTTTGGCATGTTTGGCAGCAAATGCTGCTCCGGCCGAGAAAAAAACTTTTGGTGCACCAGGGAGGTAAATTTGTGTTTCCCAGCCGGTGACACCAAAGTTGATATTTTCTGTTTGTGTGTCCCCTGAGGAGGTTTCAGGCCAGCTATGTCTTTCAGTCCTGGCTCCTTTGGTTTGGAAGCTATTGATGGATGTTTGGCATGTTTGGCAGCAAATGCTGCTCCAGCCGAGAAAAACACTTTTGGTGCACCAGGGAGGTACATCTGAGTTTCCCAGGCAAACCAAAGCCGTGACACCAAAGTTGATAGTTTCTGTTTGTGTCTCCCCTGAGGAGGTTTCAGGCCAGCTATGTCTTTCAGTCCTGGCTCCTTTGATTTGGAAGCTATGGCTGGACGTTTGGCATGTTTGGCAGCAAATGCTGCTCCGGCCAAGAAAACCACTATTTATGCACCAGGGAGGTACATTTGAGTTTCCCAGGCACATGAAAGCGGTGACACCGAAGTTGATAGTTTCTGTTTGTGTCTCCCCTGAGGAGGTTTCAGGCCAGCTATGTCTTTCAGTCCTGGCTCCTTTGGTTTGGAAGCTATTGCTGGACGTTTGGCATGCTTGGCAGCAAATGCTGATCCGGACGAGAAAAAAAACCATTTGGTGCACCATGGAGGTACATTTGAGTTTCCCAGGCAAATGAAAGCGGTGACACCAAAGTTGATAGTTTCTGTTTGTGTCTCCCCTGAAGATGTTACAGGCCAGCTATGTCTTTCAGTCCTGGCTCCTTTGGTTTGGAAGCTATTGCTGGACGTTTGGCATGTTTGGCAGAAACTGCTGCTCCGGCCGAGAAAAATACTTTTGGTGCACCATGGAGGTACATTTGAGTTTCCCAGGCAAATGAAAGCGGTGACACCAAAGTTTATAATTTCTATTTGTGTGTCCCCTGAGGAGGTTTCAGGCCAGCTACGTCTTTCAGTCCTGGCTCCTTTGGTTTGGAAGCTATTGCTGGACGTTTGGCATGTTTGGCAGCAAATGCTGCTCCGGCCGAGAAAAACACTTTTGGTGCACCATGGAGGTACATTTGAGTTTCCCAGGCAAATGAAAGCGGTGACACCAAAGTTGATAGTTTCTGTTTGTGTCTCCCCTGAGGAGGTTTCAAGCCAGCTATGTCTTTCAGTCTTGGATCCTTTGGTTTTGAACTATTGATGGACGTTTGGCATGTTTGGCAGCAAATGCTGCTCCGGCCGAGAAAAACACTTTTGGTGCACCAGGGAGGTACATTTGTGTTTCCCAGCCGGTGACACCAAAGTTGATAGTTTCTGTTTGTGCCTCCCCTGAGGAGGTTACAGGCCAGCTATGTCTTTCAGTCCTGGCTCCTTTGGTTTGGAAGCTATTGCTGGACGTTTGGCATGTTTGGCAGCAAATGCTGCTCCGGCCGAGAAAAACACTTTTGGTGCACCATGGAGGTACATTTGAGTTTCCCAGGCAAATGAAAGCGGTGACACCAAAGTTGATAGTTTCTGTTTGTGTGTCCCCTGAGGAGGTTTCAGGCCAGCTATGTCTTTCAGTCCTGGCTCCTTTGGTTTGGAAGCTATTGATGGATGTTTGGCATGTTTGGCAGCAAATGCTGCTCCAGCCGAGAAAAACACTTTTGGTGCACCAGGGAGGTACATCTGAGTTTCCCAGGCAAACCAAAGCCGTGACACCAAAGTTGATAGTTTCTGTTTGTGTCTCCCCTGAAGAGGTTACAGGCCAGCTATGTCTTTCAGTCCTGGCTCCTTTGGATTGGAAGCTATTGCTGGACGTTTGGCAGCAAATGCTGCTCCGCCCGAGAAAACCACTTTTGATGCACCATGGAGGTACATTTGAGTTTCCCAGGAAAACCAAAGCAGTGACACCAAAGTTGATAGTTTCTGTTTGTGTCTCCCCTGAGGAGTTTTCAGGCCAGCTATGTCTTTCAGTCCTGGCTCCTTTGATTTGGAAGCTATGGCTGGACGTTTGGCATGTTTGGCAGCAAATGCTGCTCCGGCCAAGAAAACCACTATTTATGCACCAGGGAGGTACATTTGAGTTTCCCAGGCACATGAAAGCGGTGACACCGAAGTTGATAGTTTCTGTTTGTGTCTCCCCTGAGGAGGTTTCAGGCCAGCTATGTCTTTCAGTCCTGGCTCCTTTGGTTTGGAAGCTATTGCTGGACGTTTGGCATGCTTGGCAGCAAATGCTGATCCGGACGAGAAAAAAAACCATTTGGTGCACCATGGAGGTACATTTGAGTTTCCCAGGCAAATGAAAGCGGTGACACCAAAGTTGATAGTTTCTGTTTGTGTCTCCCCTGAAGATGTTACAGGCCAGCTATGTCTTTCAGTCCTGGCTCCTTTGGTTTGGAAGCTATTGCTGGACGTTTGGCATGTTTGGCAGAAACTGCTGCTCCGGCCGAGAAAAATACTTTTGGTGCACCATGGAGGTACATTTGAGTTTCCCAGGCAAATGAAAGCGGTGACACCAAAGTTTATAATTTCTATTTGTGTGTCCCCTGAGGAGGTTTCAGGCCAGCTACGTCTTTCAGTCCTGGCTCCTTTGGTTTGGAAGCTATTGCTGGACGTTTGGCATGTTTGGCAGCAAATGCTGCTCCGGCCGAGAAAAACACTTTTGGTGCACCATGGAGGTACATTTGAGTTTCCCAGGCAAATGAAAGCGGTGACACCAAAGTTGATAGTTTCTGTTTGTGTCTCCCCTGAGGAGGTTTCAAGCCAGCTATGTCTTTCAGTCTTGGATCCTTTGGTTTTGAACTATTGATGGACGTTTGGCATGTTTGGCAGCAAATGCTGCTCCGGCCGAGAAAAACACTTTTGGTGCACCAGGGAGGTACATTTGTGTTTCCCAGCCGGTGACACCAAAGTTGATAGTTTCTGTTTGTGCCTCCCCTGAGGAGGTTACAGGCCAGCTATGTCTTTCAGTCCTGGCTCCTTTGGTTTGGAAGCTATTGCTGGACGTTTGGCATGTTTGGCAGCAAATGCTGCTCCGGCCGAGAAAAACACTTTTGGTGCACCATGGAGGTACATTTGAGTTTCCCAGGCAAATGAAAGCGGTGACACCAAAGTTGATAGTTTCTGTTTGTGTGTCCCCTGAGGAGGTTTCAGGCCAGCTATGTCTTTCAGTCCTGGCTCCTTTGGTTTGGAAGCTATTGATGGATGTTTGGCATGTTTGGCAGCAAATGCTGCTCCAGCCGAGAAAAACACTTTTGGTGCACCAGGGAGGTACATCTGAGTTTCCCAGGCAAACCAAAGCCGTGACACCAAAGTTGATAGTTTCTGTTTGTGTCTCCCCTGAAGAGGTTACAGGCCAGCTATGTCTTTCAGTCCTGGCTCCTTTGGATTGGAAGCTATTGCTGGACGTTTGGCAGCAAATGCTGCTCCGCCCGAGAAAACCACTTTTGATGCACCATGGAGGTACATTTGAGTTTCCCAGGAAAACCAAAGCAGTGACACCAAAGTTGATAGTTTCTGTTTGTGTCTCCCCTGAGGAGTTTTCAGGCCAGCTATGTCTTTCAGTCCTGGCTCCTTTGATTTGGAAGCTATGGCTGGACGTTTGGCATGTTTGGCAGCAAATGCTGCTCCGGCCAAGAAAACCACTATTTATGCACCAGGGAGGTACATTTGAGTTTCCCAGGCACATGAAAGCGGTGACACCGAAGTTGATAGTTTCTGTTTGTGTCTCCCCTGAGGAGGTTTCTGGCCAGCTATGTCTTTCAGTCCTGGCTCCTTTGGTTTGGAAGCTATTGCTGGACGTTTGGCATGCTTGGCAGCAAATGCTGATCCGGACGAGAAAAAAAACCATTTGGTGCACCATGGAGGTACATTTGAGTTTCCCAGGCAAATGAAAGCGGTGACACCAAAGTTGATAGTTTCTGTTTGTGTCTCCCCTGAAGATGTTACAGGCCAGCTATGTCTTTCAGTCCTGGCTCCTTTGGTTTGGAAGCTATTGCTGGACGTTTGGCATGTTTGGCAGAAACTGCTGCTCCGGCCGAGAAAAATACTTTTGGTGCACCATGGAGGTACATTTGAGTTTCCCAGGCAAATGAAAGCGGTGACACCAAAGTTTATAATTTCTATTTGTGTGTCCCCTGAGGAGGTTTCAGGCCAGCTACGTCTTTCAGTCCTGGCTCCTTTGGTTTGGAAGCTATTGCTGGACGTTTGGCATGTTTGGCAGCAAATGCTGCTCCGGCCGAGAAAAACACTTTTGGTGCACCATGGAGGTACATTTGAGTTTCCCAGGCAAATGAAAGCGGTGACACCAAAGTTGATAGTTTCTGTTTGTGTCTCCCCTGAGGAGGTTTCAAGCCAGCTATGTCTTTCAGTCCTGGATCCTTTGGTTTGGAACTATTGATGGACGTTTGGCATGTTTGGCAGCAAATGCTGCTCCGGCCGAGAAAAACACTTTTGGTGCACCAGGGAGGTACATTTGTGTTTCCCAGCCGGTGACACCAAAGTTGATAGTTTCTGTTTGTGCCTCCCCTGAGGAGGTTACAGGCCAGCTATGTCTTTCAGTCCTGGCTCCTTTAGTTTGGAAGCTATTGCTGGACGTTTGGCATGTTTGGCAGCAAATGCTGCTCCGGCCGAGAAAAACACTTTTGGTGCACCATGGAGGTACATTTGAGTTTCCCAGGCAAATGAAAGCGGTGACACCAAAGTTGATAGTTTCTGTTTGTGTCTCCCCTGAGGAGGTTTCAAGCCAGCTATGTCTTTCAGTCCTGGCTCCTTTGGTTTGGAAGCTATTGATGGATGTTTGGCATGTTTGGCAGCAAATGCTGCTCCAGCCGAGAAAAACACTTTTGGTGCACCAGGGAGGTACATCTGAGTTTCCCAGGCAAACCAAAGCCGTGACACCAAAGTTGATAGTTTCTGTTTGTGTCTCCCCTGAAGAGGTTACAGGCCAGCTATGTCTTTCAGTCCTGGCTCCTTTGGATTGGAAGCTATTGCTGGACGTTTGGCAGCAAATGCTGCTCCGCCCGAGAAAACCACTTTTGATGCACCATGGAGGTACATTTGAGTTTCCCAGGCAAACGAAAGCAGTGACAACAAAGTTGATAGTTTCTGTTTGTGTCTCCCCTGAGGAGGTTTCAGGCCAGCTATTTCTTTCAGTCCTGGCTCCTTTGGTTTGGAAGCTATTGCTGGACGTTTGGTATGTTTGGCAGCAAATGCTGCTCCAGAACGAGAAAAACAATTTTGGTGCATGTAACGTACTGGAATTATGCCTTACAATTGCCAACAGAACTGACCCCCCCCCCCTCTTCTCCTCTCACCTTACCAAACCCCATTCCTAAGACACTACATCACCACTGGTCAGGCCCAGGCTTTCGAGAATCTAATGACTATTCAACAAGCCACCCAGAAGAGAGACATCAGGAACCATTCACACATCAGGAGCCATTGTTCCACTATCAGGAGCACACATCGGGAGCCATTCACACATTGGACACTCCCGTCATCCACCCTGGAGCATTCCCACAGGCCAGGTGGAAGCTTGTAGTGAGACAAAGGAGCGGTACCCCTACAAAAAGGGGTGCAAGGAGAGAAATCTCTCTCTTTATCTTCATACTTCGTCATGGTGGAACAACGAAGGGAGGGCTCTCCCATCCCATCAGACCCAGAGAATACTCTGCCATCGGACGGAATGCCGTAGCCTCGTGGTGGTAGATATAGCCTCCCCTCACCCCTCTTCCTTTTTTCCACTCTCTCTCTCTTTCTATCTCTCTTTTTCACCGCCGTTTTCTTTCTTCCCCCCTTTCCCTGCACGTTTCTTTCTAAATAAAACAACCTTCACCTTGACTCGGTTTCGAGTCTCAATTCTGTTCTCCGAGAATTTAATTAAGAACTTATCACGATAAAACACCTAGTGATTGGACATCACACAGGGGTTAAGCCCAGCCGCCCCCAGCCACCCAGAGCGATCCGAGGTTCGGCTGGAACGCAAGGGGGTTTAGCCTCTGCCAAACCAAAGTCTTGTCTAGGTTGTGGATCGTGAGAGTGCACCATGGAGGTACATTTGAGTTTCCCAGGCAAATGAAAGCGGTGACACCAAAGTTGATAGTTTCTGTTTGTGTCTCCCCTGAGGAGGTTTCAGGCCAGCTATGTCTTTCAGTCCTGGCTCCTTTGGTTTGGAACTATTGCTGGACGTTTGGCATGTTTGGCAGCAAATGCTGCTCCGGCCGAGAAAACCACTTTTGGTGCACCAGGGAGGAACATTTGTTTTTCCCAGCCGGTGACACCAAAGTTGATAGTTTCTGTTTGTGTCTCCCCTGAGGAGGTTTCAGGCCAGCTATGTCTTTCAGTCCTGGCTCCTTTGGTTTGGAACTATTGCTGGACGTTTGGCATGTTTGGCAGCAAATGCTGCTCCGGCCGAGAAAAACACTTTTGGTGCACCAGGGAGGTTCATTTGAGTTTCCCAGGCAAACGAAAGCGGTGACACCAAAGTTGATAGTTTCTGTTTGTGTCTCCCCTGAGGAGGTTTCAGGCCAGCTATGTCTTTCAGTCCTGGCTCCTTTGGTTTGGAAGCTATTGCTGGACGTTTGGCATGTTTGGCAGCAAATGCTGCTCCGGCCGAGAAAAACACTTTTGGTGCACCATGGAGGTACATTTGAGTTTCCCAGGCAAATGAAAGCGGTGACACCAAAGTTGATAGTTTCTGTTTGTGTCTCCCCTGAGGAGGTTTCAAGCCAGCTATGTCTTTCAGTCCTGGCTCCTTTGGTTTGGAACTATTGATGGACGTTTGGCATGTTTGGCAGCAAATGCTGCTCCGGCCGAGAAAAACACTTTTGGTGCACCAGGGAGGTACATTTGTGTTTCCCAGCCGCTGACACCAAAGTTGATAGTTTCTGTTTTTGCCTCCCCTGAGGAGGTTACAGGCCAGCTATGTCTTTCAGTCCTGGCTCCTTTGGTTTGGAAGCTATTGCTGGACGTTTTGCATGTTTGGCAGCAAATGCTGCTCCGGCTGAGAAAAACACTTTTGGTGCATCATGGAGGTACATTTGAGTTTCCCAGGCAAATGAAAGCGGTGACACCAAAGTTGATAGTTTCTGTTTGTGTCTCCCCTGAGGAGGTTTCAAGCCAGCTATGTCTTTCAGTCCTGGCTCCTTTGGTTTGGAACTATTGATGGACGTTTGGCATGTTTGGCAGCAAATGCTGCTCCGGCCGAGAAAAAAACTTTTGGTGCACCAGGGAGGTAAATTTGTGTTTCCCAGCCGGTGACACCAAAGTTGATATTTTCTGTTTGTGTGTCCCCTGAGGAGGTTTCAGGCCAGCTATGTCTTTCAGTCCTGGCTCCTTTGGTTTGGAAGCTATTGATGGATGTTTGGCATGTTTGGCAGCAAATGCTGCTCCAGCCGAGAAAAACACTTTTGGTGCACCAGGGAGGTACATCTGAGTTTCCCAGGCAAACCAAAGCCGTGACACCAAAGTTGATAGTTTCTGTTTGTGTCTCCCCTGAAGAGGTTACAGGCCAGCTATGTCTTTCAGTCCTGGCTCCTTTGGATTGGAAGCTATTTCTGGACGTTTGGCAGCAAATGCTGCTCCGCCCGAGAAAACCACTTTTGATGCACCATGGAGGTACATTTGAGTTTCCCAGGCAAACCAAAGCAGTGACAACAAAGTTGATAGTTTCTGTTTGTGTCTCCCCTGAGGAGGTTTCAGGCCAGCTATTTCTTTCAGTCCTGGCTCCTTTGGTTTGGAAGCTATTGCTGGACGTTTGGTATGTTTGGCAGCAAATGCTGCTCCAGAACGAGAAAAACAATTTTGGTGCATGTAAGGTACTGGAATTATGCCTTACAATTGCCAACAGAACTAACCCCCCCCTCTCTTCTCCTCTCACCTTACCAAACCCCATTCCTAAGACACTACATCACCACTGGTCAGGCCCAGGCTTTCGAGAATCTAATGACTATTCAACAAGCCACCCAGAAGAGAGACATCAGGAACCATTCACACATCAGGAGCCATTGTTCCACTATCAGGAGCACACATCGGGAGCCATTCACACATTGGACACTCCCGTCATCCACCCTGGAGCATTCCCACAGGCCAGGTGGAAGCTTGTAGTGAGACAAAGGAGCGGTACCCCTACAAAAAGGGGTGCAACGAGAGAAATCTCTCTCTTTATCTTCATACTTCGTCATGGTGGAACAACGAAGGGAGCGCTCTCCCATCCCATCAGACCCAGAGAATACTCTGCCATCGGACGGAATGCCGTAGCCTCGTGGTGGTAGATATAGCCTCCCCTCACCCCTCTTCCTTTTTTCCACTCTCTCTCTCTTTCTATCTCTCTTTTTCACCCCCGTTTTCTTTCCTCCCCCCTTTCCCTGCACGTTTCTTTCTAAATAAAACAACCTTCACCTTGACTCGGTTTCGAGTCTCAATTCTGTTCTCCGAGAATTTAATTAAGAACTTATCACGATAAAACACCTAGTGATTGGACATCACTCAGGGGTTAAGCCCAGCCGCCCCCAGCCACCCAGAGCGATCCGAGGTTCGGCTGGAACGCAAGGGGGTTTAGCCTCTGCCAAACCAAAGTCTTGTCTAGGTTGTGGATCGTGACAGTGCACCATGGAGGTACATTTGAGATTCCCAGGCAAATGAAAGCGGTGACACCAAAGTTGATAGTTTCTGTTTTTGTCTCTCCTGAGGAGGTTTCAGGCCAGCTATGTCTTTCAGTCCTGGCTCCTTTGGTTTGGAAGCTATTGCTGGACGTTTGGCAGCAAATGCTGCTCTGCCCGAGAAAAACACTTTTGGTGCACCAGGGAGGTTCATTTGAGTTTCCCAGGCAAACGAATGCGGTGACACCAAAGTTGATAGTTTCTGTTTGTGTCTCCCCTGAGGAGGTTTCAGGCCAGCTATGTCTTTCAGTCCTGGCTCCTTTGGTTTGGAAGCTATTGCTGGACGTTTGGCAGCAAATGCTGCTCTGCCCGAGAAAAACACTTTTGGTGCACCAGGGAGGTTCATTTGAGTTTCCCAGGCAAACGAATGCGGTGACACCAAAGTTGATAGTTTCTGTTTGTGTCTCCCCTGAGGAGGTTTCAGGCCAGCTATGTCTTTCAGTCCTGGCTCCTTTGATTTGGAAGCTATGGCTGGACGTTTGGCATGTTTGGCAGCAAATGCTGCTCCGGCCAAGAAAACCACTATTTATGCACCAGGGAGGTACATTTGAGTTTCCCAGGCACATGAAAGCGGTGACACCGAAGTTGATAGTTTCTGTTTGTGTCTCCCCTGAGGAGGTTTCAGGCCAGCTATGTCTTTCAGTCCTGGCTCCTTTGGTTTGGAAGCTATTGCTGGACGTTTGGCATGCTTGGCAGCAAATGCTGATCCGGACGAGAAAAAAAACCATTTGGTGCACCATGGAGGTACATTTGAGTTTCCCAGGCAAATGAAAGCGGTGACACCAAAGTTGATAGTTTCTGTTTGTGTCTCCCCTGAGGAGGTTACAGGCCAGCTACGTCTTTCAGTCCTGGCTCCTTTGGTTTGGAAGCTATTGCTGGACTTTTGGCATGTTTGGCAGCAAATGCTGCTCCGGCCGAGATAAACACTTTTGGTGCACCATGGAGGTACATTTGAGTTTCCCAGGCAAATGAAAGCGGTGACACCAAAGTTGATAGTTTCTGTTTGTGTCTCCCCTGAAGATGTTACAGGCCAGCTATGTCTTTCAGTCCTGGCTCCTTTGGTTTGGAAGCTATTGCTGGACGTTTGGCATGTTTGGCAGAAACTGCTGCTCCGGCCGAGAAAAATACTTTTGGTGCACCATGGAGGTACATTTAAGTTTCCCAGGCAAATGAAAGCGGTGACACCAAAGTTTATAATTTCTATTTGTGTGTCCCCTGAGGAGGTTTCAGGCCAGCTACGTCTTTCAGTCCTGGCTCCTTTGGTTTGGAAGCTATTGCTGGACGTTTGGATTGTTTGGCAGCAAATGCTGCTCCGGCCGAGAAAAACACTTTTGGTGCACCATGGAGGTACATTTGAGTTTCCCAGGCAAATGAAAGCGGTGACACCAAAGTTGATAGTTTCTGTTTGTGTCTCCCCTGAGGAGGTTTCAAGCCAGCTATGTCTTTCAGTCCTGGATCCTTTGGTTTGGAACTATTGATGGACGTTTGGCATGTTTGGCAGCAAATGCTGCTCCGGCCGAGAAAAACACTTTTGGTGCACCAGGGAGGTACATTTGTGTTTCCCAGCCGGTGACACCAAAGTTGATAGTTTCTGTTTGTGCCTCCCCTGAGGAGGTTACAGGCCAGCTATGTCTTTCAGTCCTGGCTCCTTTGGTTTGGAAGCTATTGCTGGACGTTTGGCATGTTTGGCAGCAAATGCTGCTCCGGCCGAGAAAAACACTTTTGGTGCACCATGGAGGTACATTTGAGTTTCCCAGGCAAATGAAAGCGGTGACACCAAAGTTGATAGTTTCTGTTTGTGTCTCCCCTGAGGAGGTTTCAAGCCAGCTATGTCTTTCAGTCCTGGCTCCTTTGGTTTGGAACTATTGATGGACGTTTGGCATGTTTGGCAGCAAATGCTGCTCCGGCCGAGAAAAAAACTTTTGGTGCACCAGGGAGGTAAATTTGTGTTTCCCAGCCGGTGACACCAAAGTTGATATTTTCTGTTTGTGTGTCCCCTGAGGAGGTTTCAGGCCAGCTATGTCTTTCAGTCCTGGCTCCTTTGGTTTGGAAGCTATTGATGGATGTTTGGCATGTTTGGCAGCAAATGCTGCTCCAGCCGAGAAAAACACTTTTGGTGCACCAGGGAGGTACATCTGAGTTTCCCAGGCAAACCAAAGCCGTGACACCAAAGTTGATAGTTTCTGTTTGTGTCTCCCCTGAAGAGGTTACAGGCCAGCTATGTCTTTCAGTCCTGGCTCCTTTGGATTGGAAGCTATTGCTGGACGTTTGGCAGCAAATGCTGCTCCGCCCGAGAAAACCACTTTTGATGCACCATGGAGGTACATTTGAGTTTCCCAGGCAAACCAAAGCAGTGACAACAAAGTTGATAGTTTCTGTTTGTGTCTCCCCTGAGGAGGTTTCAGGCCAGCTATTTCTTTCAGTCCTGGCTCCTTTGGTTTGGAAGCTATTGCTGGACGTTTGGTATGTTTGGCAGCAAATGCTGCTCCAGAACGAGAAAAACAATTTTGGTGCATGTAAGGTACTGGAATTATGCCTTACAATTGCCAACAGAACTGACCCCCCCCCCTCTTCTCCTCTCACCTTACCAAACCCCATTCCTAAGACACTACATCACCACTGGTCAGGCCCAGGCTTTCGAGAATCTAATGACTATTCAACAAGCCACCCAGAAGAGAGACATCAGGAACCATTCACACATCAGGAGCCATTGTTCCACTATCAGGAGCACACATCGGGAGCCATTCACACATTGGACACTCCCGTCATCCACCCTGGAGCATTCCCACAGGCCAGGTGGAAGCTTGTAGTGAGACAAAGGAGCGGTACCCCTACAAAAAGGGGTGCAAGGAGAGAAATCTCTCTCTTTATCTTCATACTTCGTCATGGTGGAACAACGAAGGGAGCGCTCTCCCATCCCATCAGACCCAGAGAATACTCTGCCATCGGACGGAATGCCGTAGCCTCGTGGTGGTAGATATAGCCTCCCCTCACCCCTCTTCCTTTTTTCCACTCTCTCTCTCTTTCTATCTCTCTTTTTCACCGCCGTTTTCTTTCTTCCCCCCTTTCCCTGCACGTTTCTTTCTAAATAAAACAACCTTCACCTTGACTCGGTTTCGAGTCTCAATTCTGTTCTCCGAGAATTTAATTAAGAACTTATCACGATAAAACACCTAGTGATTGGACATCACACAGGGGTTAAGCCCAGCCGCCCCCAGCCACCCAGAGCGATCCGAGGTTCGGCTGGAACGCAAGGGGGTTTAGCCTCTGCCAAACCAAAGTCTTGTCTAGGTTGTGGATCGTGAGAGTGCACCATGGAGGTACATTTGAGTTTCCCAGGCAAATGAAAGCGGTGACACCAAAGTTGATAGTTTCTGTTTGTGTCTCCCCTGAGGAGGTTTCAGGCCAGCTATGTCTTTCAGTCCTGGCTCCTTTGGTTTGGAACTATTGCTGGACGTTTGGCATGTTTGGCAGCAAATGCTGCTCCGGCCGAGAAAACCACTTTTGGTGCACCAGGGAGGAACATTTGTTTTTCCCAGCCGGTGACACCAAAGTTGATAGTTTCTGTTTGTGTCTCCCCTGAGGAGGTTTCAGGCCAGCTATGTCTTTCAGTCCTGGCTCCTTTGGTTTGGAACTATTGCTGGACGTTTGGCATGTTTGGCAGCAAATGCTGCTCCGGCCGAGAAAAACACTTTTGGTGCACCAGGGAGGTTCATTTGAGTTTCCCAGGCAAACGAAAGCGGTGACACCAAAGTTGATAGTTTCTGTTTGTGTCTCCCCTGAGGAGGTTTCAGGCCAGCTATGTCTTTCAGTCCTGGCTCCTTTGGTTTGGAAGCTATTGCTGGACGTTTGGCATGTTTGGCAGCAAATGCTGCTCCGGCCGAGAAAAACACTTTTGGTGCACCATGGAGGTACATTTGAGTTTCCCAGGCAAATGAAAGCGGTGACACCAAAGTTGATAGTTTCTGTTTGTGTCTCCCCTGAGGAGGTTTCAAGCCAGCTATGTCTTTCAGTCCTGGCTCCTTTGGTTTGGAACTATTGATGGACGTTTGGCATGTTTGGCAGCAAATGCTGCTCCGGCCGAGAAAAACACTTTTGGTGCACCAGGGAGGTACATTTGTGTTTCCCAGCCGGTGACACCAAAGTTGATAGTTTCTGTTTTTGCCTCCCCTGAGGAGGTTACAGGCCAGCTATGTCTTTCAGTCCTGGCTCCTTTGGTTTGGAAGCTATTGCTGGACGTTTTGCATGTTTGGCAGCAAATGCTGCTCCGGCTGAGAAAAACACTTTTGGTGCACCATGGAGGTACATTTGAGTTTCCCAGGCAAATGAAAGCGGTGACACCAAAGTTGATAGTTTCTGTTTGTGTCTCCCCTGAGGAGGTTTCAAGCCAGCTATGTCTTTCAGTCCTGGCTCCTTTGGTTTGGAACTATTGATGGACGTTTGGCATGTTTGGCAGCAAATGCTGCTCCGGCCGAGAAAAAAACTTTTGGTGCACCAGGGAGGTAAATTTGTGTTTCCCAGCCGGTGACACCAAAGTTGATATTTTCTGTTTGTGTGTCCCCTGAGGAGGTTTCAGGCCAGCTATGTCTTTCAGTCCTGGCTCCTTTGGTTTGGAAGCTATTGATGGATGTTTGGCATGTTTGGCAGCAAATGCTGCTCCAGCCGAGAAAAACACTTTTGGTGCACCAGGGAGGTACATCTGAGTTTCCCAGGCAAACCAAAGCCGTGACACCAAAGTTGATAGTTTCTGTTTGTGTCTCCCCTGAAGAGGTTACAGGCCAGCTATGTCTTTCAGTCCTGGCTCCTTTGGATTGGAAGCTATTTCTGGACGTTTGGCAGCAAATGCTGCTCCGCCCGAGAAAACCACTTTTGATGCACCATGGAGGTACATTTGAGTTTCCCAGGCAAACCAAAGCAGTGACAACAAAGTTGATAGTTTCTGTTTGTGTCTCCACTGAGGAGGTTTCAGGCCAGCTATTTCTTTCAGTCCTGGCTCCTTTGGTTTGGAAGCTATTGCTGGACGTTTGGTATGTTTGGCAGCAAATGCTGCTCCAGAACGAGAAAAACAATTTTGGTGCATGTAAGGTACTGGAATTATGCCTTACAATTGCCAACAGAACTGACCCCCCCCCTCTCTTCTCCTCTCACCTTACCAAACCCCATTCCTAAGACACTACATCACCACTGGTCAGGCCCAGGCTTTCGAGAATCTAATGACTATTCAACAAGCCACCCAGAAGAGAGACATCAGGAACCATTCACACATCAGGAGCCATTGTTCCACTATCAGGAGCACACATCGGGAGCCATTCACACATTGGACACTCCCGTCATCCACCCTGGAGCATTCCCACAGGCCAGGTGGAAGCTTGTAGTGAGACAAAGGAGCGGTACCCCTACAAAAAGGGGTGCAACGAGAGAAATCTCTCTCTTTATCTTCATACTTCGTCATGGTGGAACAACGAAGGGAGCGCTCTCCCATCCCATCAGACCCAGAGAATACTCTGCCATCGGACGGAATGCCGTAGCCTCGTGGTGGTAGATATAGCCTCCCCTCACCCCTCTTCCTTTTTTCCACTCTCTCTCTCTTTCTATCTCTCTTTTTCACCCCCGTTTTCTTTCCTCCCCCCTTTCCCTGCACGTTTCTTTCTAAATAAAACAACCTTCACCTTGACTCGGTTTCGAGTCTCAATTCTGTTCTCCGAGAATTTAATTAAGAACTTATCACGATAAAACACCTAGTGATTGGACATCACTCAGGGGTTAAGCCCAGCCGCCCCCAGCCACCCAGAGCGATCCGAGGTTCGGCTGGAACGCAAGGGGGTTTAGCCTCTGCCAAACCAAAGTCTTGTCTAGGTTGTGGATCGTGACAGTGCACCATGGAGGTACATTTGAGATTCCCAGGCAAATGAAAGCGGTGACACCAAAGTTGATAGTTTCTGTTTTTGTCTCTCCTGAGGAGGTTTCAGGCCAGCTATGTCTTTCAGTCCTGGCTCCTTTGGTTTGGAAGCTATTGCTGGACGTTTGGCAGCAAATGCTGCTCTGCCCGAGAAAAACACTTTTGGTGCACCAGGGAGGTTCATTTGAGTTTCCCAGGCAAACGAATGCGGTGACACCAAAGTTGATAGTTTCTGTTTGTGTCTCCCCTGAGGAGGTTTCAGGCCAGCTATGTCTTTCAGTCCTGGCTCCTTTGGTTTGGAAGCTATTGCTGGACGTTTGGCAGCAAATGCTGCTCTGCCCGAGAAAAACACTTTTGGTGCACCAGGGAGGTTCATTTGAGTTTCCCAGGCAAACGAATGCGGTGACACCAAAGTTGATAGTTTCTGTTTGTGTCTCCCCTGAGGAGGTTTCAGGCCAGCTATGTCTTTCAGTCCTGGCTCCTTTGATTTGGAAGCTATGGCTGGACGTTTGGCATGTTTGGCAGCAAATGCTGCTCCGGCCAAGAAAACCACTATTTATGCACCAGGGAGGTACATTTGAGTTTCCCAGGCACATGAAAGCGGTGACACCGAAGTTGATAGTTTCTGTTTGTGTCTCCCCTGAGGAGGTTTCAGGCCAGCTATGTCTTTCAGTCCTGGCTCCTTTGGTTTGGAAGCTATTGCTGGACGTTTGGCATGCTTGGCAGCAAATGCTGATCCGGACGAGAAAAAAAACCATTTGGTGCACCATGGAGGTACATTTGAGTTTCCCAGGCAAATGAAAGCGGTGACACCAAAGTTGATAGTTTCTGTTTGTGTCTCCCCTGAGGAGGTTACAGGCCAGCTACGTCTTTCAGTCCTGGCTCCTTTGGTTTGGAAGCTATTGCTGGACGTTTGGCATGTTTGGCAGCAAATGCTGCTCCGGCCGAGATAAACACTTTTGGTGCACCATGGAGGTACATTTGAGTTTCCCAGGCAAATGAAAGCGGTGACACCAAAGTTGATAGTTTCTGTTTGTGTCTCCCCTGAAGATGTTACAGGCCAGCTATGTCTTTCAGTCCTGGCTCCTTTGGTTTGGAAGCTATTGCTGGACGTTTGGCATGTTTGGCAGAAACTGCTGCTCCGGCCGAGAAAAATACTTTTGGTGCACCATGGAGGTACATTTAAGTTTCCCAGGCAAATGAAAGCGGTGACACCAAAGTTTATAATTTCTATTTGTGTGTCCCCTGAGGAGGTTTCAGGCCAGCTACGTCTTTCAGTCCTGGCTCCTTTGGTTTGGAAGCTATTGCTGGACGTTTGGATTGTTTGGCAGCAAATGCTGCTCCGGCCGAGAAAAACACTTTTGGTGCACCATGGAGGTACATTTGAGTTTCCCAGGCAAATGAAAGCGGTGACACCAAAGTTGATAGTTTCTGTTTGTGTCTCCCCTGAGGAGGTTTCAAGCCAGCTATGTCTTTCAGTCCTGGATCCTTTGGTTTGGAACTATTGATGGACGTTTGGCATGTTTGGCAGCAAATGCTGCTCCGGCCGAGAAAAACACTTTTGGTGCACCAGGGAGGTACATTTGTGTTTCCCAGCCGGTGACACCAAAGTTGATAGTTTCTGTTTGTGCCTCCCCTGAGGAGGTTACAGGCCAGCTATGTCTTTCAGTCCTGGCTCCTTTGGTTTGGAAGCTATTGCTGGACGTTTGGCATGTTTGGCAGCAAATGCTGCTCCGGCCGAGAAAAACACTTTTGGTGCACCATGGAGGTACATTTGAGTTTCCCAGGCAAATGAAAGCGGTGACACCAAAGTTGATAGTTTCTGTTTGTGTCTCCCCTGAGGAGGTTTCAAGCCAGCTATGTCTTTCAGTCCTGGCTCCTTTGGTTTGGAACTATTGATGGACGTTTGGCATGTTTGGCAGCAAATGCTGCTCCGGCCGAGAAAAACACTTTTGGTGCACCAGGGAGGTACATTTGTGTTTCCCAGCCGGTGACACCAAAGTTGATAGTTTCTGTTTGTGCCTCCCCTGAGGAGGTTACAGGCCAGCTATGTCTTTCAGTCCTGGCTCCTTTGGTTTGGAAGCTATTGATGGATGTTTGGCATGTTTGGAAGCAACTGCTGCTCCAGCCGAGAAAAACACTTTTGGTGCACCAGGGAGGTAAATCTGAGTTTCCCAGGCAAACCAAAGCCGTGACACCCAAGTTGATAGTTTCTGTTTGTGTCTCCACTGAAGAGGTTACAGGCCAGCTATGTCTTTCAGTCCTGGCTCCTTTGGATTGGAAGCTATTTGTGGACGTTTGGCAGCAAATGCTGCTCCGCCCGAGAAAACCACTTTTGATGCACCATGGAGGTACATTTGAGTTTCCCAGGCAAACCAAAGCAGTGACAACAAAGTTGATAGTTTCTGTTTGTGTCTCCCCTGAGGAGGTTTCAGGCCAGCTATTTCTTTCAGTCCTGGCTCCTTTGGTTTGGAAGCTATTGCTGGACGTTTGGCATGTTTGGCAGCAACTGCTGCTCCGGCCGAGAAAAACACTTTTGGTGCACCAGGGAGGTTCATTTGAGTTTCCCAGGCAAACGAATGCGGTGACACCAAAGTTGATAGTTTCTGTTTGTGTCTCCCCTGAGGAGGTTTCAGGCCAGCTATGTCTTTTAGTCCTGGCTCCTTTGGTTTGGAACTATTGCTGGACGTTTGGCATGTTTGGCAGCAACTGCTGCTCCGGCCGAGAAAACCACTTTTGGTGCACCAGGGAGGAACATTTGTGTTTCCCAGCCGGTGACACCAAAGTTGATAGTTTCTGTTTGTGTCTCCCCTGAGTAGGTTTCAGGCCAGCTATGTCTTTCAGTCCTGGCTCCTTTGGTTTGGAAGCTATTGCAGGACGTTTGGCATGTTTGGCAGCAAATGCTGCTCCGGACGAAAAAAACACTTTTGGTGCACCATGGATGTACATCTGAGTTTCCCAAGCAAATGAAAGCGGTGAAACCAAAGTTGATAGTTTCTGTTTGTGTCTCCCCTGAGGAGGTTTCAGGCCAGCTATGTCTTTCAGTCCTGGCTCCTTTGGTTTGGAAGCTATTGCTGGACGTTTGGCAGCAAATGCTGTCGCGGCCGAGAAAAAAACATTTGGTGCACAATGGAGGTACATCTGAGTTTCCCAGGCAAACGGAAGCGGTGACACCAAAGTTGATAGTTTCTGTTTGTGTCTCCCCTGAGGAGGTTTCAGGCCAGCTATGTCTTTCAGTCCTGGCTCCTTTGGTTTGGAAGCTATTGCTGGACGTTTGGCATGTTTAGCAGCAAATGCTGCTCCGGCCGAGAAAAACACTTTAGGTGCACCATGGAGGTACATTTGAGTTTCCCAGGCAAACGAAAGCAGTGACACCAAAGTTGATAGTTTCTGTTTGTGTCTCCCCTGAGGAGGTTTCAGGCCAGCTACGTCTTTCAGTCCTGGCTCCTTTGGTTTGGAAGCTTTTGCTGGACGTTTGGCATGTTTGGCAACAAATGCTGCCCCGGCTGAGAAAAAAACTTTTGGTGCACAATGGAGGTACATTTGAGTTTCCCAGGCAAACGAAAGCGGTGACACCAAAGTTGATAGTTTCTGTTTGTGTCTCCCCTGAGGAGGTTTCAGGCCAGCTATGTCTTTCAGTCCTGGCTCCTTTGGATTCGAAACTATTGCTGGACGTTTGGCAGCAAATGCTGCTCCAGAACGAGAAAAACAATTTTGGTGCATGTAAGGTGCCGGAATTATGCCTTTCAATTGCCAACAGAACCGACCCCCCCCTCTCTTCTCCTCTCACCTTACCAAACCCCATTCCTAAGACACTACATCACCACTGGTCAGGCCCAGGCTTCCGAGAATCTAATGACTATTCAACAAGCCACCCAGAAGAGAGACATCAGGAACCATTCACACATCAGGAGGCATTGTTCCACTATCAGGAGCACACATCGGGAGCCATTCACACATTGGACACTCCCGTCATCCACCCTGGAGCATTCCCACAGGCCAGGTGGAAGCTTGTAGTGAGACAAAGGAGCGGTACCCCTACAAAAAGGGGTGCAACGAGAGAAATCTCTCTCTTTATCTTCATACTTCGTCATGGTGGAACAACGAAGGGAGCGCTCTTCCATCCCATCAGACCCAGAGAATACTCTGCCATCGGACGGAATGCCATAGCCTCGTGGTGGTAGATATAGCCTCCCCTCACCCCTCTTCCTTTTTTCCTCTCTCTCTCTCTTTCTATCTCTCATTTTCACCCCCGTTTTCTTTCTTCCCCCCTTTCCCTGCACGTTTCTTTCTAAATAAAACAACCTTCACCTTGACTCGGTTTCGAGTCTCAATTCTGTTCTCCGAGAATTTAATTAAGAACTTATCACAATAAAACACCTAGTGATTGGACATCACTCAGGGGTTAAGCCCAGCCGCCCCCAGCCACCCAGAGCGATCTGAGGTTCGGCTGGAACGCAAGGGGGTTTAGCCTCTGCCAAACCAAAGTCTTGTCTAGGTTGTGCATCGTGACAGTGCACCATGGAGGTACATTTGAGTTTCCCAGGCAAATGAAAGCGGTGACACCAAAGTTGATAGTTTCTGTTATGTCTCCCCTGAGGAGGTTTCAGGCCAGCTATGTCTTTCAGTCCTGGCTCCTTTGGTTTGGAAGCTATTGCTGGACGTTTGGCATGTTTGGCAGCAAATGCTGCTCTGGCCGAGAAAAATACTTTTTGTGCACCAGGGAGGTTCATTTGAGTTTCCCAGGCAAATGAATGCGGTGACACCAAAGTTGATAGTTTCTGTTTGTGTCTCCCCTGAGGAGGTTTCAGGCCAGCTATGTCTTTCAGTCCTGGCTCCTTTGGTTTGGAAGCTATTGATGGACGTTTGGCATGTTTGGCAGCAAATGCTTCTCCAGCCGAGAAAAACACTTTTGGTGCACCAGGGAGGTACATCTGAGTTTCCCAGGCAAACCAAAGCCGTGACACCAAAGTTGATAGTT
This sequence comes from Laterallus jamaicensis coturniculus, assembly GCA_022605575.1. Taxonomy (NCBI): domain Eukaryota; kingdom Metazoa; phylum Chordata; class Aves; order Gruiformes; family Rallidae; genus Laterallus; species Laterallus jamaicensis. The sequence continues at coordinate 3,471,565 of JAKCOX010000070.1, read as the reverse complement.
TCTGTTTGTGTCTCCCCTGAAGAGGTTACAGGCCAGCTATGTCTTTCAGTCCTGGCTCCTTTTGATTGGAAGCTATTGCTGGACGTTTGGCAGCAAATGCTGCTCCGCCCGAGAAAACCACATTTGATGCACCTTGGAGGTACATTTGAGTTTCCAGGGAAATGAAAGCGGTGACACCAAAGTTGATAGTTTCTATTTGTGTGTCCCCTGAAGAGGTTTCAGGCCAGCTACGTCTTTCAGTCCTGGCTCCTTTGGTTTGGAAGCTATTGCTGGACGTTTGGCATGTTTGGCAGCAAATGCTGCTCCGGCCGAAAAAAACACTTTTGGTGCACCATGGAGGTACATTTGAGTTTCCCAGGCAAACCAAAGCGGTGACACCAAAGTTGATAGTTTCTATTTGTGTCTCCCCTGAGGAGGTTTCAGGCCAGCTATGTCTTTCAGTCCTGGCTCCTTGGGTTTGGAAGCTATTGCTGGACGTTTGGCATGTTTGACAGTAAATGCTGCTCCGGCTGAGAAAAACACTTTTGGTGCACCATGGAGGTACATTTGAGTTTCCCAGGCAAACAAAAGCAGTGACACCAAAGTTGATAGTTTCTTTTTGTGTCTCCCCTGAGGAGGTTTCAGGCCAGCTATGTCTTTCAGTCCTGGCTCCTTTGGTTTGGAACTATTGATGGACGTTTGGCATGTTTGGCAGCAAATGCTGCTCCGGCCGAGAAAACCACTTTTGGTGCACCAGGGAGGTACATTTGTGTTTCCCAGCCGGTGACACCAAAGTTGATAGTTTCTGTTTGTGCCTCCCCAGAGTAGTTTTTAGACAGCTATGTCTTTCAGTTCTGGCTCCTTTGGTTTGGATGCTATTGCTGGACGTTTGGCAGCAAATGCAGCTAGAGCCGAGAATAACACACTTGGTGCATCATGGAGGTACATTTGAGTTTCCCAGGCAAACCAAAGCAGTGACACCAAAGTTGATAGTTTCTGTTTGTGTCTCCCCTGAGGAGGTTTCAGGCCAGCTATGTCTTTCAGTCCTGGCTCCTTTGGTTTGGGAGCTATTGCTGGACGTTTGGCAGCAAATGCTTCTCCGGCCGAGAAAAACACATTTGGTGCACCATGGAGGTACATTTGTGTTTCCCAGCCGGTGACACCAAAGTTGATAGTTTCTGTTTGTGCCTCCCCTGAGGAGTTTTTAGACAGCTATGTCTTTCAGTTCTGGCTCCTTTGGTTTGGATGCTATTGCTGGACGTTTGGCAGCAAATGCAGCTAGAGCCGAGAATAACACACTTGGTGCATCATGGAGGTACATTTGAGTTTCCCAGGCAAACCAAAGCAGTGACACCAAAGTTGATAGTTTCTGTTTGTGTCTCCCCTGAGGAGGTTTCAGGCCAGCTATGTCTTTCAGTCCTGGCTCCTTTGGTTTGGGAGCTATTGCTGGACGTTTGGCAGCAAATGCTTCTCCGGCCGAGAAAAACACATTTGGTGCACCATGGAGGTACATTTGAGTTTCCCAGGCAAACAAAAGCAGTGACACCCAAGTTGATAGTTTCTGTTTGTGTCTCCCCTGAGGAGGTTTCAGGCCAGCTATGTCGTTAAGTCTTGGCTCCTTTGGTTTGGAAGCTATTGCTGGACGTTTGGCATGTTTGGCAGCAACTGCTGCTCCGGCCGAGAAAAATACTTTTGGTGCACCATGGAGGTACATTTGAGTTTCCAGGGAAATGAAAGCGGTGACACCAAAGTTGATAGTTTCTATTTGTGTGTCCCCTGAGGAGGTTTCAGGCCAGCTACGTCTTTCAGTCCTGGCTCCTTTGGTTTGGAAGCTATTGCTGGACGTTTGGCATGTTTGGCAGCAAATGCTGCTCCGGCTGAGAAAAACACTTTTGGTGCACCAGGGAGGTACATTTGAGTTTCCCAGGCAAATGAAAGCGGTGACACCAAAGTTGATAGTTTCTGTTATGTCTCCCCTGAGGAGGTTTCAGGCCAGCTATGTCTTTCAGTCCTGGCTCCTTTGGTTTGGAAGCTATTGCTGGACGTTTGGCATGTTTGGCAGCAAATGCTGCTCTGGCCGAGAAAAATACTTTTGGTGCACCAGGGAGGTTCATTTGAGTTTCCCAGGCAAATGAATGCGGTGACACCAAAGTTGATAGTTTCTGTTTGTGTCTCCCCTGAGGAGGTTTCAGGCCAGCTATGTCTTTCAGTCCTGGCTCCTTTGGTTTGGAAGCTATTGATGGACGTTTGGCATGTTTGGCAGCAAATGCTTCTCCAGCCGAGAAAAACACTTTTGGTGCACCAGGGAGGTACATCTGAGTTTCCCAGGCAAACCAAAGCCGTGACACCAAAGTTGATAGTTTCTGTTTGTGTCTCCCCTGAAGAGGTTACAGGCCAGCTATGTCTTTCAGTCCTGGCTCCTTTTGATTGGAAGCTATTGCTGGACGTTTGGCAGCAAATGCTGCTCCGCCCGAGAAAACCACATTTGATGCACCTTGGAGGTACATTTGAGTTTCCAGGGAAATGAAAGCGGTGACACCAAAGTTGATAGTTTCTATTTGTGTGTCCCCTGAAGAGGTTTCAGGCCAGCTACGTCTTTCAGTCCTGGCTCCTTTGGTTTGGAAGCTATTGCTGGACGTTTGGCATGTTTGGCAGCAAATGCTGCTCCGGCCGAAAAAAACACTTTTGGTGCACCATGGAGGTACATTTGAGTTTCCCAGGCAAACCAAAGCGGTGACACCAAAGTTGATAGTTTCTATTTGTGTCTCCCCTGAGGAGGTTTCAGGCCAGCTATGTCTTTCAGTCCTGGCTCCTTGGGTTTGGAAGCTATTGCTGGACGTTTGGCATGTTTGACAGTAAATGCTGCTCCGGCTGAGAAAAACACTTTTGGTGCACCATGGAGGTACATTTGAGTTTCCCAGGCAAACAAAAGCAGTGACACCAAAGTTGATAGTTTCTTTTTGTGTCTCCCCTGAGGAGGTTTCAGGCCAGCTATGTCTTTCAGTCCTGGCTCCTTTGGTTTGGAACTATTGATGGACGTTTGGCATGTTTGGCAGCAAATGCTGCTCCGGCCGAGAAAACCACTTTTGGTGCACCAGGGAGGTACATTTGTGTTTCCCAGCCGGTGACACCAAAGTTGATAGTTTCTGTTTGTGCCTCCCCAGAGTAGTTTTTAGACAGCTATGTCTTTCAGTTCTGGCTCCTTTGGTTTGGATGCTATTGCTGGACGTTTGGCAGCAAATGCAGCTAGAGCCGAGAATAACACACTTGGTGCATCATGGAGGTACATTTGAGTTTCCCAGGCAAACCAAAGCAGTGACACCAAAGTTGATAGTTTCTGTTTGTGTCTCCCCTGAGGAGGTTTCAGGCCAGCTATGTCTTTCAGTCCTGGCTCCTTTGGTTTGGGAGCTATTGCTGGACGTTTGGCAGCAAATGCTTCTCCGGCCGAGAAAAACACATTTGGTGCACCATGGAGGTACATTTGTGTTTCCCAGCCGGTGACACCAAAGTTGATAGTTTCTGTTTGTGCCTCCCCTGAGGAGTTTTTAGACAGCTATGTCTTTCAGTTCTGGCTCCTTTGGTTTGGATGCTATTGCTGGACGTTTGGCAGCAAATGCAGCTAGAGCCGAGAATAACACACTTGGTGCATCATGGAGGTACATTTGAGTTTCCCAGGCAAACCAAAGCAGTGACACCAAAGTTGATAGTTTCTGTTTGTGTCTCCCCTGAGGAGGTTTCAGGCCAGCTATGTCTTTCAGTCCTGGCTCCTTTGGTTTGGGAGCTATTGCTGGACGTTTGGCAGCAAATGCTTCTCCGGCCGAGAAAAACACATTTGGTGCACCATGGAGGTACATTTGAGTTTCCCAGGCAAACAAAAGCAGTGACACCCAAGTTGATAGTTTCTGTTTGTGTCTCCCCTGAGGAGGTTTCAGGCCAGCTATGTCGTTAAGTCTTGGCTCCTTTGGTTTGGAAGCTATTGCTGGACGTTTGGCATGTTTGGCAGCAACTGCTGCTCCGGCCGAGAAAAATACTTTTGGTGCACCATGGAGGTACATTTGAGTTTCCAGGGAAATGAAAGCGGTGACACCAAAGTTGATAGTTTCTATTTGTGTGTCCCCTGAGGAGGTTTCAGGCCAGCTACGTCTTTCAGTCCTGGCTCCTTTGGTTTGGAAGCTATTGCTGGACGTTTGGCATGTTTGGCAGCAAATGCTGCTCCGGCTGAGAAAAACACTTTTGGTGCACCAGGGAGGTACATTTGAGTTTCCCAGGCAAATGAATGCGGTTACACCAAAGTTGATAATTTCTATTAGTGTGTCCCCTGAGGAGGTTTCAGGCCAGCTACGTCTTTCAGTCCTGGCTCCTTTGGTTTCAAAGCTATTGCTGGACGTTTGGCATGTTTGGCAGCAAATGCTGCCCCGGCCGAGAAAAATACTTTTAGTGCACCATGGAGGTACATTTGAGTTTCCCAGGCAAATGAATGCGGTGACACCAAAGTTGATAATTTCTATTTGTGTGTCCCCTGAGGAGGTTTCAGACCAGCTACGTCTTTCAGTCCTGGCTCCTTTGGTTTGGAAGCTATTGCTGGACGTTTGGCATGTTTGGCAGCAAATGCTGCTCCGGCCGAAAAAAACACTTTTGGTGCACCATGGAGGTACATTTGAGTTTCCCAGGCAAACCAAAGCGGTGACACCAAAGTTGATAGTTTCTATTTGTGTCTCCCCTGAGGAGGTTTCAGGCCAGCTATGTCTTTCAGTCCTGGCTCCTTTGGTTTGGAAGCTATTGCTGGACGTTTGGCATGTTTGACAGTAAATGCTGCTCCGGCTGAGAAAAACACTTTTGGTGCACCATGGAGGTACATTTGAGTTTCCCAGGCAAACAAAAGCAGTGACACCAAAGTTGATAGTTTCTGTTTGTGTCTCCCCTGAGGAGGTTTCAGGCCAGCTATGTCTTTCAGTCCTGGCTCCTTTGGTTTGGAAGCTATTGCTGGACGTTTTGCATGTTTAGCAGCAAATGCTGCTCCGGCCGATAAAAAAAACCATTTGGTGCACCATGGAGGTACATTTGAGTTTCCCAGGCAAATGAAAGCAGTGACACCAAAGTTGATAGTTTCTGTTTGTGTCTCCCCTGAGGAGGTTTCAGGCCAGCTATGTCTTTCAGTCCTGGCTCCTTTGGTTTGGAAGCTATTGCTGGACGTTTGGCATGTTTGGCAGCAAATGCTGCTCCAGCCGAGAAAAACAATTTTGGTGCATGTAAGGTGCCGGAATTATGCCTTTCAATTGCCAACAGAACCGACCCCCCCCTCTCTTCTCCTCTCACCTTACCAAACCCCATTCCTAAGACACTACATCACCACTGGTCAGGCCCAGGCTTCCGAGAATCTAATGACTATTCAACAAGCCACCCAGAAGAGAGACATCAGGAACCATTCACACTTGGAGTCATTGTTCCACTATCAGGAGCACACATCGGGAGCCATTCACACATTGGACACTCCCGTCATCCACCCTGGAGCATTCCCACAGGCCAGGTGGAAGCTTGTAGTGAGACAAAGGAGCGGTACCCCTACAAAAAGGGGTGCAACGAGAGAAATCTCTCTCTTTATCTTCATACTTCGTCATGGTGGAACAACGAAGGGAGCGCTCTCCCATCCCATCAGACCCAGAGAATACTCTGCCATCGGACGGAATGCCGTAGCCTCGTGGTGGTAGATATAGCCTCCCCTCAGCCCTCTTCCTTTTTTCCAATCTCTCTCTTTCTATCTCTCTTTTTCATCCCCGTTTTCTGTCCTCCCCCCTTTCACTGCACGTTTTTTATTCTAATTAAAACAACCTTCACCTTGACTCGGTTTCGAGTCTCAATTCTGTTCTCCGAGAATTTAATTAAGAACTTATCACGATAAAACACCTAGTGATTGGACATCACTCAGGGGTTAAGCCCAGCCGCCCCCAGCCACCCAGAGCGATCTGAGGTTCAGATGGAACGCAAGGGGGTTTAGCCTCTGCCAAACCAAAGTCTTGTCTAGGTTGTGGATCGTGACAGTGCACCATGGAGGTACATTTGAGTTTCCCAGGCAAATGAAAGCGGTGACACCAAAGTTGATAGTTTCTGTTTGTGTCTCCCCTGAGGAGGTTTCAGGCCAGCTACGTCTTTCAGTCTTGGCTCCTTTGGTTTGGAAGCTATTGCTGGACGTTTGGCATGTTTGGCAGCAACTGCTGCTCCGGCCGAGAAAAATACTTTTGGTGCACCATGGAGGTACATTTGAGTTTCCCAGGCAAACAAAAGCAGTGACACCCAAGTTGATAGTTTCTGTTTGTGTCTCCCTTGAGGAGGTTTCAGGCCAGCTACGTCTTTCAGTCTTGGCTCCTTTGGTTTGGAAGCTATTGCTGGACGTTTGGCATGTTTGGCCGCAACTGCTGCTCCGGCCGAGAAAAATACTTTTGGTGCACCATGGAGGTACATTTGAGTTTCCCAGGCAAACCAAAGCGGTGACACCAAAGTTGATAGTTTCTATTTGTGTCTCCCCTGAGGAGGTTTCAGGCCAGCTATGTCTTTCAGTCCTGGCTCCTTGGGTTTGGAAGCTATTGCTGGACGTTTGGCATGTTTGACAGTAAATGCTGCTCCGGCTGAGAAAAACACTTTTGGTGCACCATGGAGGTACATTTGAGTTACCCAGGCAAACAAAAGCAGTGACACCAAAGTTGATAGTTTCTGTTTGTGTCTCCCCTGAGGAGGTTTCAGGCCAGCTATGTCTTTCAGTCCTGGCTCCTTTGGTTTGGAACTATTGATGGACGTTTGGCATGTTTGGCAGCAAATGCTGCTCCGGCCGAGAAAACCACTTTTGGTGCACCAGGGAGGTACATTTGTGTTTCCCAGCCGGTGACACCAAAGTTGATAGTTTCTGTTTGTGCCTCCCCTGAGGAGTTTTTAGACAGCTATGTCTTTCAGTTCTGGCTCCTTTGGTTTGGATGCTATTGCTGGACATTTGGCAGCAAATGCAGCTAGAGCCGAGAATAACACACTTGGTGCATCATGGAGGTACATTTGAGTTTCCCAGGCAAACCAAAGCAGTGACACCAAAGTTGATAGTTTCTGTTTGTGTGTCCCCTGAGGAGGTTTCAGGCCAGCTACGTCTTTCAGTCCTGGCTCCTTTGGTTTGGAAGCTATTGCTGGACGTTTGGCAGCAAATGCTGCTCCGGCTGAGAAAAACACTTTTGGTGCACCAGGGAGGTACATTTGAGTTTCCCAGGCAAATGAATGCGGTGACACCAAAGTTGATAATTTCTATTAGTGTGTCCCCTGAGGAGGTTTCAGGCCAGCTACGTCTTTCAGTCCTGGCTCCTTTGGTTTCAAAGCTATTGCTGGACGTTTGGCATGTTTGGCAGCAAATGCTGCCCCGGCCGAGAAAAATACTTTTGGTGCACCTTGGAGGTACATTTGAGTTTCCCAGGCAAATGAATGCGGTGACACCAAAGTTGATAATTTCTATTTGTGTGTCCCCTGAGGAGGTTTCAGGCCAGCTACGTCTTTCAGTCCTGGCTCCTTTGGTTTGGAAGCTATTGCTGGACGTTTGGCATGTTTGGCAGCAAATGCTGCTCCGGCCGAAAAAAACACTTTTTGTGCACCATGGAGGTACATTTGAGTTTTCCAGGCAAACCAAAGCGGTGACACCAAAGTTGATAGTTTCTATTTGTGTCTCCCCTGAGGAGGTTTCAGGCCAGCTATGTCTTTCAGTCCTGGCTCCTTTGGTTTGGAAGCTATTGCTGGACGTTTGGCATGTTTGACAGTAAATGCTGCTCCGGCTGAGAAAAACACTTTTGGTGCACCATGGAGGTACATTTGAGTTTCCCAGGCAAACAAAAGCAGTGACACCAAAGTTGATAGTTTCTGTTTGTGTCTCCCCTGAGGAGGTTTCAGGCCAGCTATGTCTTTCAGTCCTGGCTCCTTTGGTTTGGAAGCTATTGCTGGACGTTTTGCATGTTTAGCAGCAAATGCTGCTCCGGCCGATAAAAAAAACCATTTGGTGCACCATGGAGGTACATCTGAGTTTCCCAGGCAAACCAAAGCCGTGACACCAAAGTTGATAGTTTCTGTTTGTGTCTCCCCTGAAGAGGTTACAGGCCAGCTATGTCTTTCAGTCCTGGCTCCTTTGGATTGGAAGCTATTTCTGGACGTTTGGCAGCAAATGCTGCTCCGCCCGAGAAAACCACTTTTGATGCACCATGGAGGTACATTTGAGTTTCCCAGGCAAACCAAAGCAGTGACAACAAAGTTGATAGTTTCTGTTTGTGTCTCCCCTGAGGAGGTTTCAGGCCAGCTATTTCTTTCAGTCCTGGCTCCTTTGGTTTGGAAGCTATTGCTGGACGTTTGGTATGTTTGGCAGCAAATGCTGCTCCAGAACGAGAAAAACAATTTTGGTGCATGTAAGGTACTGGAATTATGCCTTACAATTGCCAACAGAACTAACCCCCCCCTCTCTTCTCCTCTCACCTTACCAAACCCCATTCCTAAGACACTACATCACCACTGGTCAGGCCCAGGCTTTCGAGAATCTAATGACTATTCAACAAGCCACCCAGAAGAGAGACATCAGGAACCATTCACACATCAGGAGCCATTGTTCCACTATCAGGAGCACACATCGGGAGCCATTCACACATTGGACACTCCCGTCATCCACCCTGGAGCATTCCCACAGGCCAGGTGGAAGCTTGTAGTGAGACAAAGGAGCGGTACCCCTACAAAAAGGGGTGCAACGAGAGAAATCTCTCTCTTTATCTTCATACTTCGTCATGGTGGAACAACGAAGGGAGCGCTCTCCCATCCCATCAGACCCAGAGAATACTCTGCCATCGGACGGAATGCCGTAGCCTCGTGGTGGTAGATATAGCCTCCCCTCACCCCTCTTCCTTTTTTCCACTCTCTCTCTCTTTCTATCTCTCTTTTTCACCCCCGTTTTCTTTCCTCCCCCCTTTCCCTGCACGTTTCTTTCTAAATAAAACAACCTTCACCTTGACTCGGTTTCGAGTCTCAATTCTGTTCTCCGAGAATTTAATTAAGAACTTATCACGATAAAACACCTAGTGATTGGACATCACTCAGGGGTTAAGCCCAGCCGCCCCCAGCCACCCAGAGCGATCCGAGGTTCGGCTGGAACGCAAGGGGGTTTAGCCTCTGCCAAACCAAAGTCTTGTCTAGGTTGTGGATCGTGACAGTGCACCATGGAGGTACATTTGAGATTCCCAGGCAAATGAAAGCGGTGACACCAAAGTTGATAGTTTCTGTTTTTGTCTCTCCTGAGGAGGTTTCAGGCCAGCTATGTCTTTCAGTCCTGGCTCCTTTGGTTTGGAAGCTATTGCTGGACGTTTGGCAGCAAATGCTGCTCTGCCCGAGAAAAACACTTTTGGTGCACCAGGGAGGTTCATTTGAGTTTCCCAGGCAAACGAATGCGGTGACACCAAAGTTGATAGTTTCTGTTTGTGTCTCCCCTGAGGAGGTTTCAGGCCAGCTATGTCTTTCAGTCCTGGCTCCTTTGGTTTGGAAGCTATTGCTGGACGTTTGGCAGCAAATGCTGCTCTGCCCGAGAAAAACACTTTTGGTGCACCAGGGAGGTTCATTTGAGTTTCCCAGGCAAACGAATGCGGTGACACCAAAGTTGATAGTTTCTGTTTGTGTCTCCCCTGAGGAGGTTTCAGGCCAGCTATGTCTTTCAGTCCTGGCTCCTTTGATTTGGAAGCTATGGCTGGACGTTTGGCATGTTTGGCAGCAAATGCTGCTCCGGCCAAGAAAACCACTATTTATGCACCAGGGAGGTACATTTGAGTTTCCCAGGCACATGAAAGCGGTGACACCGAAGTTGATAGTTTCTGTTTGTGTCTCCCCTGAGGAGGTTTCAGGCCAGCTATGTCTTTCAGTCCTGGCTCCTTTGGTTTGGAAGCTATTGCTGGACGTTTGGCATGCTTGGCAGCAAATGCTGATCCGGACGAGAAAAAAAACCATTTGGTGCACCATGGAGGTACATTTGAGTTTCCCAGGCAAATGAAAGCGGTGACACCAAAGTTGATAGTTTCTGTTTGTGTCTCCCCTGAGGAGGTTACAGGCCAGCTACGTCTTTCAGTCCTGGCTCCTTTGGTTTGGAAGCTATTGCTGGACGTTTGGCATGTTTGGCAGCAAATGCTGCTCCGGCCGAGATAAACACTTTTGGTGCACCATGGAGGTACATTTGAGTTTCCCAGGCAAATGAAAGCGGTGACACCAAAGTTGATAGTTTCTGTTTGTGTCTCCCCTGAAGATGTTACAGGCCAGCTATGTCTTTCAGTCCTGGCTCCTTTGGTTTGGAAGCTATTGCTGGACGTTTGGCATGTTTGGCAGAAACTGCTGCTCCGGCCGAGAAAAATACTTTTGGTGCACCATGGAGGTACATTTAAGTTTCCCAGGCAAATGAAAGCGGTGACACCAAAGTTTATAATTTCTATTTGTGTGTCCCCTGAGGAGGTTTCAGGCCAGCTACGTCTTTCAGTCCTGGCTCCTTTGGTTTGGAAGCTATTGCTGGACGTTTGGATTGTTTGGCAGCAAATGCTGCTCCGGCCGAGAAAAACACTTTTGGTGCACCATGGAGGTACATTTGAGTTTCCCAGGCAAATGAAAGCGGTGACACCAAATTTGATAGTTTCTGTTTGTGTCTCCCCTGAGGAGGTTTCAAGCCAGCTATGTCTTTCAGTCCTGGATCCTTTGGTTTGGAACTATTGATGGACGTTTGGCATGTTTGGCAGCAAATGCTGCTCCGGCCGAGAAAAACACTTTTGGTGCACCAGGGAGGTACATTTGTGTTTCCCAGCCGGTGACACCAAAGTTGATAGTTTCTGTTTGTGCCTCCCCTGAGGAGGTTACAGGCCAGCTATGTCTTTCAGTCCTGGCTCCTTTGGTTTGGAAGCTATTGCTGGACGTTTGGCATGTTTGGCAGCAAATGCTGCTCCGGCCGAGAAAAACACTTTTGGTGCACCATGGAGGTACATTTGAGTTTCCCAGGCAAATGAAAGCGGTGACACCAAAGTTGATAGTTTCTGTTTGTGTCTCCCCTGAGGAGGTTTCAAGCCAGCTATGTCTTTCAGTCCTGGCTCCTTTGGTTTGGAACTATTGATGGACGTTTGGCATGTTTGGCAGCAAATGCTGCTCCGGCCGAGAAAAAAACTTTTGGTGCACCAGGGAGGTAAATTTGTGTTTCCCAGCCGGTGACACCAAAGTTGATATTTTCTGTTTGTGTGTCCCCTGAGGAGGTTTCAGGCCAGCTATGTCTTTCAGTCCTGGCTCCTTTGGTTTGGAAGCTATTGATGGATGTTTGGCATGTTTGGCAGCAAATGCTGCTCCAGCCGAGAAAAACACTTTTGGTGCACCAGGGAGGTACATCTGAGTTTCCCAGGCAAACCAAAGCCGTGACACCAAAGTTGATAGTTTCTGTTTGTGTCTCCCCTGAAGAGGTTACAGGCCAGCTATGTCTTTCAGTCCTGGCTCCTTTGGATTGGAAGCTATTGCTGGACGTTTGGCAGCAAATGCTGCTCCGCCCGAGAAAACCACTTTTGATGCACCATGGAGGTACATTTGAGTTTCCCAGGCAAACCAAAGCAGTGACAACAAAGTTGATAGTTTCTGTTTGTGTCTCCCCTGAGGAGGTTTCAGGCCAGCTATTTCTTTCAGTCCTGGCTCCTTTGGTTTGGAAGCTATTGCTGGACGTTTGGTATGTTTGGCAGCAAATGCTGCTCCAGAACGAGAAAAACAATTTTGGTGCATGTAAGGTACTGGAATTATGCCTTACAATTGCCAACAGAACTGACCCCCCCCCCTCTTCTCCTCTCACCTTACCAAACCCCATTCCTAAGACACTACATCACCACTGGTCAGGCCCAGGCTTTCGAGAATCTAATGACTATTCAACAAGCCACCCAGAAGAGAGACATCAGGAACCATTCACACATCAGGAGCCATTGTTCCACTATCAGGAGCACACATCGGGAGCCATTCACACATTGGACACTCCCGTCATCCACCCTGGAGCATTCCCACAGGCCAGGTGGAAGCTTGTAGTGAGACAAAGGAGCGGTACCCCTACAAAAAGGGGTGCAAGGAGAGAAATCTCTCTCTTTATCTTCATACTTCGTCATGGTGGAACAACGAAGGGAGCGCTCTCCCATCCCATCAGACCCAGAGAATACTCTGCCATCGGACGGAATGCCGTAGCCTCGTGGTGGTAGATATAGCCTCCCCTCACCCCTCTTCCTTTTTTCCACTCTCTCTCTCTTTCTATCTCTCTTTTTCACCGCCGTTTTCTTTCTTCCCCCCTTTCCCTGCACGTTTCTTTCTAAATAAAACAACCTTCACCTTGACTCGGTTTCGAGTCTCAATTCTGTTCTCCGAGAATTTAATTAAGAACTTATCACGATAAAACACCTAGTGATTGGACATCACACAGGGGTTAAGCCCAGCCGCCCCCAGCCACCCAGAGCGATCCGAGGTTCGGCTGGAACGCAAGGGGGTTTAGCCTCTGCCAAACCAAAGTCTTGTCTAGGTTGTGGATCGTGAGAGTGCACCATGGAGGTACATTTGAGTTTCCCAGGCAAATGAAAGCGGTGACACCAAAGTTGATAGTTTCTGTTTGTGTCTCCCCTGAGGAGGTTTCAGGCCAGCTATGTCTTTCAGTCCTGGCTCCTTTGGTTTGGAACTATTGCTGGACGTTTGGCATGTTTGGCAGCAAATGCTGCTCCGGCCGAGAAAACCACTTTTGGTGCACCAGGGAGGAACATTTGTTTTTCCCAGCCGGTGACACCAAAGTTGATAGTTTCTGTTTGTGTCTCCCCTGAGGAGGTTTCAGGCCAGCTATGTCTTTCAGTCCTGGCTCCTTTGGTTTGGAACTATTGCTGGACGTTTGGCATGTTTGGCAGCAAATGCTGCTCCGGCCGAGAAAAACACTTTTGGTGCACCAGGGAGGTTCATTTGAGTTTCCCAGGCAAACGAAAGCGGTGACACCAAAGTTGATAGTTTCTGTTTGTGTCTCCCCTGAGGAGGTTTCAGGCCAGCTATGTCTTTCAGTCCTGGCTCCTTTGGTTTGGAAGCTATTGCTGGACGTTTGGCATGTTTGGCAGCAAATGCTGCTCCGGCCGAGAAAAACACTTTTGGTGCACCATGGAGGTACATTTGAGTTTCCCAGGCAAATGAAAGCGGTGACACCAAAGTTGATAGTTTCTGTTTGTGTCTCCCCTGAGGAGGTTTCAAGCCAGCTATGTCTTTCAGTCCTGGCTCCTTTGGTTTGGAACTATTGATGGACGTTTGGCATGTTTGGCAGCAAATGCTGCTCCGGCCGAGAAAAACACTTTTGGTGCACCAGGGAGGTACATTTGTGTTTCCCAGCCGGTGACACCAAAGTTGATAGTTTCTGTTTTTGCCTCCCCTGAGGAGGTTACAGGCCAGCTATGTCTTTCAGTCCTGGCTCCTTTGGTTTGGAAGCTATTGCTGGACGTTTTGCATGTTTGGCAGCAAATGCTGCTCCGGCTGAGAAAAACACTTTTGGTGCACCATGGAGGTACATTTGAGTTTCCCAGGCAAATGAAAGCGGTGACACCAAAGTTGATAGTTTCTGTTTGTGTCTCCCCTGAGGAGGTTTCAAGCCAGCTATGTCTTTCAGTCCTGGCTCCTTTGGTTTGGAACTATTGATGGACGTTTGGCATGTTTGGCAGCAAATGCTGCTCCGGCCGAGAAAAAAACTTTTGGTGCACCAGGGAGGTAAATTTGTGTTTCCCAGCCGGTGACACCAAAGTTGATATTTTCTGTTTGTGTGTCCCCTGAGGAGGTTTCAGGCCAGCTATGTCTTTCAGTCCTGGCTCCTTTGGTTTGGAAGCTATTGATGGATGTTTGGCATGTTTGGCAGCAAATGCTGCTCCAGCCGAGAAAAACACTTTTGGTGCACCAGGGAGGTACATCTGAGTTTCCCAGGCAAACCAAAGCCGTGACACCAAAGTTGATAGTTTCTGTTTGTGTCTCCCCTGAAGAGGTTACAGGCCAGCTATGTCTTTCAGTCCTGGCTCCTTTGGATTGGAAGCTATTTCTGGACGTTTGGCAGCAAATGCTGCTCCGCCCGAGAAAACCACTTTTGATGCACCATGGAGGTACATTTGAGTTTCCCAGGCAAACCAAAGCAGTGACAACAAAGTTGATAGTTTCTGTTTGTGTCTCCCCTGAGGAGGTTTCAGGCCAGCTATTTCTTTCAGTCCTGGCTCCTTTGGTTTGGAAGCTATTGCTGGACGTTTGGTATGTTTGGCAGCAAATGCTGCTCCAGAACGAGAAAAACAATTTTGGTGCATGTAAGGTACTGGAATTATGCCTTACAATTGCCAACAGAACTGACCCCCCCCTCTCTTCTCCTCTCACCTTACCAAACCCCATTCCTAAGACACTACATCACCACTGGTCAGGCCCAGGCTTTCGAGAATCTAATGACTATTCAACAAGCCACCCAGAAGAGAGACATCAGGAACCATTCACACATCAGGAGCCATTGTTCCACTATCAGGAGCACACATCGGGAGCCATTCACACATTGGACACTCCCGTCATCCACCCTGGAGCATTCCCACAGGCCAGGTGGAAGCTTGTAGTGAGACAAAGGAGCGGTACCCCTACAAAAAGGGGTGCAACGAGAGAAATCTCTCTCTTTATCTTCATACTTCGTCATGGTGGAACAACGAAGGGAGCGCTCTCCCATCCCATCAGACCCAGAGAATACTCTGCCATCGGACGGAATGCCGTAGCCTCGTGGTGGTAGATATAGCCTCCCCTCACCCCTCTTCCTTTTTTCCACTCTCTCTCTCTTTCTATCTCTCTTTTTCACCCCCGTTTTCTTTCCTCCCCCCTTTCCCTGCACGTTTCTTTCTAAATAAAACAACCTTCACCTTGACTCGGTTTCGAGTCTCAATTCTGTTCTCCGAGAATTTAATTAAGAACTTATCACGATAAAACACCTAGTGATTGGACATCACTCAGGGGTTAAGCCCAGCCGCCCCCAGCCACCCAGAGCGATCCGAGGTTCGGCTGGAACGCAAGGGGGTTTAGCCTCTGCCAAACCAAAGTCTTGTCTAGGTTGTGGATCGTGACAGTGCACCATGGAGGTACATTTGAGATTCCCAGGCAAATGAAAGCGGTGACACCAAAGTTGATAGTTTCTGTTTTTGTCTCTCCTGAGGAGGTTTCAGGCCAGCTATGTCTTTCAGTCCTGGCTCCTTTGGTTTGGAAGCTATTGCTGGACGTTTGGCAGCAAATGCTGCTCTGCCCGAGAAAAACACTTTTGGTGCACCAGGGAGGTTCATTTGAGTTTCCCAGGCAAACGAATGCGGTGACACCAAAGTTGATAGTTTCTGTTTGTGTCTCCCCTGAGGAGGTTTCAGGCCAGCTATGTCTTTCAGTCCTGGCTCCTTTGGTTTGGAAGCTATTGCTGGACGTTTGGCAGCAAATGCTGCTCTGCCCGAGAAAAACACTTTTGGTGCACCAGGGAGGTTCATTTGAGTTTCCCAGGCAAACGAATGCGGTGACACCAAAGTTGATAGTTTCTGTTTGTGTCTCCCCTGAGGAGGTTTCAGGCCAGCTATGTCTTTCAGTCCTGGCTCCTTTGATTTGGAAGCTATGGCTGGACGTTTGGCATGTTTGGCAGCAAATGCTGCTCCGGCCAAGAAAACCACTATTTATGCACCAGGGAGGTACATTTGAGTTTCCCAGGCACATGAAAGCGGTGACACCGAAGTTGATAGTTTCTGTTTGTGTCTCCCCTGAGGAGGTTTCAGGCCAGCTATGTCTTTCAGTCCTGGCTCCTTTGGTTTGGAAGCTATTGCTGGACGTTTGGCATGCTTGGCAGCAAATGCTGATCCGGACGAGAAAAAAAACCATTTGGTGCACCATGGAGGTACATTTGAGTTTCCCAGGCAAATGAAAGCGGTGACACCAAAGTTGATAGTTTCTGTTTGTGTCTCCCCTGAGGAGGTTACAGGCCAGCTACGTCTTTCAGTCCTGGCTCCTTTGGTTTGGAAGCTATTGCTGGACGTTTGGCATGTTTGGCAGCAAATGCTGCTCCGGCCGAGATAAACACTTTTGGTGCACCATGGAGGTACATTTGAGTTTCCCAGGCAAATGAAAGCGGTGACACCAAAGTTGATAGTTTCTGTTTGTGTCTCCCCTGAAGATGTTACAGGCCAGCTATGTCTTTCAGTCCTGGCTCCTTTGGTTTGGAAGCTATTGCTGGACGTTTGGCATGTTTGGCAGAAACTGCTGCTCCGGCCGAGAAAAATACTTTTGGTGCACCATGGAGGTACATTTAAGTTTCCCAGGCAAATGAAAGCGGTGACACCAAAGTTTATAATTTCTATTTGTGTGTCCCCTGAGGAGGTTTCAGGCCAGCTACGTCTTTCAGTCCTGGCTCCTTTGGTTTGGAAGCTATTGCTGGACGTTTGGATTGTTTGGCAGCAAATGCTGCTCCGGCCGAGAAAAACACTTTTGGTGCACCATGGAGGTACATTTGAGTTTCCCAGGCAAATGAAAGCGGTGACACCAAAGTTGATAGTTTCTGTTTGTGTCTCCCCTGAGGAGGTTTCAAGCCAGCTATGTCTTTCAGTCCTGGATCCTTTGGTTTGGAACTATTGATGGACGTTTGGCATGTTTGGCAGCAAATGCTGCTCCGGCCGAGAAAAACACTTTTGGTGCACCAGGGAGGTACATTTGTGTTTCCCAGCCGGTGACACCAAAGTTGATAGTTTCTGTTTGTGCCTCCCCTGAGGAGGTTACAGGCCAGCTATGTCTTTCAGTCCTGGCTCCTTTGGTTTGGAAGCTATTGCTGGACGTTTGGCATGTTTGGCAGCAAATGCTGCTCCGGCCGAGAAAAACACTTTTGGTGCACCATGGAGGTACATTTGAGTTTCCCAGGCAAATGAAAGCGGTGACACCAAAGTTGATAGTTTCTGTTTGTGTCTCCCCTGATGAGGTTTCAAGCCAGCTATGTCTTTCAGTCCTGGCTCCTTTGGTTTGGAACTATTGATGGACGTTTGGCATGTTTGGCAGCAAATGCTGCTCCGGCCGAGAAAAACACTTTTGGTGCACCAGGGAGGTACATTTGTGTTTCCCAGCCGGTGACACCAAAGTTGATAGTTTCTGTTTGTGCCTCCCCTGAGGAGGTTACAGGCCAGCTATGTCTTTCAGTCCTGGCTCCTTTGGTTTGGAAGCTATTGCTGGACGTTTGGCATGTTTGGCAGCAAATGCTGCTCCGGCCGAGAAAAACACATTTGGTGCACCATGGAGGTACATTTGAGTTTCCCAGGCAAATGAAAGCGGTGACACCAAAGTTGATAGTTTCTGTTTGTGTCTCCCCTGAGGAGGTTTCAAGCCAGCTATGTCTTTCAGTCCTGGCTCCTTTGGTTTGGAACTATTGCTGGACGTTTGGCATGTTTGGCAGCAAATGCTGCTCCGGCCGAGAAAAACACTTTTGGTGCACCAGGGAGGTAAATTTGTGTTTCCCAGCCGGTGACACCAAAGTTGATATTTTCTGTTTGTGTGTCCCCTGAGGAGGTTTCAGGCCAGCTATGTCTTTCAGTCCTGGCTCCTTTGGTTTGGAAGCTATTGATGGATGTTTGGCATGTTTGGCAGCAACTGCTGCTCCAGCCGAGAAAAACACTTTTGGTGCACCAGGGAGGTAAATCTGAGTTTCCCAGGCAAACCAAAGCCGTGACACCCAAGTTGATAGTTTCTGTTTGTGTCTCCACTGAAGAGGTTACAGGCCAGCTATGTCTTTCAGTCCTGGCTCCTTTGGATTGGAAGCTATTGCTGGACGTTTGGCAGCAAATGCTGCTCCGCCCGAGAAAACCACTTTTGATGCACCATGGAGGTACATTTGAGTTTCCCAGGCAAACCAAAGCAGTGACAACAAAGTTGATAGTTTCTGTTTGTGTCTCCCCTGAGGAGGTTTCAGGCCAGCTATTTCTTTCAGTCCTGGCTCCTTTGGTTTGGAAGCTATTGCTGGACGTTTGGCATGTTTGGCAGCAACTGCTGCTCCGGCCGAGAAAAATACTTTTGGTGCACCAGGGAGGTTCATTTGAGTTTCCCAGGCAAACGAATGCGGTGACACCAAAGTTGATAGTTTCTGTTTGTGTCTCCCCTGAGGAGGTTTCAGGCCAGCTATGTCTTTTAGTCCTGGCTCCTTTGGTTTGGAACTATTGCTGGACGTTTGGCATGTTTGGCAGCAACTGCTGCTCCGGCCGAGAAAACCACTTTTGGTGCACCAGGGAGGTACATTTGTGTTTCCCAGCCGGTGACACCAAAGTTGATAGTTTCTGTTTGTGCCTCCCCTGAGGAGGTTACAGGCCAGCTATGTCTTTCAGTCCTGGCTCCTTTGGTTTGGAAGCTATTGCTGGACGTTTGGCATGTTTGGCAGCAAATGCTGCTCCGGCCGAGAAAAACACATTTGGTGCACCATGGAGGTACATTTGAGTTTCCCAGGCAAATGAAAGCGGTGACACCAAAGTTGATAGTTTCTGTTTGTGTCTCCCCTGAGGAGGTTTCAAGCCAGCTATGTCTTTCAGTCCTGGCTCCTTTGGTTTGGAACTATTGATGGACGTTTGGCATGTTTGGCAGCAAATGCTGCTCCGGCCGAGAAAAACACTTTTGGTGCACCAGGGAGGTAAATTTGTGTTTCCCAGCCGGTGACACCAAAGTTGATATTTTCTGTTTGTGTGTCCCCTGAGGAGGTTTCAGGCCAGCTATGTCTTTCAGTCCTGGCTCCTTTGGTTTGGAAGCTATTGATGGATGTTTGGCATGTTTGGCAGCAACTGCTGCTCCAGCCGAGAAAAACACTTTTGGTGCACCAGGGAGGTAAATCTGAGTTTCCCAGGCAAACCAAAGCCGTGACACCCAAGTTGATAGTTTCTGTTTGTGTCTCCACTGAAGAGGTTACAGGCCAGCTATGTCTTTCAGTCCTGGCTCCTTTGGATTGGAAGCTATTGCTGGACGTTTGGCAGCAAATGCTGCTCCGCCCGAGAAAACCACTTTTGATGCACCATGGAGGTACATTTGAGTTTCCCAGGCAAACCAAAGCAGTGACAACAAAGTTGATAGTTTCTGTTTGTGTCTCCCCTGAGGAGGTTTCAGGCCAGCTATGTCTTTCAGTCCTGGCTCCTTTGGTTTGGAAGCTATTGCTGGACGTTTGGCATGTTTGGCAGCAACTGCTGCTCCGGCCGAGAAAAATACTTTTGGTGCACCAGGGAGGTTCATTTGAGTTTCCCAGGCAAACGAATGCGGTGACACCAAAGTTGATAGTTTCTGTTTGTGTCTCCCCTGAGGAGGTTTCAGGCCAGCTATGTCTTTTAGTCCTGGCTCCTTTGGTTTGGAACTATTGCTGGACGTTTGGCATGTTTGGCAGCAACTGCTGCTCCGGCCGAGAAAACCACTTTTGGTGCACCAGGGAGGAACATTTGTGTTTCCCAGCCGGTGACACCAAAGTTGATAGTTTCTGTTTGTGTCTCCCCTGAGTAGGTTTCAGGCCAGCTATGTCTTTCAGTCCTGGCTCCTTTGGTTTGGAAGCTATTGCAGGACGTTTGGCATGTTTGGCAGCAAATGCTGCTCCGGACGAAAAAAACACTTTTGGTGCACCATGGATGTACATCTGAGTTTCCCAAGCAAACCAAAGCGGTGAAACCAAAGTTGATAGTTTCTGTTTGTGTCTCCCCTGAGGAGGTTTCAGGCCAGCTATGTCTTTCAGTCCTGGCTCCTTTGGTTTGGAAGCTATTGCTGGACGTTTGGCAGCAAATGCTGTCGCGGCCGAGAAAAAAACATTTGGTGCACAATGGAGGTACATCTGAGTTTCCCAGGCAAACGGAAGCGGTGACACCAAAGTTGATAGTTTCTGTTTGTGTCTCCCCTGAGGAGGTTTCAGGCCAGCTATGTCTTTCAGTCCTGGCTCCTTTGGTTTGGAAGCTATTGCTGGACGTTTGGCATGTTTAGCAGCAAATGCTGCTCCGGCCGAGAAAAACACTTTAGGTGCACCATGGAGGTACATTTGAGTTTCCCAGGCAAACGAAAGCAGTGACACCAAAGTTGATAGTTTCTGTTTGTGTCTCCCCTGAGGAGGTTTCAGGCCAGCTACGTCTTTCAGTCCTGGCTCCTTTGGTTTGGAAGCTTTTGCTGGACGTTTGGCATGTTTGGCAACAAATGCTGCCCCGGCTGAGAAAAAAACTTTTGGTGCACAATGGAGGTACATTTGAGTTTCCCAGGCAAACGAAAGCGGTGACACCAAAGTTGATAGTTTCTGTTTGTGTCTCCCCTGAGGAGGTTTCAGGCCAGCTATGTCTTTCAGTCCTGGCTCCTTTGGATTGGAAACTATTGCTGGACGTTTGGCAGCAAATGCTGCTCCAGAACGAGAAAAACAATTTTGGTGCATGTAAGGTGCCGGAATTATGCCTTTCAATTGCCAACAGAACCGACCCCCCCCTCTCTTCTCCTCTCACCTTACCAAACCCCATTCCTAAGACACTACATCACCACTGGTCAGGCCCAGGCTTCCGAGAATCTAATGACTATTCAACAAGCCACCCAGAAGAGAGACATCAGGAACCATTCACACATCAGGAGGCATTGTTCCACTATCAGGAGCACACATCGGGAGCCATTCACACATTGGACACTCCCGTCATCCACCCTGGAGCATTCCCACAGGCCAGGTGGAAGCTTGTAGTGAGACAAAGGAGCGGTACCCCTACAAAAAGGGGTGCAACGAGAGAAATCTCTCTCTTTATCTTCATACTTCGTCATGGTGGAACAACGAAGGGAGCGCTCTTCCATCCCATCAGACCCAGAGAATACTCTGCCATCGGACGGAATGCCATAGCCTCGTGGTGGTAGATATAGCCTCCCCTCACCCCTCTTCCTTTTTTCCTCTCTCTCTCTCTTTCTATCTCTCATTTTCACCCCCGTTTTCTTTCTTCCCCCCTTTCCCTGCACGTTTCTTTCTAAATAAAACAACCTTCACCTTGACTCGGTTTCGAGTCTCAATTCTGTTCTCCGAGAATTTAATTAAGAACTTATCACAATAAAACACCTAGTGATTGGACATCACTCAGGGGTTAAGCCCAGCCGCCCCCAGCCACCCAGAGCGATCTGAGGTTCGGCTGGAACGCAAGGGGGTTTAGCCTCTGCCAAACCAAAGTCTTGTCTAGGTTGTGCATCGTGACAGTGCACCATGGAGGTACATTTGAGTTTCCCAGGCAAATGAAAGCGGTGACACCAAAGTTGATAGTTTCTGTTATGTCTCCCCTGAGGAGGTTTCAGGCCAGCTATGTCTTTCAGTCCTGGCTCCTTTGGTTTGGAAGCTATTGCTGGACGTTTGGCATGTTTGGCAGCAAATGCTGCTCTGGCCGAGAAAAATACTTTTGGTGCACCAGGGAGGTTCATTTGAGTTTCCCAGGCAAATGAATGCGGTGACACCAAAGTTGATAGTTTCTGTTTGTGTCTCCCCTGAGGAGGTTTCAGGCCAGCTATGTCTTTCAGTCCTGGCTCCTTTGGTTTGGAAGCTATTGATGGACGTTTGGCATGTTTGGCAGCAAATGCTTCTCCAGCCGAGAAAAACACTTTTGGTGCACCAGGGAGGTACATCTGAGTTTCCCAGGCAAACCAAAGCCGTGACACCAAAGTTGATAGTTTCTGTTTGTGTCTCCCCTGAAGAGGTTACAGGCCAGCTATGTCTTTCAGTCCTGGCTCCTTTTGATTGGAAGCTATTGCTGGACGTTTGGCAGCAAATGCTGCTCCGCCCGAGAAAACCACATTTGATGCACCTTGGAGGTACATTTGAGTTTCCAGGGAAATGAAAGCGGTGACACCAAAGTTGATAGTTTCTATTTGTGTGTCCCCTGAAGAGGTTTCAGGCCAGCTACGTCTTTCAGTCCTGGCTCCTTTGGTTTGGAAGCTATTGCTGGACGTTTGGCATGTTTGGCAGCAAATGCTGCTCCGGCCGAAAAAAACACTTTTGGTGCACCATGGAGGTACATTTGAGTTTCCCAGGCAAACCAAAGCGGTGACACCAAAGTTGATAGTTTCTATTTGTGTCTCCCCTGAGGAGGTTTCAGGCCAGCTATGTCTTTCAGTCCTGGCTCCTTGGGTTTGGAAGCTATTGCTGGACGTTTGGCATGTTTGACAGTAAATGCTGCTCCGGCTGAGAAAAACACTTTTGGTGCACCATGGAGGTACATTTGAGTTTCCCAGGCAAACAAAAGCAGTGACACCAAAGTTGATAGTTTCTTTTTGTGTCTCCCCTGAGGAGGTTTCAGGCCAGCTATGTCTTTCAGTCCTGGCTCCTTTGGTTTGGAACTATTGATGGACGTTTGGCATGTTTGGCAGCAAATGCTGCTCCGGCCGAGAAAACCACTTTTGGTGCACCAGGGAGGTACATTTGTGTTTCCCAGCCGGTGACACCAAAGTTGATAGTTTCTGTTTGTGCCTCCCCAGAGTAGTTTTTAGACAGCTATGTCTTTCAGTTCTGGCTCCTTTGGTTTGGATGCTATTGCTGGACGTTTGGCAGCAAATGCAGCTAGAGCCGAGAATAACACACTTGGTGCATCATGGAGGTACATTTGAGTTTCCCAGGCAAACCAAAGCAGTGACACCAAAGTTGATAGTTTCTGTTTGTGTCTCCCCTGAGGAGGTTTCAGGCCAGCTATGTCTTTCAGTCCTGGCTCCTTTGGTTTGGGAGCTATTGCTGGACGTTTGGCAGCAAATGCTTCTCCGGCCGAGAAAAACACATTTGGTGCACCATGGAGGTACATTTGTGTTTCCCAGCCGGTGACACCAAAGTTGATAGTTTCTGTTTGTGCCTCCCCTGAGGAGTTTTTAGACAGCTATGTCTTTCAGTTCTGGCTCCTTTGGTTTGGATGCTATTGCTGGACGTTTGGCAGCAAATGCAGCTAGAGCCGAGAATAACACACTTGGTGCATCATGGAGGTACATTTGAGTTTCCCAGGCAAACCAAAGCAGTGACACCAAAGTTGATAGTTTCTGTTTGTGTCTCCCCTGAGGAGGTTTCAGGCCAGCTATGTCTTTCAGTCCTGGCTCCTTTGGTTTGGGAGCTATTGCTGGACGTTTGGCAGCAAATGCTTCTCCGGCCGAGAAAAACACATTTGGTGCACCATGGAGGTACATTTGAGTTTCCCAGGCAAACAAAAGCAGTGACACCCAAGTTGATAGTTTCTGTTTGTGTCTCCCCTGAGGAGGTTTCAGGCCAGCTATGTCGTTAAGTCTTGGCTCCTTTGGTTTGGAAGCTATTGCTGGACGTTTGGCATGTTTGGCAGCAACTGCTGCTCCGGCCGAGAAAAATACTTTTGGTGCACCATGGAGGTACATTTGAGTTTCCAGGGAAATGAAAGCGGTGACACCAAAGTTGATAGTTTCTATTTGTGTGTCCCCTGAGGAGGTTTCAGGCCAGCTACGTCTTTCAGTCCTGGCTCCTTTGGTTTGGAAGCTATTGCTGGACGTTTGGCATGTTTGGCAGCAAATGCTGCTCCGGCTGAGAAAAACACTTTTGGTGCACCAGGGAGGTACATTTGAGTTTCCCAGGCAAATGAATGCGGTTACACCAAAGTTGATAATTTCTATTAGTGTGTCCCCTGAGGAGGTTTCAGGCCAGCTACGTCTTTCAGTCCTGGCTCCTTTGGTTTCAAAGCTATTGCTGGACGTTTGGCATGTTTGGCAGCAAATGCTGCCCCGGCCGAGAAAAATACTTTTAGTGCACCATGGAGGTACATTTGAGTTTCCCAGGCAAATGAATGCGGTGACACCAAAGTTGATAATTTCTATTTGTGTGTCCCCTGAGGAGGTTTCAGACCAGCTACGTCTTTCAGTCCTGGCTCCTTTGGTTTGGAAGCTATTGCTGGACGTTTGGCATGTTTGGCAGCAAATGCTGCTCCGGCCGAAAAAAACACTTTTGGTGCACCATGGAGGTACATTTGAGTTTCCCAGGCAAACCAAAGCGGTGACACCAAAGTTGATAGTTTCTATTTGTGTCTCCCCTGAGGAGGTTTCAGGCCAGCTATGTCTTTCAGTCCTGGCTCCTTTGGTTTGGAAGCTATTGCTGGACGTTTGGCATGTTTGACAGTAAATGCTGCTCCGGCTGAGAAAAACACTTTTGGTGCACCATGGAGGTACATTTGAGTTTCCCAGGCAAACAAAAGCAGTGACACCAAAGTTGATAGTTTCTGTTTGTGTCTCCCCTGAGGAGGTTTCAGGCCAGCTATGTCTTTCAGTCCTGGCTCCTTTGGTTTGGAAGCTATTGCTGGACGTTTTGCATGTTTAGCAGCAAATGCTGCTCCGGCCGATAAAAAAAACCATTTGGTGCACCATGGAGGTACATTTGAGTTTCCCAGGCAAATGAAAGCAGTGACACCAAAGTTGATAGTTTCTGTTTGTGTCTCCCCTGAGGAGGTTTCAGGCCAGCTATGTCTTTCAGTCCTGGCTCCTTTGGTTTGGAAGCTATTGCTGGACGTTTGGCATGTTTGGCAGCAAATGCTGCTCCAGCCGAGAAAAACAATTTTGGTGCATGTAAGGTGCCGGAATTATGCCTTTCAATTGCCAACAGAACCGACCCCCCCCTCTCTTCTCCTCTCACCTTACCAAACCCCATTCCTAAGACACTACATCACCACTGGTCAGGCCCAGGCTTCCGAGAATCTAATGACTATTCAACAAGCCACCCAGAAGAGAGACATCAGGAACCATTCACACTTGGAGGCATTGTTCCACTATCAGGAGCACACATCGGGAGCCATTCACACATTGGACACTCCCGTCATCCACCCTGGAGCATTCCCACAGGCCAGGTGGAAGCTTGTAGTGAGACAAAGGAGCGGTACCCCTACAAAAAGGGGTGCAACGAGAGAAATCTCTCTCTTTATCTTCATACTTCGTCATGGTGGAACAACGAAGGGAGCGCTCTCCCATCCCATCAGACCCAGAGAATACTCTGCCATCGGACGGAATGCCGTAGCCTCGTGGTGGTAGATATAGCCTCCCCTCAGCCCTCTTCCTTTTTTCCAATCTCTCTCTTTCTATCTCTCTTTTTCATCCCCGTTTTCTGTCCTCCCCCCTTTCACTGCACGTTTTTTATTCTAATTAAAACAACCTTCACCTTGACTCGGTTTCGAGTCTCAATTCTGTTCTCCGAGAATTTAATTAAGAACTTATCACGATAAAACACCTAGTGATTGGACATCACTCAGGGGTTAAGCCCAGCCGCCCCCAGCCACCCAGAGCGATCTGAGGTTCAGATGGAACGCAAGGGGGTTTAGCCTCTGCCAAACCAAAGTCTTGTCTAGGTTGTGGATCGTGACAGTGCACCATGGAGGTACATTTGAGTTTCCCAGGCAAATGAAAGCGGTGACACCAAAGTTGATAGTTTCTGTTTGTGTCTCCCCTGAGGAGGTTTCAGGCCAGCTACGTCTTTCAGTCTTGGCTCCTTTGGTTTGGAAGCTATTGCTGGACGTTTGGCATGTTTGGCAGCAACTGCTGCTCCGGCCGAGAAAAATACTTTTGGTGCACCATGGAGGTACATTTGAGTTTCCCAGGCAAACAAAAGCAGTGACACCCAAGTTGATAGTTTCTGTTTGTGTCTCCCTTGAGGAGGTTTCAGGCCAGCTACGTCTTTCAGTCTTGGCTCCTTTGGTTTGGAAGCTATTGCTGGACGTTTGGCATGTTTGGCAGCAACTGCTGCTCCGGCCGAGAAAAATACTTTTGGTGCACCATGGAGGTACATTTGAGTTTCCCAGGCAAACCAAAGCGGTGACACCAAAGTTGATAGTTTCTATTTGTGTCTCCCCTGAGGAGGTTTCAGGCCAGCTATGTCTTTCAGTCCTGGCTCCTTGGGTTTGGAAGCTATTGCTGGACGTTTGGCATGTTTGACAGTAAATGCTGCTCCGGCTGAGAAAAACACTTTTGGTGCACCATGGAGGTACATTTGAGTTACCCAGGCAAACAAAAGCAGTGACACCAAAGTTGATAGTTTCTGTTTGTGTCTCCCCTGAGGAGGTTTCAGGCCAGCTATGTCTTTCAGTCCTGGCTCCTTTGGTTTGGAACTATTGATGGACGTTTGGCATGTTTGGCAGCAAATGCTGCTCCGGCCGAGAAAACCACTTTTGGTGCACCAGGGAGGTACATTTGTGTTTCCCAGCCGGTGACACCAAAGTTGATAGTTTCTGTTTGTGCCTCCCCTGAGGAGTTTTTAGACAGCTATGTCTTTCAGTTCTGGCTCCTTTGGTTTGGATGCTATTGCTGGACATTTGGCAGCAAATGCAGCTAGAGCCGAGAATAACACACTTGGTGCATCATGGAGGTACATTTGAGTTTCCCAGGCAAACCAAAGCAGTGACACCAAAGTTGATAGTTTCTGTTTGTGTCTCCCCTGAGGAGGTTTCAGGCCAGCTATGTCTTTCAGTCCTGGCTCCTTTGGTTTGGGAGCTATTGCTGGACGTTTGGCAGCAAATGCTTCTCCGGCCGAGAAAAACACATTTGGTGCACCATGGAGGTACATTTGAGTTTCCCAGGCAAACAAAAGCAGTGACACCCAAGTTGATAGTTTCTGTTTGTGTGTCCCCTGAGGAGGTTTCAGGCCAGCTACGTCTTTCAGTCCTGGCTCCTTTGGTTTGGAAGCTATTGCTGGACGTTTGGCATGTTTGGCAGCAAATGCTGCTCCGGCTGAGAAAAACACTTTTGGTGCACCAGGGAGGTACATTTGAGTTTCCCAGGCAAATGAATGCGGTGACACCAAAGTTGATAATTTCTATTAGTGTGTCCCCTGAGGAGGTTTCAGGCCAGCTACGTCTTTCAGTCCTGGCTCCTTTGGTTTCAAAGCTATTGCTGGACGTTTGGCATGTTTGGCAGCAAATGCTGCCCCGGCCGAGAAAAATACTTTTGGTGCACCTTGGAGGTACATTTGAGTTTCCCAGGCAAATGAATGCGGTGACACCAAAGTTGATAATTTCTATTTGTGTGTCCCCTGAGGAGGTTTCAGGCCAGCTACGTCTTTCAGTCCTGGCTCCTTTGGTTTGGAAGCTATTGCTGGACGTTTGGCATGTTTGGCAGCAAATGCTGCTCCGGCCGAAAAAAACACTTTTGGTGCACCATGGAGGTACATTTGAGTTTTCCAGGCAAACCAAAGCGGTGACACCAAAGTTGATAGTTTCTATTTGTGTCTCCCCTGAGGAGGTTTCAGGCCAGCTATGTCTTTCAGTCCTGGCTCCTTTGGTTTGGAAGCTATTGCTGGACGTTTGGCATGTTTGACAGTAAATGCTGCTCCGGCTGAGAAAAACACTTTTGGTGCACCATGGAGGTACATTTGAGTTTCCCAGGCAAACAAAAGCAGTGACACCAAAGTTGATAGTTTCTGTTTGTGTCTCCCCTGAGGAGGTTTCAGGCCAGCTATGTCTTTCAGTCCTGGCTCCTTTGGTTTGGAAGCTATTGCTGGACGTTTTGCATGTTTAGCAGCAAATGCTGCTCCGGCCGATAAAAAAAACCATTTGGTGCACCATGGAGGTACATTTGAGTTTCCCAGGCAAATGAAAGCAGTGACACCAAAGTTGATAGTTTCTGTTTGTGTCTCCCCTGAGGAGGTTTCAGGCCAGCTATGTCTTTCAGTCCTGGCTCCTTTGGTTTGGAAGCTATTGCTGGACGTTTGGCATGTTTGGCAGCAAATGCTGCTCCAGAACGAGAAAAGCAATTTTGGTGCATGTAAGGGGCCGCAATTATGCCTTTCAATTGCCAACAGAACCGACCCCCCCCCTCTCTTCTCCTCTCACCTTACCAAACCCCATTCCTAAGACACTACATCACCACTGGTCAGGCCCAGGCTTCCGAGAATCTAATGACTATTCAACAAGCCACCCAGAAGAGAGACATCAGGAACCATTCACACATCAGGAGGCATTGTTCCACTATCAGGAGCACACATCGGGAGCCATTCACACATTGGACACTCCCGTCATCCACCCTGGAGCATTCCCACAGGCCAGGTGGAAGCTTGTAGTGAGACAAAGGAGCGGTACCCCTACAAAAAGGGGTGCAACGAGAGAAATCTCTCTCTTTATCTTCATACTTCGTCATGGTGGAACAACGAAGGGAGCGCTCTCCCATCCCATCAGACCCAGAGAATACTCTGCCATCGGACGGAATGCCGTAGCCTCGTGGTGGTAGATATAGCCTCCCCTCACCCCTCTTCCTTTTTTCCACTCTCTCTCTCTTTCTATCTCTCTTTTTCATCCCCGTTTTCTGTCCTCCCCCCTTTCACTGCACGTTTTTTATTCTAATTAAAACAACCTTCACCTTGACTCGGTTTCGAGTCTCAATTCTGTTCTCCGAGAATTTAATTAAGAACTTATCACGATAAAACACCTAGTGATTGGACATCACTCAGGGGTTAAGCCCAGCCGCCCCCAGCCACCCAGAGCGATCTGAGGTTCAGCTGGAACGCAAGGGGGTTTAGCCTCTGCCAAACCAAAGTCTTGTCTAGGTTGTGGATCGTGACAGTGCACCAGGGAGGTACATTTGAGTTTCCCAGGCAAATGAAAGCGGTGACACCAAAGTTGATAGTTTCTGTTTGTGTCTCCCCTGAGGAGTTTTTAGCCAGCTATGTCTTTCAGTTCTGGCTCCTTTGGTTTGGATGCTATTGCTGGACGTTTGGCAGCAAATGCAGCTCCGGCCGAGAATAACACATTTGGTGCACCATGGAGGTACATTTGAGTTTCCCAGGCAAACCAAAGCAGTGACACCAAAGTTGATAGTTTCTGTTTGTGTCTCCCCTGAGGAGGTTTCAGGCCAGCTATGTCTTTCAGTCCTGGCTCCTTTGGTTTGGGAGCTATTGCTGGACGTTTGGCAGCAAATGCTGCTCCGGCCGAGAAAAACACATTTGGTGCACCATGGAGGTACATTTGAGTTTCCCAGGCAAACAAAAGCAGTGACACCCAAGTTGATAGTTTCTGTTTGTGTCTCCCCTGAGGAGGTTTCAGGCCAGCTACGTCTTTCAGTCTTGGCTCCTTTGGTTTGGAAGCTATTGCTGGACGTTTGGCATGTTTGGCAGCAACTGCTGCTCCGGCCGAGAAAAATACTTTTGGTGCACCATGGAGGTACATTTGAGTTTCCAGGGAAATGAAAGCGGTGACACCAAAGTTGATAGTTTCTATTTGTGTGTCCCCTGAAGAGGTTTCAGGCCAGCTACGTCTTTCAGTCCTGGCTCCTTTGGTTTGGAAGCTATTGCTGGACGTTTGGCATGTTTGGCAGCAAATGCTGCTCCGGCCGAAAAAAACACTTTTGGTGCACCATGGAGGTACATTTGAGTTTCCCAGGCAAACCAAAGCGGTGACACCAAAGTTGATAGTTTCTATTTGTGTCTCCCCTGAGGAGGTTTCAGGCCAGCTATGTCTTTCAGTCCTGGCTCCTTTGGTTTGGAAGCTATTGCTGGACGTTTGGCATGTTTGACAGTAAATGCTGCTCCGGCTGAGAAAAACACTTTTGGTGCACCATGGAGGTACATTTGAGTTTCCCAGGCAAACAAAAGCAGTGACACCAAAGTTGATAGTTTCTGTTTGTGTCTCCCCTGAGGAGGTTTCAGGCCAGCTATGTCTTTCAGTCTTGGCTCCTTTGGTTTGGAACTATTGATGGACGTTTGGCATGTTTGGCAGCAAATGCTGCTCCGGCCGAGAAAACCACTTTTGGTGCACCAGGGAGGTACATTTGTGTTTCCCAGCCGGTGACACCAAAGTTGATAGTTTCTGTTTGTGCCTCCCCTGAGGAGGTTTCAGGCCAGCTATGTCTTTCAGTCCTGGCTCCTTTGGTTTGGGAGCTATTGCTGGACGTTTGGCAGCAAATGCTGCTCCGGCCGAGAAAAACACATTTGGTGCACCATGGAGGTACATTTGAGTTTCCCAGGCAAACAAAAGCAGTGACACCCAAGTTGATAGTTTCTGTTTGTGTCTCCCCTGAGGAGGTTTCAGGCCAGCTTCGTCTTTCAGTCTTGGCTCCTTTGGTTTGGAAGCTATTGCTGGACGTTTGGCATGTTTGGCAGCAACTGCTGCTCCGGCCGAGAAAAATACTTTTGGTGCACCATGGAGGTACATTTGAGTTTCCAGGGAAATGAAAGCGGTGACACCAAAGTTGATAGTTTCTATTTGTGTTTCCCCTGAAGAGGTTTCAGGCCAGCTACGTCTTTCAGTCCTGGCTCCTTTGGTTTGGAAGCTATTGCTGGACGTTTGGCATGTTTGGCAGCAAATGCTGCTCCAGCCGAGAAAAACACTTTTGGTGCACCATGGAGGTACATTTGAGTTTCCCAGGCAAACCAAAGCGGTGACACCAAAGTTGATAGTTTCTATTTGTGTCTCCCCTGAGGAGGTTTCCGGCCAGCTATGTCTTTCAGTCCTGGCTCCTTTGGTTTGGAAGCTATTGCTGGACGTTTGGCATGTTTGACAGTAAATGCTGCTCCGGCTGAGAAAAACACTTTTGGTGCACCATGGAGGTACATTTGAGTTTCCCAGGCAAACAAAAGCAGTGACACCAAAGTTGATAGTTTCTGTTTGTGTCTCCCCTGAGGAGGTTTCAGGCCAGCTATGTCTTTCAGTCCTGGCTCCTTTGGTTTGGAACTATTGATGGACGTTTGGCATGTTTGGCTGCAAATGCTGCTCCAGCCGAGAAAACCACTTTTGGTGCACCAGGGAGGTACATTTGTGTTTCCCAGCCGGTGACACCAAAGTTGATAGTTTCTGTTTGTGCCTCCCCTGAGGAGGTTTCAGGCCAGCTATGTCTTTCAGTCCTGGCTCCTTTGGTTTGGAAGCTATTGCTGGACCATTGGCATGTTTGGCAGCAAATGCTGCTCCAGCCGAGAAAAACACTTTTGGTGCACCAGGGAGGTACATTTGAATTTCCCAGGCAAACGAAAGCAGTGACATCAAAGTTGATAGTTTCTGTTTGTGTCTCCCCTGAGGAGGTTTCAGGCCAGCTATGTCTTTCAGTCCTGGCTCCTTTGATTTGGAAGCTATTGATGGACGTTTGGCATGTTTGGCAGCAAATGCTGCTCCAGCCGAGAAAAACACTTTTGGTGCACCACGGAGGTACATTTGAGTTTCCCAGGCAAACGAATATGGTGACACCGAAGTTGATAGTTTCTGTTTGTGTCTCCCCTGAGGAGGTTTCAGGCCAGCTATGTCTTTCAGTCCTGGCTCCTTTGGTTTGGAAGCTATTGCTGGACGTTTGGCATGCTTGGCAGCAAATGCTGCTCCGGCCGAGAAAAACACATTTGGTGCACCATGGAGGTACATTTGAGTTTCCCAGGCAAACAAAAGCAGTGACACCCAAGTTGATAGTTTCTGTTTGTGTCTCCCCTGAGGAGGTTTCAGGCCAGCTACGTCTTTCAGTCTTGGCTCCTTTGGTTTGGAAGCTATTGCTGGACGTTTGGCATGTTTGGCAGCAACTGCTGCTCCGGCCGAGAAAAATACTTTTGGTGCACCATGGAGGTACATTTGAGTTTCCAGGGAAATGAAAGCGGTGACACCAAAGTTGATAGTTTCTATTTGTGTGTCCCCTGAAGAGGTTTCAGGCCAGCTACGTCTTTCAGTCCTGGCTCCTTTGGTTTGGAAGCTATTGCTGGACGTTTGGCATGTTTGGCAGCAAATGCTGCTCCGGCCGAAAAAAACACTTTTGGTGCACCATGGAGGTACATTTGAGTTTCCCAGGCAAACCAAAGCGGTGACACCAAAGTTGATAGTTTCTATTTGTGTCTCCCCTGAGGAGGTTTCAGGCCAGCTATGTCTTTCAGTCCTGGCTCCTTTGGTTTGGAAGCTATTGCTGGACGTTTGGCATGTTTGACAGCAAATGCTGCTCCGGCTGAGAAAAACACTTTTGGTGCACCATGGAGGTACATTTGAGTTTCCCAGGCAAACAAAAGCAGTGACACCAAAGTTGATAGTTTCTGTTTGTGTCTCCCCTGAGGAGGTTTCAGGCCAGCTATGTCTTTCAGTCCTGGCTCCTTTGGTTTGGAACTATTGATGGACGTTTGGCATGTTTGGCAGCAAATGCTGCTCCGGCCGAGAAAACCACTTTTGGTGCACCAGGGAGGTACATTTGTGTTTCCCAGCCGGTGACACCAAATTTGATAGTTTCTGTTTGTGCCTCCCCTGAGGAGGTTTCAGGCCAGCTATGTCTTTCAGTCCTGGCTCCTTTGGTTTGGGAGCTATTGCTGGACCATTGGCATGTTTGGCAGCAAATGCTGCTCCAGCCGAGAAAAACACTTTTGGTGCACCAGGGAGGTACATTTGAATTTCCCAGGCAAACGAAAGCAGTGACATCAAAGTTGATAGTTTCTGTTTGTGTCTCCCCTGAGGAGGTTTCAGGCCAGCTATGTCTTTCAGTCCTGGCTCCTTTGATTTGGAAGCTATTGATGGACGTTTGGCATGTTTGGCAGCAAATGCTGCTCCAGCCGAGAAAAACACTTTTGGTGCACCACGGAGGTACATTTGAGTTTCCCAGGCAAACGAATATGGTGACACCGAAGTTGATAGTTTCTGTTTGTGTCTCCCCTGAGGAGGTTTCAGGCCAGCTATGTCTTTCAGTCCTGGCTCCTTTGGTTTGGAAGCTATTGCTGGACGTTTGGCATGCTTGGCAGCAAATGCTGCTCCGGCCGAGAAAAACACATTTGGTGCACCATGGAGGTACATTTGAGTTTCCCAGGCAAACAAAAGCAGTGACACCCAAGTTGATAGTTTCTGTTTGTGTCTCCCCTGAGGAGGTTTCAGGCCAGCTACGTCTTTCAGTCTTGGCTCCTTTGGTTTGGAAGCTATTGCTGGACGTTTGGCATGTTTGGCAGCAACTGCTGCTCCGGCCGAGAAAAATACTTTTGGTGCACCATGGAGGTACATTTGAGTTTCCAGGGAAATGAAAGCGGTGACACCAAAGTTGATAGTTTCTATTTGTGTGTCCCCTGAAGAGGTTTCAGGCCAGCTACGTCTTTCAGTCCTGGCTCCTTTGGTTTGGAAGCTATTGCTGGACGTTTGGCATGTTTGGCAGCAAATGCTGCTCCGGCCGAAAAAAACACTTTTGGTGCACCATGGAGGTACATTTGAGTTTCCAGGGAAATGAAAGCGGTGACACCAAAGTTGATAGTTTCTATTTGTGTTTCCCCTGAAGAGGTTTCAGGCCAGCTACGTCTTTCAGTCCTGGCTCCTTTGGTTTGGAAGCTATTGCTGGACGTTTGGCATGTTTGGCAGCAAATGCTGCTCCAGCCGAGAAAAACACTTTTGGTGCACCATGGAGGTACATTTGAGTTTCCCAGGCAAACCAAAGCGGTGACACCAAAGTTGATAGTTTCTATTTGTGTCTCCCCTGAGGAGGTTTCAGGCCAGCTTCGTCTTTCAGTCTTGGCTCCTTTGGTTTGGAAGCTATTGCTGGACGTTTGGCATGTTTGACAGTAAATGCTGCTCCGGCTGAGAAAAACACTTTTGGTGCACCATGGAGGTACATTTGAGTTTCCCAGGCAAACAAAAGCAGTGACACCAAAGTTGATAGTTTCTGTTTGTGTCTCCCCTGAGGAGGTTTCAGGCCAGCTATGTCTTTCAGTCCTGGCTCCTTTGGTTTGGAACTATTGATGGACGTTTGGCATGTTTGGCTGCAAATGCTGCTCCGGCCGAGAAAACCACTTTTGGTGCACCAGGGAGGTACATTTGTGTTTCCCAGCCGGTGACACCAAAGTTGATAGTTTCTGTTTGTGCCTCCCCTGAGGAGGTTTCAGGCCAGCTATGTCTTTCAGTCCTGGCTCCTTTGGTTTGGAAGCTATTGCTGGACCATTGGCATGTTTGGCAGCAAATGCTGCTCCAGCCGAGAAAAACACTTTTGGTGCACCAGGGAGGTACATTTGAATTTCCCAGGCAAACGAAAGCAGTGACATCAAAGTTGATAGTTTCTGTTTGTGTCTCCCCTGAGGAGGTTTCAGGCCAGCTATGTCTTTCAGTCCTGGCTCCTTTGATTTGGAAGCTATTGATGGACGTTTGGCATGTTTGGCAGCAAATGCTGCTCCAGCCGAGAAAAACACTTTTGGTGCACCACGGAGGTACATTTGAGTTTCCCAGGCAAACGAATATGGTGACACCGAAGTTGATAGTTTCTGTTTGTGTCTCCCCTGAGGAGGTTTCAGGCCAGCTATGTCTTTCAGTCCTGGCTCCTTTGGTTTGGAAGCTATTGCTGGACGTTTGGCATGCTTGGCAGCAAATGCTGCTCCGGCCGAGAAAAACACATTTGGTGCACCATGGAGGTACATTTGAGTTTCCCAGGCAAACAAAAGCAGTGACACCCAAGTTGATAGTTTCTGTTTGTGTCTCCCCTGAGGAGGTTTCAGGCCAGCTACGTCTTTCAGTCTTGGCTCCTTTGGTTTGGAAGCTATTGCTGGACGTTTGGCATGTTTGGCAGCAACTGCTGCTCCGGCCGAGAAAAATACTTTTGGTGCACCATGGAGGTACATTTGAGTTTCCAGGGAAATGAAAGCGGTGACACCAAAGTTGATAGTTTCTATTTGTGTGTCCCCTGAAGAGGTTTCAGGCCAGCTACGTCTTTCAGTCCTGGCTCCTTTGGTTTGGAAGCTATTGCTGGACGTTTGGCATGTTTGGCAGCAAATGCTGCTCCGGCCGAAAAAAACACTTTTGGTGCACCATGGAGGTACATTTGAGTTTCCCAGGCAAACCAAAGCGGTGACACCAAAGTTGATAGTTTCTATTTGTGTCTCCCCTGAGGAGGTTTCAGGCCAGCTATGTCTTTCAGTCCTGGCTCCTTTGGTTTGGAAGCTATTGCTGGACGTTTGGCATGTTTGACAGCAAATGCTGCTCCGGCTGAGAAAAACACTTTTGGTGCACCATGGAGGTACATTTGAGTTTCCCAGGCAAACAAAAGCAGTGACACCAAAGTTGATAGTTTCTGTTTGTGTCTCCCCTGAGGAGGTTTCAGGCCAGCTATGTCTTTCAGTCCTGGCTCCTTTGGTTTGGAACTATTGATGGACGTTTGGCATGTTTGGCAGCAAATGCTGCTCCGGCCGAGAAAACCACTTTTGGTGCACCAGGGAGGTACATTTGTGTTTCCCAGCCGGTGACACCAAATTTGATAGTTTCTGTTTGTGCCTCCCCTGAGGAGGTTTCAGGCCAGCTATGTCTTTCAGTCCTGGCTCCTTTGGTTTGGGAGCTATTGCTGGACCATTGGCATGTTTGGCAGCAAATGCTGCTCCAGCCGAGAAAAACACTTTTGGTGCACCAGGGAGGTACATTTGAATTTCCCAGGCAAACGAAAGCAGTGACATCAAAGTTGATAGTTTCTGTTTGTGTCTCCCCTGAGGAGGTTTCAGGCCAGCTATGTCTTTCAGTCCTGGCTCCTTTGATTTGGAAGCTATTGATGGACGTTTGGCATGTTTGGCAGCAAATGCTGCTCCAGCCGAGAAAAACACTTTTGGTGCACCACGGAGGTACATTTGAGTTTCCCAGGCAAACGAATATGGTGACACCGAAGTTGATAGTTTCTGTTTGTGTCTCCCCTGAGGAGGTTTCAGGCCAGCTATGTCTTTCAGTCCTGGCTCCTTTGGTTTGGAAGCTATTGCTGGACGTTTGGCATGCTTGGCAGCAAATGCTGCTCCGGCCGAGAAAAACACATTTGGTGCACCATGGAGGTACATTTGAGTTTCCCAGGCAAACAAAAGCAGTGACACCCAAGTTGATAGTTTCTGTTTGTGTCTCCCCTGAGGAGGTTTCAGGCCAGCTACGTCTTTCAGTCTTGGCTCCTTTGGTTTGGAAGCTATTGCTGGACGTTTGGCATGTTTGGCAGCAACTGCTGCTCCGGCCGAGAAAAATACTTTTGGTGCACCATGGAGGTACATTTGAGTTTCCAGGGAAATGAAAGCGGTGACACCAAAGTTGATAGTTTCTATTTGTGTGTCCCCTGAAGAGGTTTCAGGCCAGCTACGTCTTTCAGTCCTGGCTCCTTTGGTTTGGAAGCTATTGCTGGACGTTTGGCATGTTTGGCAGCAAATGCTGCTCCGGCCGAAAAAAACACTTTTGGTGCACCATGGAGGTACATTTGAGTTTCCCAGGCAAACCAAAGCGGTGACACCAAAGTTGATAGTTTCTATTTGTGTCTCCCCTGAGGAGGTTTCAGGCCAGCTATGTCTTTCAGTCCTGGCTCCTTTGGTTTGGAAGCTATTGCTGGACGTTTAGCATGTTTGACAGTAAATGCTGCTCCGGCTGAGAAAAACACTTTTGGTGCACCATGGAGGTACATTTGAGTTTCCCAGGCAAACAAAAGCAGTGACACCAAAGTTGATAGTTTCTGTTTGTGTCTCCCCTGAGGAGGTTTCAGGCCAGCTATGTCTTTCAGTCCTGGCTCCTTTGGTTTGGAACTATTGATGGACGTTTGGCATGTTTGGCAGCAAATGCTGCTCCGGCCGAGAAAACCACTTTTGGTGCACCAGGGAGGTACATTTGTGTTTCCCAGCCGGTGACACCAAAGTTGATAGTTTCTGTTTGTGCCTCCCCTGATGAGGTTTCAGGCCAGCTATGTCTTTCAGTCCTGGCTCCTTTGGTTTGGGAGCTATTGCTGGACGTTTGGCAGCAAATGCTGCTCCGGCCGAGAAAAACACTTTTGGTGCACCAGGGAGGTAAATCTGAGTTTCCCAGGCAAACCAAAGCCGTGACACCCAAGTTGATAGTTTCTGTTTGTGTCTCCACTGAAGAGGTTACAGGCCAGCTATGTCTTTCAGTCCTGGCTCCTTTGGATTGGAAGCTATTGCTGGACGTTTGGCAGCAAATGCTGCTCCGCCCGAGAAAACCACTTTTGATGCACCATGGAGGTACATTTGAGTTTCCCAGGCAAACCAAAGCAGTGACAACAAAGTTGATAGTTTCTGTTTGTGTCTCCCCTGAGGAGGTTTCAGGCCAGCTATTTCTTTCAGTCCTGGCTCCTTTGGTTTGGAAGCTATTGCTGGACGTTTGGCATGTTTGGCAGCAACTGCTGCTCCGGCCGAGAAAAACACTTTTGGTGCACCAGGGAGGTTCATTTGAGTTTCCCAGGCAAACGAATGCGGTGACACCAAAGTTGATAGTTTCTGTTTGTGTCTCCCCTGAGGAGGTTTCAGGCCAGCTATGTCTTTTAGTCCTGGCTCCTTTGGTTTGGAACTATTGCTGGACGTTTGGCATGTTTGGCAGCAACTGCTGCTCCGGCCGAGAAAACCACTTTTGGTGCACCAGGGAGGAACATTTGTGTTTCCCAGCCGGTGACACCAAAGTTGATAGTTTCTGTTTGTGTCTCCCCTGAGTAGGTTTCAGGCCAGCTATGTCTTTCAGTCCTGGCTCCTTTGGTTTGGAAGCTATTGCAGGACGTTTGGCATGTTTGGCAGCAAATGCTGCTCCGGACGAAAAAAACACTTTTGGTGCACCATGGATGTACATCTGAGTTTCCCAAGCAAATGAAAGCGGTGAAACCAAAGTTGATAGTTTCTGTTTGTGTCTCCCCTGAGGAGGTTTCAGGCCAGCTATGTCTTTCAGTCCTGGCTCCTTTGGTTTGGAAGCTATTGCTGGACGTTTGGCAGCAAATGCTGTCGCGGCCGAGAAAAAAACATTTGGTGCACAATGGAGGTACATCTGAGTTTCCCAGGCAAACGGAAGCGGTGACACCAAAGTTGATAGTTTCTGTTTGTGTCTCCCCTGAGGAGGTTTCAGGCCAGCTATGTCTTTCAGTCCTGGCTCCTTTGGTTTGGAAGCTATTGCTGGACGTTTGGCATGTTTAGCAGCAAATGCTGCTCCGGCCGAGAAAAACACTTTAGGTGCACCATGGAGGTACATTTGAGTTTCCCAGGCAAACGAAAGCAGTGACACCAAAGTTGATAGTTTCTGTTTGTGTCTCCCCTGAGGAGGTTTCAGGCCAGCTACGTCTTTCAGTCCTGGCTCCTTTGGTTTGGAAGCTTTTGCTGGACGTTTGGCATGTTTGGCAACAAATGCTGCCCCGGCTGAGAAAAAAACTTTTGGTGCACAATGGAGGTACATTTGAGTTTCCCAGGCAAACGAAAGCGGTGACACCAAAGTTGATAGTTTCTGTTTGTGTCTCCCCTGAGGAGGTTTCAGGCCAGCTATGTCTTTCAGTCCTGGCTCCTTTGGATTCGAAACTATTGCTGGACGTTTGGCAGCAAATGCTGCTCCAGAACGAGAAAAACAATTTTGGTGCATGTAAGGTGCCGGAATTATGCCTTTCAATTGCCAACAGAACCGACCCCCCCCCTCTCTTCTCCTCTCACCTTACCAAACCCCATTCCTAAGACACTACATCACCACTGGTCAGGCCCAGGCTTCCGAGAATCTAATGACTATTCAACAAGCCACCCAGAAGAGAGACATCAGGAACCATTCACACATCAGGAGGCATTGTTCCACTATCAGGAGCACACATCGGGAGCCATTCACACATTGGACACTCCCGTCATCCACCCTGGAGCATTCCCACAGGCCAGGTGGAAGCTTGTAGTGAGACAAAGGAGCGGTACCCCTACAAAAAGGGGTGCAACGAGAGAAATCTCTCTCTTTATCTTCATACTTCGTCATGGTGGAACAACGAAGGGAGCGCTCTTCCATCCCATCAGACCCAGAGAATACTCTGCCATCGGACGGAATGCCATAGCCTCGTGGTGGTAGATATAGCCTCCCCTCACCCCTCTTCCTTTTTTCCTCTCTCTCTCTCTTTCTATCTCTCATTTTCACCCCCGTTTT
Source organism: Laterallus jamaicensis coturniculus (assembly GCA_022605575.1). Classification (NCBI taxonomy): domain Eukaryota; kingdom Metazoa; phylum Chordata; class Aves; order Gruiformes; family Rallidae; genus Laterallus; species Laterallus jamaicensis. The sequence continues at coordinate 3,432,767 of JAKCOX010000070.1, read as the reverse complement.
CTTTCTTCCCCCCTTTCCCTGCACGTTTCTTTCTAAATAAAACAACCTTCACCTTGACTCGGTTTCGAGTCTCAATTCTGTTCTCCGAGAATTTAATTAAGAACTTATCACAATAAAACACCTAGTGATTGGACATCACTCAGGGGTTAAGCCCAGCCGCCCCCAGCCACCCAGAGCGATCTGAGGTTCGGCTGGAACGCAAGGGGGTTTAGCCTCTGCCAAACCAAAGTCTTGTCTAGGTTGTGCATCGTGACAGTGCACCATGGAGGTACATTTGAGTTTCCCAGGCAAATGAAAGCGGTGACACCAAAGTTGATAGTTTCTGTTATGTCTCCCCTGAGGAGGTTTCAGGCCAGCTATGTCTTTCAGTCCTGGCTCCTTTGGTTTGGAAGCTATTGCTGGACGTTTGGCATGTTTGGCAGCAAATGCTGCTCTGGCCGAGAAAAATACTTTTGGTGCACCAGGGAGGTTCATTTGAGTTTCCCAGGCAAATGAATGCGGTGACACCAAAGTTGATAGTTTCTGTTTGTGTCTCCCCTGAGGAGGTTTCAGGCCAGCTATGTCTTTCAGTCCTGGCTCCTTTGGTTTGGAAGCTATTGATGGACGTTTGGCATGTTTGGCAGCAAATGCTTCTCCAGCCGAGAAAAACACTTTTGGTGCACCAGGGAGGTACATCTGAGTTTCCCAGGCAAACCAAAGCCGTGACACCAAAGTTGATAGTTTCTGTTTGTGTCTCCCCTGAAGAGGTTACAGGCCAGCTATGTCTTTCAGTCCTGGCTCCTTTTGATTGGAAGCTATTGCTGGACGTTTGGCAGCAAATGCTGCTCCGCCCGAGAAAACCACATTTGATGCACCTTGGAGGTACATTTGAGTTTCCAGGGAAATGAAAGCGGTGACACCAAAGTTGATAGTTTCTATTTGTGTGTCCCCTGAAGAGGTTTCAGGCCAGCTACGTCTTTCAGTCCTGGCTCCTTTGGTTTGGAAGCTATTGCTGGACGTTTGGCATGTTTGGCAGCAAATGCTGCTCCGGCCGAAAAAAACACTTTTGGTGCACCATGGAGGTACATTTGAGTTTCCCAGGCAAACCAAAGCGGTGACACCAAAGTTGATAGTTTCTATTTGTGTCTCCCCTGAGGAGGTTTCAGGCCAGCTATGTCTTTCAGTCCTGGCTCCTTGGGTTTGGAAGCTATTGCTGGACGTTTGGCATGTTTGACAGTAAATGCTGCTCCGGCTTGGAAAAACACTTTTGGTGCACCATGGAGGTACATTTGAGTTTCCCAGGCAAACAAAAGCAGTGACACCAAAGTTGATAGTTTCTTTTTGTGTCTCCCCTGAGGAGGTTTCAGGCCAGCTATGTCTTTCAGTCCTGGCTCCTTTGGTTTGGAACTATTGATGGACGTTTGGCATGTTTGGCAGCAAATGCTGCTCCGGCCGAGAAAACCACTTTTGGTGCACCAGGGAGGTACATTTGTGTTTCCCAGCCGGTGACACCAAAGTTGATAGTTTCTGTTTGTGCCTCCCCAGAGTAGTTTTTAGACAGCTATGTCTTTCAGTTCTGGCTCCTTTGGTTTGGATGCTATTGCTGGACGTTTGGCAGCAAATGCAGCTAGAGCCGAGAATAACACACTTGGTGCATCATGGAGGTACATTTGAGTTTCCCAGGCAAACCAAAGCAGTGACACCAAAGTTGATAGTTTCTGTTTGTGTCTCCCCTGAGGAGGTTTCAGGCCAGCTATGTCTTTCAGTCCTGGCTCCTTTGGTTTGGGAGCTATTGCTGGACGTTTGGCAGCAAATGCTTCTCCGGCCGAGAAAAACACATTTGGTGCACCATGGAGGTACATTTGTGTTTCCCAGCCGGTGACACCAAAGTTGATAGTTTCTGTTTGTGCCTCCCCTGAGGAGTTTTTAGACAGCTATGTCTTTCAGTTCTGGCTCCTTTGGTTTGGATGCTATTGCTGGACGTTTGGCAGCAAATGCAGCTAGAGCCGAGAATAACACACTTGGTGCATCATGGAGGTACATTTGAGTTTCCCAGGCAAACCAAAGCAGTGACACCAAAGTTGATAGTTTCTGTTTGTGTCTCCCCTGAGGAGGTTTCAGGCCAGCTATGTCTTTCAGTCCTGGCTCCTTTGGTTTGGGAGCTATTGCTGGACGTTTGGCAGCAAATGCTTCTCCGGCCGAGAAAAACACATTTGGTGCACCATGGAGGTACATTTGAGTTTCCCAGGCAAACAAAAGCAGTGACACCCAAGTTGATAGTTTCTGTTTGTGTCTCCCCTGAGGAGGTTTCAGGCCAGCTATGTCGTTAAGTCTTGGCTCCTTTGGTTTGGAAGCTATTGCTGGACGTTTGGCATGTTTGGCAGCAACTGCTGCTCCGGCCGAGAAAAATACTTTTGGTGCACCATGGAGGTACATTTGAGTTTCCAGGGAAATGAAAGCGGTGACACCAAAGTTGATAGTTTCTATTTGTGTGTCCCCTGAGGAGGTTTCAGGCCAGCTACGTCTTTCAGTCCTGGCTCCTTTGGTTTGGAAGCTATTGCTGGACGTTTGGCATGTTTGGCAGCAAATGCTGCTCCGGCTGAGAAAAACACTTTTGGTGCACCAGGGAGGTACATTTGAGTTTCCCAGGCAAATGAAAGCGGTGACACCAAAGTTGATAGTTTCTGTTATGTCTCCCCTGAGGAGGTTTCAGGCCAGCTATGTCTTTCAGTCCTGGCTCCTTTGGTTTGGAAGCTATTGCTGGACGTTTGGCATGTTTGGCAGCAAATGCTGCTCTGGCCGAGAAAAATACTTTTGGTGCACCAGGGAGGTTCATTTGAGTTTCCCAGGCAAATGAATGCGGTGACACCAAAGTTGATAGTTTCTGTTTGTGTCTCCCCTGAGGAGGTTTCAGGCCAGCTATGTCTTTCAGTCCTGGCTCCTTTGGTTTGGAAGCTATTGATGGACGTTTGGCATGTTTGGCAGCAAATGCTTCTCCAGCCGAGAAAAACACTTTTGGTGCACCAGGGAGGTACATCTGAGTTTCCCAGGCAAACCAAAGCCGTGACACCAAAGTTGATAGTTTCTGTTTGTGTCTCCCCTGAAGAGGTTACAGGCCAGCTATGTCTTTCAGTCCTGGCTCCTTTTGATTGGAAGCTATTGCTGGACGTTTGGCAGCAAATGCTGCTCCGCCCGAGAAAACCACATTTGATGCACCTTGGAGGTACATTTGAGTTTCCAGGGAAATGAAAGCGGTGACACCAAAGTTGATAGTTTCTATTTGTGTGTCCCCTGAAGAGGTTTCAGGCCAGCTACGTCTTTCAGTCCTGGCTCCTTTGGTTTGGAAGCTATTGCTGGACGTTTGGCATGTTTGGCAGCAAATGCTGCTCCGGCCGAAAAAAACACTTTTGGTGCACCATGGAGGTACATTTGAGTTTCCCAGGCAAACCAAAGCGGTGACACCAAAGTTGATAGTTTCTATTTGTGTCTCCCCTGAGGAGGTTTCAGGCCAGCTATGTCTTTCAGTCCTGGCTCCTTGGGTTTGGAAGCTATTGCTGGACGTTTGGCATGTTTGACAGTAAATGCTGCTCCGGCTGAGAAAAACACTTTTGGTGCACCATGGAGGTACATTTGAGTTTCCCAGGCAAACAAAAGCAGTGACACCAAAGTTGATAGTTTCTTTTTGTGTCTCCCCTGAGGAGGTTTCAGGCCAGCTATGTCTTTCAGTCCTGGCTCCTTTGGTTTGGAACTATTGATGGACGTTTGGCATGTTTGGCAGCAAATGCTGCTCCGGCCGAGAAAACCACTTTTGGTGCACCAGGGAGGTACATTTGTGTTTCCCAGCCGGTGACACCAAAGTTGATAGTTTCTGTTTGTGCCTCCCCAGAGTAGTTTTTAGACAGCTATGTCTTTCAGTTCTGGCTCCTTTGGTTTGGATGCTATTGCTGGACGTTTGGCAGCAAATGCAGCTAGAGCCGAGAATAACACACTTGGTGCATCATGGAGGTACATTTGAGTTTCCCAGGCAAACCAAAGCAGTGACACCAAAGTTGATAGTTTCTGTTTGTGTCTCCCCTGAGGAGGTTTCAGGCCAGCTATGTCTTTCAGTCCTGGCTCCTTTGGTTTGGGAGCTATTGCTGGACGTTTGGCAGCAAATGCTTCTCCGGCCGAGAAAAACACATTTGGTGCACCATGGAGGTACATTTGTGTTTCCCAGCCGGTGACACCAAAGTTGATAGTTTCTGTTTGTGCCTCCCCTGAGGAGTTTTTAGACAGCTATGTCTTTCAGTTCTGGCTCCTTTGGTTTGGATGCTATTGCTGGACGTTTGGCAGCAAATGCAGCTAGAGCCGAGAATAACACACTTGGTGCATCATGGAGGTACATTTGAGTTTCCCAGGCAAACCAAAGCAGTGACACCAAAGTTGATAGTTTCTGTTTGTGTCTCCCCTGAGGAGGTTTCAGGCCAGCTATGTCTTTCAGTCCTGGCTCCTTTGGTTTGGGAGCTATTGCTGGACGTTTGGCAGCAAATGCTTCTCCGGCCGAGAAAAACACATTTGGTGCACCATGGAGGTACATTTGAGTTTCCCAGGCAAACAAAAGCAGTGACACCCAAGTTGATAGTTTCTGTTTGTGTCTCCCCTGAGGAGGTTTCAGGCCAGCTATGTCGTTAAGTCTTGGCTCCTTTGGTTTGGAAGCTATTGCTGGACGTTTGGCATGTTTGGCAGCAACTGCTGCTCCGGCCGAGAAAAATACTTTTGGTGCACCATGGAGGTACATTTGAGTTTCCAGGGAAATGAAAGCGGTGACACCAAAGTTGATAGTTTCTATTTGTGTGTCCCCTGAGGAGGTTTCAGGCCAGCTACGTCTTTCAGTCCTGGCTCCTTTGGTTTGGAAGCTATTGCTGGACGTTTGGCATGTTTGGCAGCAAATGCTGCTCCGGCTGAGAAAAACACTTTTGGTGCACCAGGGAGGTACATTTGAGTTTCCCAGGCAAATGAATGCGGTTACACCAAAGTTGATAATTTCTATTAGTGTGTCCCCTGAGGAGGTTTCAGGCCAGCTACGTCTTTCAGTCCTGGCTCCTTTGGTTTCAAAGCTATTGCTGGACGTTTGGCATGTTTGGCAGCAAATGCTGCCCCGGCCGAGAAAAATACTTTTAGTGCACCATGGAGGTACATTTGAGTTTCCCAGGCAAATGAATGCGGTGACACCAAAGTTGATAATTTCTATTTGTGTGTCCCCTGAGGAGGTTTCAGACCAGCTACGTCTTTCAGTCCTGGCTCCTTTGGTTTGGAAGCTATTGCTGGACGTTTGGCATGTTTGGCAGCAAATGCTGCTCCGGCCGAAAAAAACACTTTTGGTGCACCATGGAGGTACATTTGAGTTTCCCAGGCAAACCAAAGCGGTGACACCAAAGTTGATAGTTTCTATTTGTGTCTCCCCTGAGGAGGTTTCAGGCCAGCTATGTCTTTCAGTCCTGGCTCCTTTGGTTTGGAAGCTATTGCTGGACGTTTGGCATGTTTGACAGTAAATGCTGCTCCGGCTGAGAAAAACACTTTTGGTGCACCATGGAGGTACATTTGAGTTTCCCAGGCAAACAAAAGCAGTGACACCAAAGTTGATAGTTTCTGTTTGTGTCTCCCCTGAGGAGGTTTCAGGCCAGCTATGTCTTTCAGTCCTGGCTCCTTTGGTTTGGAAGCTATTGCTGGACGTTTTGCATGTTTAGCAGCAAATGCTGCTCCGGCCGATAAAAAAAACCATTTGGTGCACCATGGAGGTACATTTGAGTTTCCCAGGCAAATGAAAGCAGTGACACCAAAGTTGATAGTTTCTGTTTGTGTCTCCCCTGAGGAGGTTTCAGGCCAGCTATGTCTTTCAGTCCTGGCTCCTTTGGTTTGGAAGCTATTGCTGGACGTTTGGCATGTTTGGCAGCAAATGCTGCTCCAGCCGAGAAAAACAATTTTGGTGCATGTAAGGTGCCGGAATTATGCCTTTCAATTGCCAACAGAACCGACCCCCCCCTCTCTTCTCCTCTCACCTTACCAAACCCCATTCCTAAGACACTACATCACCACTGGTCAGGCCCAGGCTTCCGAGAATCTAATGACTATTCAACAAGCCACCCAGAAGAGAGACATCAGGAACCATTCACACTTGGAGGCATTGTTCCACTATCAGGAGCACACATCGGGAGCCATTCACACATTGGACACTCCCGTCATCCACCCTGGAGCATTCCCACAGGCCAGGTGGAAGCTTGTAGTGAGACAAAGGAGCGGTACCCCTACAAAAAGGGGTGCAACGAGAGAAATCTCTCTCTTTATCTTCATACTTCGTCATGGTGGAACAACGAAGGGAGCGCTCTCCCATCCCATCAGACCCAGAGAATACTCTGCCATCGGACGGAATGCCGTAGCCTCGTGGTGGTAGATATAGCCTCCCCTCAGCCCTCTTCCTTTTTTCCAATCTCTCTCTTTCTATCTCTCTTTTTCATCCCCGTTTTCTGTCCTCCCCCCTTTCACTGCACGTTTTTTATTCTAATTAAAACAACCTTCACCTTGACTCGGTTTCGAGTCTCAATTCTGTTCTCCGAGAATTTAATTAAGAACTTATCACGATAAAACACCTAGTGATTGGACATCACTCAGGGGTTAAGCCCAGCCGCCCCCAGCCACCCAGAGCGATCTGAGGTTCAGATGGAACGCAAGGGGGTTTAGCCTCTGCCAAACCAAAGTCTTGTCTAGGTTGTGGATCGTGACAGTGCACCATGGAGGTACATTTGAGTTTCCCAGGCAAATGAAAGCGGTGACACCAAAGTTGATAGTTTCTGTTTGTGTCTCCCCTGAGGAGGTTTCAGGCCAGCTACGTCTTTCAGTCTTGGCTCCTTTGGTTTGGAAGCTATTGCTGGACGTTTGGCATGTTTGGCAGCAACTGCTGCTCCGGCCGAGAAAAATACTTTTGGTGCACCATGGAGGTACATTTGAGTTTCCCAGGCAAACAAAAGCAGTGACACCCAAGTTGATAGTTTCTGTTTGTGTCTCCCTTGAGGAGGTTTCAGGCCAGCTACGTCTTTCAGTCTTGGCTCCTTTGGTTTGGAAGCTATTGCTGGACGTTTGGCATGTTTGGCCGCAACTGCTGCTCCGGCCGAGAAAAATACTTTTGGTGCACCATGGAGGTACATTTGAGTTTCCCAGGCAAACCAAAGCGGTGACACCAAAGTTGATAGTTTCTATTTGTGTCTCCCCTGAGGAGGTTTCAGGCCAGCTATGTCTTTCAGTCCTGGCTCCTTGGGTTTGGAAGCTATTGCTGGACGTTTGGCATGTTTGACAGTAAATGCTGCTCCGGCTGAGAAAAACACTTTTGGTGCACCATGGAGGTACATTTGAGTTACCCAGGCAAACAAAAGCAGTGACACCAAAGTTGATAGTTTCTGTTTGTGTCTCCCCTGAGGAGGTTTCAGGCCAGCTATGTCTTTCAGTCCTGGCTCCTTTGGTTTGGAACTATTGATGGACGTTTGGCATGTTTGGCAGCAAATGCTGCTCCGGCCGAGAAAACCACTTTTGGTGCACCAGGGAGGTACATTTGTGTTTCCCAGCCGGTGACACCAAAGTTGATAGTTTCTGTTTGTGCCTCCCCTGAGGAGTTTTTAGACAGCTATGTCTTTCAGTTCTGGCTCCTTTGGTTTGGATGCTATTGCTGGACATTTGGCAGCAAATGCAGCTAGAGCCGAGAATAACACACGTGGTGCATCATGGAGGTACATTTGAGTTTCCCAGGCAAACCAAAGCAGTGACACCAAAGTTGATAGTTTCTGTTTGTGTGTCCCCTGAGGAGGTTTCAGGCCAGCTACGTCTTTCAGTCCTGGCTCCTTTGGTTTGGAAGCTATTGCTGGACGTTTGGCAGCAAATGCTGCTCCGGCTGAGAAAAACACTTTTGGTGCACCAGGGAGGTACATTTGAGTTTCCCAGGCAAATGAATGCGGTGACACCAAAGTTGATAATTTCTATTAGTGTGTCCCCTGAGGAGGTTTCAGGCCAGCTACGTCTTTCAGTCCTGGCTCCTTTGGTTTCAAAGCTATTGCTGGACGTTTGGCATGTTTGGCAGCAAATGCTGCCCCGGCCGAGAAAAATACTTTTGGTGCACCTTGGAGGTACATTTGAGTTTCCCAGGCAAATGAATGCGGTGACACCAAAGTTGATAATTTCTATTTGTGTGTCCCCTGAGGAGGTTTCAGGCCAGCTACGTCTTTCAGTCCTGGCTCCTTTGGTTTGGAAGCTATTGCTGGACGTTTGGCATGTTTGGCAGCAAATGCTGCTCCGGCCGAAAAAAACACTTTTGGTGCACCATGGAGGTACATTTGAGTTTTCCAGGCAAACCAAAGCGGTGACACCAAAGTTGATAGTTTCTATTTGTGTCTCCCCTGAGGAGGTTTCAGGCCAGCTATGTCTTTCAGTCCTGGCTCCTTTGGTTTGGAAGCTATTGCTGGACGTTTGGCATGTTTGACAGTAAATGCTGCTCCGGCTGAGAAAAACACTTTTGGTGCACCATGGAGGTACATTTGAGTTTCCCAGGCAAACAAAAGCAGTGACACCAAAGTTGATAGTTTCTGTTTGTGTCTCCCCTGAGGAGGTTTCAGGCCAGCTATGTCTTTCAGTCCTGGCTCCTTTGGTTTGGAAGCTATTGCTGGACGTTTTGCATGTTTAGCAGCAAATGCTGCTCCGGCCGATAAAAAAAAACCATTTGGTGCACCATGGAGGTACATCTGAGTTTCCCAGGCAAACCAAAGCCGTGACACCAAAGTTGATAGTTTCTGTTTGTGTCTCCCCTGAAGAGGTTACAGGCCAGCTATGTCTTTCAGTCCTGGCTCCTTTGGATTGGAAGCTATTTCTGGACGTTTGGCAGCAAATGCTGCTCCGCCCGAGAAAACCACTTTTGATGCACCATGGAGGTACATTTGAGTTTCCCAGGCAAACCAAAGCAGTGACAACAAAGTTGATAGTTTCTGTTTGTGTCTCCCCTGAGGAGGTTTCAGGCCAGCTATTTCTTTCAGTCCTGGCTCCTTTGGTTTGGAAGCTATTGCTGGACGTTTGGTATGTTTGGCAGCAAATGCTGCTCCAGAACGAGAAAAACAATTTTGGTGCATGTAAGGTACTGGAATTATGCCTTACAATTGCCAACAGAACTAACCCCCCCCTCTCTTCTCCTCTCACCTTACCAAACCCCATTCCTAAGACACTACATCACCACTGGTCAGGCCCAGGCTTTCGAGAATCTAATGACTATTCAACAAGCCACCCAGAAGAGAGACATCAGGAACCATTCACACATCAGGAGCCATTGTTCCACTATCAGGAGCACACATCGGGAGCCATTCACACATTGGACACTCCCGTCATCCACCCTGGAGCATTCCCACAGGCCAGGTGGAAGCTTGTAGTGAGACAAAGGAGCGGTACCCCTACAAAAAGGGGTGCAACGAGAGAAATCTCTCTCTTTATCTTCATACTTCGTCATGGTGGAACAACGAAGGGAGCGCTCTCCCATCCCATCAGACCCAGAGAATACTCTGCCATCGGACGGAATGCCGTAGCCTCGTGGTGGTAGATATAGCCTCCCCTCACCCCTCTTCCTTTTTTCCACTCTCTCTCTCTTTCTATCTCTCTTTTTCACCCCCGTTTTCTTTCCTCCCCCCTTTCCCTGCACGTTTCTTTCTAAATAAAACAACCTTCACCTTGACTCGGTTTCGAGTCTCAATTCTGTTCTCCGAGAATTTAATTAAGAACTTATCACGATAAAACACCTAGTGATTGGACATCACTCAGGGGTTAAGCCCAGCCGCCCCCAGCCACCCAGAGCGATCCGAGGTTCGGCTGGAACGCAAGGGGGTTTAGCCTCTGCCAAACCAAAGTCTTGTCTAGGTTGTGGATCGTGACAGTGCACCATGGAGGTACATTTGAGATTCCCAGGCAAATGAAAGCGGTGACACCAAAGTTGATAGTTTCTGTTTTTGTCTCTCCTGAGGAGGTTTCAGGCCAGCTATGTCTTTCAGTCCTGGCTCCTTTGGTTTGGAAGCTATTGCTGGACGTTTGGCAGCAAATGCTGCTCTGCCCGAGAAAAACACTTTTGGTGCACCAGGGAGGTTCATTTGAGTTTCCCAGGCAAACGAATGCGGTGACACCAAAGTTGATAGTTTCTGTTTGTGTCTCCCCTGAGGAGGTTTCAGGCCAGCTATGTCTTTCAGTCCTGGCTCCTTTGGTTTGGAAGCTATTGCTGGACGTTTGGCAGCAAATGCTGCTCTGCCCGAGAAAAACACTTTTGGTGCACCAGGGAGGTTCATTTGAGTTTCCCAGGCAAACGAATGCGGTGACACCAAAGTTGATAGTTTCTGTTTGTGTCTCCCCTGAGGAGGTTTCAGGCCAGCTATGTCTTTCAGTCCTGGCTCCTTTGATTTGGAAGCTATGGCTGGACGTTTGGCATGTTTGGCAGCAAATGCTGCTCCGGCCAAGAAAACCACTATTTATGCACCAGGGAGGTACATTTGAGTTTCCCAGGCACATGAAAGCGGTGACACCGAAGTTGATAGTTTCTGTTTGTGTCTCCCCTGAGGAGGTTTCAGGCCAGCTATGTCTTTCAGTCCTGGCTCCTTTGGTTTGGAAGCTATTGCTGGACGTTTGGCATGCTTGGCAGCAAATGCTGATCCGGACGAGAAAAAAAACCATTTGGTGCACCATGGAGGTACATTTGAGTTTCCCAGGCAAATGAAAGCGGTGACACCAAAGTTGATAGTTTCTGTTTGTGTCTCCCCTGAGGAGGTTACAGGCCAGCTACGTCTTTCAGTCCTGGCTCCTTTGGTTTGGAAGCTATTGCTGGACGTTTGGCATGTTTGGCAGCAAATGCTGCTCCGGCCGAGATAAACACTTTTGGTGCACCATGGAGGTACATTTGAGTTTCCCAGGCAAATGAAAGCGGTGACACCAAAGTTTATAATTTCTGTTTGTGTCTCCCCTGAAGATGTTACAGGCCAGCTACGTCTTTCAGTCCTGGCTCCTTTGGTTTGGAAGCTATTGCTGGACGTTTGGATTGTTTGGCAGCAAATGCTGCTCCGGCCGAGAAAAACACTTTTGGTGCACCATGGAGGTACATTTGAGTTTCCCAGGCAAATGAAAGCGGTGACACCAAAGTTGATAGTTTCTGTTTGTGTCTCCCCTGAGGAGGTTTCAAGCCAGCTATGTCTTTCAGTCCTGGATCCTTTGGTTTGGAACTATTGATGGACGTTTGGCATGTTTGGCAGCAAATGCTGCTCCGGCCGAGAAAAACACTTTTGGTGCACCAGGGAGGTACATTTGTGTTTCCCAGCCGGTGACACCAAAGTTGATAGTTTCTGTTTGTGCCTCCCCTGAGGAGGTTACAGGCCAGCTATGTCTTTCAGTCCTGGCTCCTTTGGTTTGGAAGCTATTGCTGGACGTTTGGCATGTTTGGCAGCAAATGCTGCTCCGGCCGAGAAAAACACTTTTGGTGCACCATGGAGGTACATTTGAGTTTCCCAGGCAAATGAAAGCGGTGACACCAAAGTTGATAGTTTCTGTTTGTGTCTCCCCTGAGGAGGTTTCAAGCCAGCTATGTCTTTCAGTCCTGGCTCCTTTGGTTTGGAACTATTGATGGACGTTTGGCATGTTTGGCAGCAAATGCTGCTCCGGCCGAGAAAAAAACTTTTGGTGCACCAGGGAGGTAAATTTGTGTTTCCCAGCCGGTGACACCAAAGTTGATATTTTCTGTTTGTGTGTCCCCTGAGGAGGTTTCAGGCCAGCTATGTCTTTCAGTCCTGGCTCCTTTGGTTTGGAAGCTATTGATGGATGTTTGGCATGTTTGGCAGCAAATGCTGCTCCAGCCGAGAAAAACACTTTTGGTGCACCAGGGAGGTACATCTGAGTTTCCCAGGCAAACCAAAGCCGTGACACCAAAGTTGATAGTTTCTGTTTGTGTCTCCCCTGAAGAGGTTACAGGCCAGCTATGTCTTTCAGTCCTGGCTCCTTTGGATTGGAAGCTATTGCTGGACGTTTGGCAGCAAATGCTGCTCCGCCCGAGAAAACCACTTTTGATGCACCATGGAGGTACATTTGAGTTTCCCAGGCAAACCAAAGCAGTGACAACAAAGTTGATAGTTTCTGTTTGTGTCTCCCCTGAGGAGGTTTCAGGCCAGCTATTTCTTTCAGTCCTGGCTCCTTTGGTTTGGAAGCTATTGCTGGACGTTTGGTATGTTTGGCAGCAAATGCTGCTCCAGAACGAGAAAAACAATTTTGGTGCATGTAAGGTACTGGAATTATGCCTTACAATTGCCAACAGAACTGACCCCCCCCCCCTCTTCTCCTCTCACCTTACCAAACCCCATTCCTAAGACACTACATCACCACTGGTCAGGCCCAGGCTTTCGAGAATCTAATGACTATTCAACAAGCCACCCAGAAGAGAGACATCAGGAACCATTCACACATCAGGAGCCATTGTTCCACTATCAGGAGCACACATCGGGAGCCATTCACACATTGGACACTCCCGTCATCCACCCTGGAGCATTCCCACAGGCCAGGTGGAAGCTTGTAGTGAGACAAAGGAGCGGTACCCCTACAAAAAGGGGTGCAACGAGAGAAATCTCTCTCTTTATCTTCATACTTCGTCATGGTGGAACAACGAAGGGAGCGCTCTCCCATCCCATCAGACCCAGAGAATACTCTGCCATCGGACGGAATGCCGTAGCCTCGTGGTGGTAGATATAGCCTCCCCTCACCCCTCTTCCTTTTTTCCACTCTCTCTCTCTTTCTATCTCTCTTTTTCACCGCCGTTTTCTTTCTTCCCCCCTTTCCCTGCACGTTTCTTTCTAAATAAAACAACCTTCACCTTGACTCGGTTTCGAGTCTCAATTCTGTTCTCCGAGAATTTAATTAAGAACTTATCACGATAAAACACCTAGTGATTGGACATCACACAGGGGTTAAGCCCAGCCGCCCCCAGCCACCCAGAGCGATCCGAGGTTCGGCTGGAACGCAAGGGGGTTTAGCCTCTGCCAAACCAAAGTCTTGTCTAGGTTGTGGATCGTGAGAGTGCACCATGGAGGTACATTTGAGTTTCCCAGGCAAATGAAAGCGGTGACACCAAAGTTGATAGTTTCTGTTTGTGTCTCCCCTGAGGAGGTTTCAGGCCAGCTATGTCTTTCAGTCCTGGCTCCTTTGGTTTGGAACTATTGCTGGACGTTTGGCATGTTTGGCAGCAAATGCTGCTCCGGCCGAGAAAACCACTTTTGGTGCACCAGGGAGGAACATTTGTTTTTCCCAGCCGGTGACACCAAAGTTGATAGTTTCTGTTTGTGTCTCCCCTGAGGAGGTTTCAGGCCAGCTATGTCTTTCAGTCCTGGCTCCTTTGGTTTGGAACTATTGCTGGACGTTTGGCATGTTTGGCAGCAAATGCTGCTCCGGCCGAGAAAAACACTTTTGGTGCACCAGGGAGGTTCATTTGAGTTTCCCAGGCAAACGAAAGCGGTGACACCAAAGTTGATAGTTTCTGTTTGTGTCTCCCCTGAGGAGGTTTCAGGCCAGCTATGTCTTTCAGTCCTGGCTCCTTTGGTTTGGAAGCTATTGCTGGACGTTTGGCATGTTTGGCAGCAAATGCTGCTCCGGCCGAGAAAAACACTTTTGGTGCACCATGGAGGTACATTTGAGTTTCCCAGGCAAATGAAAGCGGTGACACCAAAGTTGATAGTTTCTGTTTGTGTCTCCCCTGAGGAGGTTTCAAGCCAGCTATGTCTTTCAGTCCTGGCTCCTTTGGTTTGGAACTATTGATGGACGTTTGGCATGTTTGGCAGCAAATGCTGCTCCGGCCGAGAAAAACACTTTTGGTGCACCAGGGAGGTACATTTGTGTTTCCCAGCCGGTGACACCAAAGTTGATAGTTTCTGTTTTTGCCTCCCCTGAGGAGGTTACAGGCCAGCTATGTCTTTCAGTCCTGGCTCCTTTGGTTTGGAAGCTATTGCTGGACGTTTTGCATGTTTGGCAGCAAATGCTGCTCCGGCTGAGAAAAACACTTTTGGTGCACCATGGAGGTACATTTGAGTTTCCCAGGCAAATGAAAGCGGTGACACCAAAGTTGATAGTTTCTGTTTGTGTCTCCCCTGAGGAGGTTTCAAGCCAGCTATGTCTTTCAGTCCTGGCTCCTTTGGTTTGGAACTATTGATGGACGTTTGGCATGTTTGGCAGCAAATGCTGCTCCGGCCGAGAAAAAAACTTTTGGTGCACCAGGGAGGTAAATTTGTGTTTCCCAGCCGGTGACACCAAAGTTGATATTTTCTGTTTGTGTGTCCCCTGAGGAGGTTTCAGGCCAGCTATGTCTTTCAGTCCTGGCTCCTTTGGTTTGGAAGCTATTGATGGATGTTTGGCATGTTTGGCAGCAAATGCTGCTCCAGCCGAGAAAAACACTTTTGGTGCACCAGGGAGGTACATCTGAGTTTCCCAGGCAAACCAAAGCCGTGACACCAAAGTTGATAGTTTCTGTTTGTGTCTCCCCTGAAGAGGTTACAGGCCAGCTATGTCTTTCAGTCCTGGCTCCTTTGGATTGGAAGCTATTTCTGGACGTTTGGCAGCAAATGCTGCTCCGCCCGAGAAAACCACTTTTGATGCACCATGGAGGTACATTTGAGTTTCCCAGGCAAACCAAAGCAGTGACAACAAAGTTGATAGTTTCTGTTTGTGTCTCCCCTGAGGAGGTTTCAGGCCAGCTATTTCTTTCAGTCCTGGCTCCTTTGGTTTGGAAGCTATTGCTGGACGTTTGGTATGTTTGGCAGCAAATGCTGCTCCAGAACGAGAAAAACAATTTTGGTGCATGTAAGGTACTGGAATTATGCCTTACAATTGCCAACAGAACTGACCCCCCCCTCTCTTCTCCTCTCACCTTACCAAACCCCATTCCTAAGACACTACATCACCACTGGTCAGGCCCAGGCTTTCGAGAATCTAATGACTATTCAACAAGCCACCCAGAAGAGAGACATCAGGAACCATTCACACATCAGGAGCCATTGTTCCACTATCAGGAGCACACATCGGGAGCCATTCACACATTGGACACTCCCGTCATCCACCCTGGAGCATTCCCACAGGCCAGGTGGAAGCTTGTAGTGAGACAAAGGAGCGGTACCCCTACAAAAAGGGGTGCAACGAGAGAAATCTCTCTCTTTATCTTCATACTTCGTCATGGTGGAACAACGAAGGGAGCGCTCTCCCATCCCATCAGACCCAGAGAATACTCTGCCATCGGACGGAATGCCGTAGCCTCGTGGTGGTAGATATAGCCTCCCCTCACCCCTCTTCCTTTTTTCCACTCTCTCTCTCTTTCTATCTCTCTTTTTCACCCCCGTTTTCTTTCCTCCCCCCTTTCCCTGCACGTTTCTTTCTAAATAAAACCACCTTCACCTTGACTCGGTTTCGAGTCTCAATTCTGTTCTCCGAGAATTTAATTAAGAACTTATCACGATAAAACACCTAGTGATTGGACATCACTCAGGGGTTAAGCCCAGCCGCCCCCAGCCACCCAGAGCGATCCGAGGTTCGGCTGGAACGCAAGGGGGTTTAGCCTCTGCCAAACCAAAGTCTTGTCTAGGTTGTGGATCGTGACAGTGCACCATGGAGGTACATTTGAGATTCCCAGGCAAATGAAAGCGGTGACACCAAAGTTGATAGTTTCTGTTTTTGTCTCTCCTGAGGAGGTTTCAGGCCAGCTATGTCTTTCAGTCCTGGCTCCTTTGGTTTGGAAGCTATTGCTGGACGTTTGGCATGTTTGGCAGCAAATGCTGCTCTGGCCGAGAAAAATACTTTTGGTGCACCAGGGAGGTTCATTTGAGTTTCCCAGGCAAATGAATGCGGTGACACCAAAGTTGATAGTTTCTGTTTGTGTCTCCCCTGAGGAGGTTTCAGGCCAGCTATGTCTTTCAGTCCTGGCTCCTTTGGTTTGGAAGCTATTGATGGACGTTTGGCATGTTTGGCAGCAAATGCTTCTCCAGCCGAGAAAAACACTTTTGGTGCACCAGGGAGGTACATCTGAGTTTCCCAGGCAAACCAAAGCCGTGACACCAAAGTTGATAGTTTCTGTTTGTGTCTCCCCTGAAGAGGTTACAGGCCAGCTATGTCTTTCAGTCCTGGCTCCTTTTGATTGGAAGCTATTGCTGGACGTTTGGCAGCAAATGCTGCTCCGCCCGAGAAAACCACATTTGATGCACCTTGGAGGTACATTTGAGTTTCCAGGGAAATGAAAGCGGTGACACCAAAGTTGATAGTTTCTATTTGTGTGTCCCCTGAAGAGGTTTCAGGCCAGCTACGTCTTTCAGTCCTGGCTCCTTTGGTTTGGAAGCTATTGCTGGACGTTTGGCATGTTTGGCAGCAAATGCTGCTCCGGCCGAAAAAAACACTTTTGGTGCACCATGGAGGTACATTTGAGTTTCCCAGGCAAACCAAAGCGGTGACACCAAAGTTGATAGTTTCTATTTGTGTCTCCCCTGAGGAGGTTTCAGGCCAGCTATGTCTTTCAGTCCTGGCTCCTTGGGTTTGGAAGCTATTGATGGACGTTTGGCATGTTTGGCAGCAAATGCTGCTCCGGCCGAGAAAACCACTTTTGGTGCACCAGGGAGGTACATTTGTGTTTCCCAGCCGGTGACACCAAAGTTGATAGTTTCTGTTTGTGCCTCCCCAGAGTAGTTTTTAGACAGCTATGTCTTTCAGTTCTGGCTCCTTTGGTTTGGATGCTATTGCTGGACGTTTGGCAGCAAATGCAGCTAGAGCCGAGAATAACACACTTGGTGCATCATGGAGGTACATTTGAGTTTCCCAGGCAAACCAAAGCAGTGACACCAAAGTTGATAGTTTCTGTTTGTGTCTCCCCTGAGGAGGTTTCAGGCCAGCTATGTCTTTCAGTCCTGGCTCCTTTGGTTTGGGAGCTATTGCTGGACGTTTGGCAGCAAATGCTTCTCCGGCCGAGAAAAACACATTTGGTGCACCATGGAGGTACATTTGTGTTTCCCAGCCGGTGACACCAAAGTTGATAGTTTCTGTTTGTGCCTCCCCTGAGGAGTTTTTAGACAGCTATGTCTTTCAGTTCTGGCTCCTTTGGTTTGGATGCTATTGCTGGACGTTTGGCAGCAAATGCAGCTAGAGCCGAGAATAACACACTTGGTGCATCATGGAGGTACATTTGAGTTTCCCAGGCAAACCAAAGCAGTGACACCAAAGTTGATAGTTTCTGTTTGTGTCTCCCCTGAGGAGGTTTCAGGCCAGCTATGTCTTTCAGTCCTGGCTCCTTTGGTTTGGGAGCTATTGCTGGACGTTTGGCAGCAAATGCTTCTCCGGCCGAGAAAAACACATTTGGTGCACCATGGAGGTACATTTGAGTTTCCCAGGCAAACAAAAGCAGTGACACCCAAGTTGATAGTTTCTGTTTGTGTCTCCCCTGAGGAGGTTTCAGGCCAGCTATGTCGTTAAGTCTTGGCTCCTTTGGTTTGGAAGCTATTGCTGGACGTTTGGCATGTTTGGCAGCAACTGCTGCTCCGGCCGAGAAAAATACTTTTGGTGCACCATGGAGGTACATTTGAGTTTCCAGGGAAATGAAAGCGGTGACACCAAAGTTGATAGTTTCTATTTGTGTGTCCCCTGAGGAGGTTTCAGGCCAGCTACGTCTTTCAGTCCTGGCTCCTTTGGTTTGGAAGCTATTGCTGGACGTTTGGCATGTTTGGCAGCAAATGCTGCTCCGGCTGAGAAAAACACTTTTGGTGCACCAGGGAGGTACATTTGAGTTTCCCAGGCAAATGAATGCGGTTACACCAAAGTTGATAATTTCTATTAGTGTGTCCCCTGAGGAGGTTTCAGGCCAGCTACGTCTTTCAGTCCTGGCTCCTTTGGTTTCAAAGCTATTGCTGGACGTTTGGCATGTTTGGCAGCAAATGCTGCCCCGGCCGAGAAAAATACTTTTAGTGCACCATGGAGGTACATTTGAGTTTCCCAGGCAAATGAATGCGGTGACACCAAAGTTGATAATTTCTATTTGTGTGTCCCCTGAGGAGGTTTCAGACCAGCTACGTCTTTCAGTCCTGGCTCCTTTGGTTTGGAAGCTATTGCTGGACGTTTGGCATGTTTGGCAGCAAATGCTGCTCCGGCCGAAAAAAACACTTTTGGTGCACCATGGAGGTACATTTGAGTTTCCCAGGCAAACCAAAGCGGTGACACCAAAGTTGATAGTTTCTATTTGTGTCTCCCCTGAGGAGGTTTCAGGCCAGCTATGTCTTTCAGTCCTGGCTCCTTTGGTTTGGAAGCTATTGCTGGACGTTTGGCATGTTTGACAGTAAATGCTGCTCCGGCTGAGAAAAACACTTTTGGTGCACCATGGAGGTACATTTGAGTTTCCCAGGCAAACAAAAGCAGTGACACCAAAGTTGATAGTTTCTGTTTGTGTCTCCCCTGAGGAGGTTTCAGGCCAGCTATGTCTTTCAGTCCTGGCTCCTTTGGTTTGGAAGCTATTGCTGGACGTTTTGCATGTTTAGCAGCAAATGCTGCTCCGGCCGATAAAAAAAACCATTTGGTGCACCATGGAGGTACATTTGAGTTTCCCAGGCAAATGAAAGCAGTGACACCAAAGTTGATAGTTTCTGTTTGTGTCTCCCCTGAGGAGGTTTCAGGCCAGCTATGTCTTTCAGTCCTGGCTCCTTTGGTTTGGAAGCTATTGCTGGACGTTTGGCATGTTTGGCAGCAAATGCTGCTCCAGCCGAGAAAAACAATTTTGGTGCATGTAAGGTGCCGGAATTATGCCTTTCAATTGCCAACAGAACCGACCCCCCCCTCTCTTCTCCTCTCACCTTACCAAACCCCATTCCTAAGACACTACATCACCACTGGTCAGGCCCAGGCTTCCGAGAATCTAATGACTATTCAACAAGCCACCCAGAAGAGAGACATCAGGAACCATTCACACTTGGAGGCATTGTTCCACTATCAGGAGCACACATCGGGAGCCATTCACACATTGGACACTCCCGTCATCCACCCTGGAGCATTCCCACAGGCCAGGTGGAAGCTTGTAGTGAGACAAAGGAGCGGTACCCCTACAAAAAGGGGTGCAACGAGAGAAATCTCTCTCTTTATCTTCATACTTCGTCATGGTGGAACAACGAAGGGAGCGCTCTCCCATCCCATCAGACCCAGAGAATACTCTGCCATCGGACGGAATGCCGTAGCCTCGTGGTGGTAGATATAGCCTCCCCTCAGCCCTCTTCCTTTTTTCCAATCTCTCTCTTTCTATCTCTCTTTTTCATCCCCGTTTTCTGTCCTCCCCCCTTTCACTGCACGTTTTTTATTCTAATTAAAACAACCTTCACCTTGACTCGGTTTCGAGTCTCAATTCTGTTCTCCGAGAATTTAATTAAGAACTTATCACGATAAAACACCTAGTGATTGGACATCACTCAGGGGTTAAGCCCAGCCGCCCCCAGCCACCCAGAGCGATCTGAGGTTCAGATGGAACGCAAGGGGGTTTAGCCTCTGCCAAACCAAAGTCTTGTCTAGGTTGTGGATCGTGACAGTGCACCATGGAGGTACATTTGAGTTTCCCAGGCAAATGAAAGCGGTGACACCAAAGTTGATAGTTTCTGTTTGTGTCTCCCCTGAGGAGGTTTCAGGCCAGCTACGTCTTTCAGTCTTGGCTCCTTTGGTTTGGAAGCTATTGCTGGACGTTTGGCATGTTTGGCAGCAACTGCTGCTCCGGCCGAGAAAAATACTTTTGGTGCACCATGGAGGTACATTTGAGTTTCCCAGGCAAACAAAAGCAGTGACACCCAAGTTGATAGTTTCTGTTTGTGTCTCCCTTGAGGAGGTTTCAGGCCAGCTACGTCTTTCAGTCTTGGCTCCTTTGGTTTGGAAGCTATTGCTGGACGTTTGGCATGTTTGGCAGCAACTGCTGCTCCGGCCGAGAAAAATACTTTTGGTGCACCATGGAGGTACATTTGAGTTTCCCAGGCAAACCAAAGCGGTGACACCAAAGTTGATAGTTTCTATTTGTGTCTCCCCTGAGGAGGTTTCAGGCCAGCTATGTCTTTCAGTCCTGGCTCCTTGGGTTTGGAAGCTATTGCTGGACGTTTGGCATGTTTGACAGTAAATGCTGCTCCGGCTGAGAAAAACACTTTTGGTGCACCATGGAGGTACATTTGAGTTACCCAGGCAAACAAAAGCAGTGACACCAAAGTTGATAGTTTCTGTTTGTGTCTCCCCTGAGGAGGTTTCAGGCCAGCTATGTCTTTCAGTCCTGGCTCCTTTGGTTTGGAACTATTGATGGACGTTTGGCATGTTTGGCAGCAAATGCTGCTCCGGCCGAGAAAACCACTTTTGGTGCACCAGGGAGGTACATTTGTGTTTCCCAGCCGGTGACACCAAAGTTGATAGTTTCTGTTTGTGCCTCCCCTGAGGAGTTTTTAGACAGCTATGTCTTTCAGTTCTGGCTCCTTTGGTTTGGATGCTATTGCTGGACATTTGGCAGCAAATGCAGCTAGAGCCGAGAATAACACACTTGGTGCATCATGGAGGTACATTTGAGTTTCCCAGGCAAACCAAAGCAGTGACACCAAAGTTGATAGTTTCTGTTTGTGTCTCCCCTGAGGAGGTTTCAGGCCAGCTATGTCTTTCAGTCCTGGCTCCTTTGGTTTGGGAGCTATTGCTGGACGTTTGGCAGCAAATGCTTCTCCGGCCGAGAAAAACACATTTGGTGCACCATGGAGGTACATTTGAGTTTCCCAGGCAAACAAAAGCAGTGACACCCAAGTTGATAGTTTCTGTTTGTGTGTCCCCTGAGGAGGTTTCAGGCCAGCTACGTCTTTCAGTCCTGGCTCCTTTGGTTTGGAAGCTATTGCTGGACGTTTGGCATGTTTGGCAGCAAATGCTGCTCCGGCTGAGAAAAACACTTTTGGTGCACCAGGGAGGTACATTTGAGTTTCCCAGGCAAATGAATGCGGTGACACCAAAGTTGATAATTTCTATTAGTGTGTCCCCTGAGGAGGTTTCAGGCCAGCTACGTCTTTCAGTCCTGGCTCCTTTGGTTTCAAAGCTATTGCTGGACGTTTGGCATGTTTGGCAGCAAATGCTGCCCCGGCCGAGAAAAATACTTTTGGTGCACCTTGGAGGTACATTTGAGTTTCCCAGGCAAATGAATGCGGTGACACCAAAGTTGATAATTTCTATTTGTGTGTCCCCTGAGGAGGTTTCAGGCCAGCTACGTCTTTCAGTCCTGGCTCCTTTGGTTTGGAAGCTATTGCTGGACGTTTGGCATGTTTGGCAGCAAATGCTGCTCCGGCCGAAAAAAACACTTTTGGTGCACCATGGAGGTACATTTGAGTTTTCCAGGCAAACCAAAGCGGTGACACCAAAGTTGATAGTTTCTATTTGTGTCTCCCCTGAGGAGGTTTCAGGCCAGCTATGTCTTTCAGTCCTGGCTCCTTTGGTTTGGAAGCTATTGCTGGACGTTTGGCATGTTTGACAGTAAATGCTGCTCCGGCTGAGAAAAACACTTTTGGTGCACCATGGAGGTACATTTGAGTTTCCCAGGCAAACAAAAGCAGTGACACCAAAGTTGATAGTTTCTGTTTGTGTCTCCCCTGAGGAGGTTTCAGGCCAGCTATGTCTTTCAGTCCTGGCTCCTTTGGTTTGGAAGCTATTGCTGGACGTTTGGCATGTTTAGCAGCAAATGCTGCTCCGGCCGATAAAAAAAACCATTTGGTGCACCATGGAGGTACATTTGAGTTTCCCAGGCAAATGAAAGCAGTGACACCAAAGTTGATAGTTTCTGTTTGTGTCTCCCCTGAGGAGGTTTCAGGCCAGCTATGTCTTTCAGTCCTGGCTCCTTTGGTTTGGAAGCTATTGCTGGACGTTTGGCATGTTTGGCAGCAAATGCTGCTCCAGAACGAGAAAAGCAATTTTGGTGCATGTAAGGGGCCGCAATTATGCCTTTCAATTGCCAACAGAACCGACCCCCCCCTCTCTTCTCCTCTCACCTTACCAAACCCCATTCCTAAGACACTACATCACCACTGGTCAGGCCCAGGCTTCCGAGAATCTAATGACTATTCAACAAGCCACCCAGAAGAGAGACATCAGGAACCATTCACACATCAGGAGGCATTGTTCCACTATCAGGAGCACACATCGGGAGCCATTCACACATTGGACACTCCCGTCATCCACCCTGGAGCATTCCCACAGGCCAGGTGGAAGCTTGTAGTGAGACAAAGGAGCGGTACCCCTACAAAAAGGGGTGCAACGAGAGAAATCTCTCTCTTTATCTTCATACTTCGTCATGGTGGAACAACGAAGGGAGCGCTCTCCCATCCCATCAGACCCAGAGAATACTCTGCCATCGGACGGAATGCCGTAGCCTCGTGGTGGTAGATATAGCCTCCCCTCAGCCCTCTTCCTTTTTTCCAATCTCTCTCTTTCTATCTCTCTTTTTCATCCCCGTTTTCTGTCCTCCCCCCTTTCACTGCACGTTTTTTATTCTAATTAAAACAACCTTCACCTTGACTCGGTTTCGAGTCTCAATTCTGTTCTCCGAGAATTTAATTAAGAACTTATCACGATAAAACACCTAGTGATTGGACATCACTCAGGGGTTAAGCCCAGCCGCCCCCAGCCACCCAGAGCGATCTGAGGTTCAGCTGGAACGCAAGGGGGTTTAGCCTCTGCCAAACCAAAGTCTTGTCTAGGTTGTGGATCGTGACAGTGCACCATGGAGGTACATTTGAGTTTCCCAGGCAAATGAAAGCGGTGACACCAAAGTTGATAGTTTCTGTTTGTGTCTCCCCTGAGGAGTTTTTAGCCAGCTATGTCTTTCAGTTCTGGCTCCTTTGGTTTGGATGCTATTGCTGGACGTTTGGCAGCAAATGCAGCTCCGGCCGAGAATAACACATTTGGTGCACCATGGAGGTACATTTGAGTTTCCCAGGCAAACCAAAGCAGTGACACCAAAGTTGATAGTTTCTGTTTGTGTCTCCCCTGAGGAGGTTTCAGGCCAGCTATGTCTTTCAGTCCTGGCTCCTTTGGTTTGGGAGCTATTGCTGGACGTTTGGCAGCAAATGCTGCTCCGGCCGAGAAAAACACATTTGGTGCACCATGGAGGTACATTTGAGTTTCCCAGGCAAACAAAAGCAGTGACACCCAAGTTGATAGTTTCTGTTTGTGTCTCCCCTGAGGAGGTTTCAGGCCAGCTACGTCTTTCAGTCTTGGCTCCTTTGGTTTGGAAGCTATTGCTGGACGTTTCGCATGTTTGGCAGCAACTGCTGCTCCGGCCGAGAAAAATACTTTTGGTGCACCATGGAGGTACATTTGAGTTTCCAGGGAAATGAAAGCGGTGACACCAAAGTTGATAGTTTCTATTTGTGTGTCCCCTGAAGAGGTTTCAGGCCAGCTACGTCTTTCAGTCCTGGCTCCTTTGGTTTGGAAGCTATTGCTGGACGTTTGGCATGTTTGGCAGCAAATGCTGCTCCGGCCGAAAAAAACACTTTTGGTGCACCATGGAGGTACATTTGAGTTTCCCAGGCAAACCAAAGCGGTGACACCAAAGTTGATAGTTTCTATTTGTGTCTCCCCTGAGGAGGTTTCAGGCCAGCTATGTCTTTCAGTCCTGGCTCCTTTGGTTTGGAAGCTATTGCTGGACGTTTGGCATGTTTGACAGTAAATGCTGCTCCGGCTGAGAAAAACACTTTTGGTGCACCATGGAGGTACATTTGAGTTTCCCAGGCAAACAAAAGCAGTGACACCAAAGTTGATAGTTTCTGTTTGTGTCTCCCCTGAGGAGGTTTCAGGCCAGCTATGTCTTTCAGTCTTGGCTCCTTTGGTTTGGAACTATTGATGGACGTTTGGCATGTTTGGCAGCAAATGCTGCTCCGGCCGAGAAAACCACTTTTGGTGCACCAGGGAGGTACATTTGTGTTTCCCAGCCGGTGACACCAAAGTTGATAGTTTCTGTTTGTGCCTCCCCTGAGGAGGTTTCAGGCCAGCTATGTCTTTCAGTCCTGGCTCCTTTGGTTTGGGAGCTATTGCTGGACGTTTGGCAGCAAATGCTGCTCCGGCCGAGAAAAACACATTTGGTGCACCATGGAGGTACATTTGAGTTTCCCAGGCAAACAAAAGCAGTGACACCCAAGTTGATAGTTTCTGTTTGTGTCTCCCCTGAGGAGGTTTCAGGCCAGCTTCGTCTTTCAGTCTTGGCTCCTTTGGTTTGGAAGCTATTGCTGGACGTTTGGCATGTTTGGCAGCAACTGCTGCTCCGGCCGAGAAAAATACTTTTGGTGCACCATGGAGGTACATTTGAGTTTCCAGGGAAATGAAAGCGGTGACACCAAAGTTGATAGTTTCTATTTGTGTTTCCCCTGAAGAGGTTTCAGGCCAGCTACGTCTTTCAGTCCTGGCTCCTTTGGTTTGGAAGCTATTGCTGGACGTTTGGCATGTTTGGCAGCAAATGCTGCTCCAGCCGAGAAAAACACTTTTGGTGCACCATGGAGGTACATTTGAGTTTCCCAGGCAAACCAAAGCGGTGACACCAAAGTTGATAGTTTCTATTTGTGTCTCCCCTGAGGAGGTTTCCGGCCAGCTATGTCTTTCAGTCCTGGCTCCTTTGGTTTGGAAGCTATTGCTGGACGTTTGGCATGTTTGACAGTAAATGCTGCTCCGGCTGAGAAAAACACTTTTGGTGCACCATGGAGGTACATTTGAGTTTCCCAGGCAAACAAAAGCAGTGACACCAAAGTTGATAGTTTCTGTTTGTGTCTCCCCTGAGGAGGTTTCAGGCCAGCTATGTCTTTCAGTCCTGGCTCCTTTGGTTTGGAACTATTGATGGACGTTTGGCATGTTTGGCTGCAAATGCTGCTCCGGCCGAGAAAACCACTTTTGGTGCACCAGGGAGGTACATTTGTGTTTCCCAGCCGGTGACACCAAAGTTGATAGTTTCTGTTTGTGCCTCCCCTGAGGAGGTTTCAGGCCAGCTATGTCTTTCAGTCCTGGCTCCTTTGGTTTGGAAGCTATTGCTGGACCATTGGCATGTTTGGCAGCAAATGCTGCTCCAGCCGAGAAAAACACTTTTGGTGCACCAGGGAGGTACATTTGAATTTCCCAGGCAAATGAAAGCAGTGACATCAAAGTTGATAGTTTCTGTTTGTGTCTCCCCTGAGGAGGTTTCAGGCCAGCTATGTCTTTCAGTCCTGGCTCCTTTGATTTGGAAGCTATTGATGGACGTTTGGCATGTTTGGCAGCAAATGCTGCTCCAGCCGAGAAAAACACTTTTGGTGCACCACGGAGGTACATTTGAGTTTCCCAGGCAAACGAATATGGTGACACCGAAGTTGATAGTTTCTGTTTGTGTCTCCCCTGAGGAGGTTTCAGGCCAGCTATGTCTTTCAGTCCTGGCTCCTTTGGTTTGGAAGCTATTGCTGGACGTTTGGCATGCTTGGCAGCAAATGCTGCTCCGGCCGAGAAAAACACATTTGGTGCACCATGGAGGTACATTTGAGTTTCCCAGGCAAACAAAAGCAGTGACACCCAAGTTGATAGTTTCTGTTTGTGTCTCGCCTGACGAGGTTTCAGGCCAGCTATGTCTTTCAGTCTTGGCTCCTTTGGTTTGGAAGCTATTGCTGGACTTTTGGCATGTTTGGCAGCAACTGCTGCTCCGGCCGAGAAAAATACTTTTGGTGCACCATGGAGGTACATTTGAGTTTCCAGGGAAATGAAAGCGGTGACACCAAAGTTGATAGTTTCTATTTGTGTGTCCCCTGAAGAGGTTTCAGGCCAGCTACGTCTTTCAGTCCTGGCTCCTTTGGTTTGGAAGCTATTGCTGGACGTTTGGCATGTTTGGCAGCAAATGCTGCTCCGGCCGAAAAAAACACTTTTGGTGCACCATGGAGGTACATTTGAGTTTCCCAGGCAAACCAAAGCGGTGACACCAAAGTTGATAGTTTCTATTTGTGTCTCCCCTGAGGAGGTTTCAGGCCAGCTATGTCTTTCAGTCCTGGCTCCTTTGGTTTGGAAGCTATTGCTGGACGTTTGGCATGTTTGACAGTAAATGCTGCTCCGGCTGAGAAAAACACTTTTGGTGCACCATGGAGGTACATTTGAGTTTCCCAGGCAAACAAAAGCAGTGACACCAAAGTTGATAGTTTCTGTTTGTGTCTCCCCTGAGGAGGTTTCAGGCCAGCTATGTCTTTCAGTCCTGGCTCCTTTGGTTTGGAACTATTGATGGACGTTTGGCATGTTTGGCAGCAAATGCTGCTCCGGCCGAGAAAACCACTTTTGGTGCACCAGGGAGGTACATTTGTGTTTCCCAGCCGGTGACACCAAATTTGATAGTTTCTGTTTGTGCCTCCCCTGAGGAGGTTTCAGGCCAGCTATGTCTTTCAGTCCTGGCTCCTTTGGTTTGGGAGCTATTGCTGGACCATTGGCATGTTTGGCAGCAAATGCTGCTCCAGCCGAGAAAAACACTTTTGGTGCACCAGGGAGGTACATTTGAATTTCCCAGGCAAACGAAAGCAGTGACATCAAAGTTGATAGTTTCTGTTTGTGTCTCCCCTGAGGAGGTTTCAGGCCAGCTATGTCTTTCAGTCCTGGCTCCTTTGATTTGGAAGCTATTGATGGACGTTTGGCATGTTTGGCAGCAAATGCTGCTCCAGCCGAGAAAAACACTTTTGGTGCACCACGGAGGTACATTTGAGTTTCCCAGGCAAACGAATATGGTGACACCGAAGTTGATAGTTTCTGTTTGTGTCTCCCCTGAGGAGGTTTCAGGCCAGCTATGTCTTTCAGTCCTGGCTCCTTTGGTTTGGAAGCTATTGCTGGACGTTTGGCATGCTTGGCAGCAAATGCTGCTCCGGCCGAGAAAAACACATTTGGTGCACCATGGAGGTACATTTGAGTTTCCCAGGCAAACAAAAGCAGTGACACCCAAGTTGATAGTTTCTGTTTGTGTCTCCCCTGAGGAGGTTTCAGGCCAGCTACGTCTTTCAGTCTTGGCTCCTTTGGTTTGGAAGCTATTGCTGGACGTTTGGCATGTTTGGCAGCAACTGCTGCTCCGGCCGAGAAAAATACTTTTGGTGCACCATGGAGGTACATTTGAGTTTCCAGGGAAATGAAAGCGGTGACACCAAAGTTGATAGTTTCTATTTGTGTGTCCCCTGAAGAGGTTTCAGGCCAGCTACGTCTTTCAGTCCTGGCTCCTTTGGTTTGGAAGCTATTGCTGGACGTTTGGCATGTTTGGCAGCAAATGCTGCTCCGGCCGAAAAAAACACTTTTGGTGCACCATGGAGGTACATTTGAGTTTCCCAGGCAAACCAAAGCGGTGACACCAAAGTTGATAGTTTCTATTTGTGTCTCCCCTGAGGAGGTTTCAGGCCAGCTATGTCTTTCAGTCCTGGCTCCTTTGGTTTGGAAGCTATTGCTGGACGTTTGGCATGTTTGACAGTAAATGCTGCTCCGGCTGAGAAAAACACTTTTGGTGCACCATGGAGGTACATTTGAGTTTCCCAGGCAAACAAAAGCAGTGACACCAAAGTTGATAGTTTCTGTTTGTGTCTCCCCTGAGGAGGTTTCAGGCCAGCTATGTCTTTCAGTCCTGGCTCCTTTGGTTTGGAACTATTGATGGACGTTTGGCATGTTTGGCAGCAAATGCTGCTCCGGCCGAGAAAACCACTTTTGGTGCACCAGGGAGGTACATTTGTGTTTCCCAGCCGGTGACACCAAAGTTGATAGTTTCTGTTTGTGCCTCCCCTGATGAGGTTTCAGGCCAGCTATGTCTTTCAGTCCTGGCTCCTTTGGTTTGGGAGCTATTGCTGGACGTTTGGCAGCAAATGCTGCTCCGGCCGAGAAAAACACATTTGGTGCACCATGGAGGTACATTTGAGTTTCCCAGGCAAACAAAAGCAGTGACACCCAAGTTGATAGTTTCTGTTTGTGTCTCCCCTGAGGAGGTTTCAGGCCAGCTACGTCTTTCAGTCTTGGCTCCTTTGGTTTGGAAGCTATTGCTGGACGTTTGGCATGTTTGGCAGCAACTGCTGCTCCGGCCGAGAAAAATACTTTTGGTGCACCATGGAGGTACATTTGAGTTTCCAGGGAAATGAAAGCGGTGACACCAAAGTTGATAGTTTCTATTTGTGTTTCCCCTGAAGAGGTTTCAGGCCAGCTACGTCTTTCAGTCCTGGCTCCTTTGGTTTGGAAGCTATTGCTGGACGTTTGGCATGTTTGGCAGCAAATGCTGCTCCGGCCGAAAAAAACACTTTTGGTGCACCATGGAGGTACATTTGAGTTTCCCAGGCAAACAAAAGCAGTGACACCAAAGTTGATAGTTTCTGTTTGTGTCTCCCCTGAGGAGGTTTCAGGCCAGCTATGTCTTTCAGTCCTGGCTCCTTTGGTTTGGAACTATTGATGGACGTTTGGCATGTTTGGCAGCAAATGCTACTCCGGCCGAGAAAACCACTTTTGGTGCACCAGGGAGGTACATTTGTGTTTCCCAGCCGGTGACACCAAAGTTGATAGTTTCTGTTTGTGCCTCCCCTGAGGAGGTTTCAGGCCAGCTATGTCTTTCAGTCCTGGCTCCTTTGGTTTGGTAGCTATTGCTGGACGTTTGGCATTTTTGACAGTAAATGCTGCTCCGGCTGAGAAAAACACTTTTGGTGCACCAGGGAGGTACATTTGAGTTTCCCAGGCAAACCTAAGTGGTGACACCAAAGTTGAAAGTTTCTATTTGTGTCTCCCCTGAGGAGGTTTCCGGCCAGCTATGTCTTTCAGTCCTGGCTCCTTTGGTTTGGAAGCTATTGCTGGACGTTTGGCAGCAACTGCTGCTCCGGCCGAGAAAAACACTTTTGGTGCACCAGGGAGGTACATTTGAGTTTCCCAGGCAAACCAAAGCGGTGATGCCAAAGTTGATAGTTTCTGTTTGTGTCTCCCCTGAGGAGGTTTCAGGCCAGTTATGTCTTTCAGTCCTGGCTCCTTTGGTTTGGAAGCTATTGCTGGACGTTTGGCAGCAAATGCCGCTCCGGCCGAGAAAAACACTTTTGGTGCACCAGGGAGGTACATTTGAGTTTCCCAGGCAAACCGAAGCGGTGACACCAAAGTTGATAGTTTCTGTTTGTGTCTCCCCTGAGGAGGTTTCAGGCCAGCTATGTCTTTCAGTCCTGGCTCCTTTGGTTTGGAAGCTATTGCTGGACGTTTGGCATGTTTGGCAGCAACTGCTGCTCCGGCCGAGAAAAACACTTTTGGTGCACCAGGGAGGTACATTTGAGTTTCCCAGGCAAACCAAAGCGGTGACACCAAAGTTGATAGTTTCTGTTTGTGTCTCGCCTGACGAGGTTTCAGGCCAGCTATGTCTTTCAGTCTTGGCTCCTTTGGTTTGGAAGCTATTGCTGGACGTTTGGCGGCAAATGCTGCTCCGGCCGAGAAAAACACTTTTGGTGCACCAGGGAGGTACATTTGAGTTTCCCAGGCAAACCAAAGCGGTGACAACAAAGCTTATCGTTTCGGTGTGTGTCTCCCCTGAGGAGCTTTCAGGCCAGCTATGTCTTTCAGTCCTGGCTCCTTTGGTTTGGAAGCTATTGCTGGACGTTTGGCATGTTTGGCGACAAATACTGCTCCGGCCGAGAAAAACACTTTTGGTGCACCAGGGAGATACATTTGAGTTTCCCAGGCAAACCAAAGCGGTGACACCAAAGTTGATAGTTTCTGTTTGTGTCTCCCCTGAGGTGGTTTCAGGCCAGCTATGTCTTTCAGTCCTGGCTTTTTTGGTTTGGAAGCTATTTCTGGACATTTCGCATGTTTGGCAGCAAATGCTGCTCCGGCCGAGAAAAACACTTTTGGTGCACCAGGGAGGTACATTTGAGTTTCCCAGGCAAACCAAAGCGGTGACAGCAATGTTGATAGTTTCTGTTTGTGTCTCCCCTCTGGAGGTTTCAGGCCAGCTATGTCTTTCAGTCCTGGCTCCTTTGGTTTAGAAGCTATTGCTGGACGTTTGGCATGTTTGGCAGCAAATGCTGCTCCGGCCGAGAAAAACACTTTTGGCGCACCAGGGAGGTACATTTGAGTTTCCCAGGCAAACCAAAGCGCTGACACCAAAGTTGATAGTTTCTGTTTGTGTCTCCCCTGAGGAGGTTTCAGGCCAGCTATGTCTTTCAGTCCTGGCTCCTTTGGTTTTGAAGCTATTGCTGGACGTTTGGCAGCAACTGCTGCTCCGGCCGAGAAAAACATTTTTGGTGCACCAGGGAGGTACATATGTGTTTCCCAGGCAAACCAAAGCGGTGCTACCAAAGTTGATAGTTTCTGTTTGTGTCTCCCCTGAGGAGGTTTCAGGCCAGCTATGTCTTTCAGTCCTGGCTCCTTTGGTTTGGAACTATTGATGGACGTTTGGCATGTTTGGCAGCAAATGCTGCTCCGGCCGAGAAAACCACTTTTGGTGCACCAGGGAGGTACATTTGTGTTTCCCAGCCGGTGACACCAAAGTTGATAGTTTCTGTTTGTGCCTCCCCTGAGGAGTTTTTAGACAGCTATGTCTTTCAGTTCTGGCTCCTTTGGTTTGGATGCTATTGCTGGACGTTTGGCAGCAAATGCAGCTAGAGCCGAGAATAACACACTTGGTGCATCATGGAGGTACATTTGAGTTTCCCAGGCAAACCAAAGCAGTGACACCAAAGTTGATAGTTTCTGTTTGTGTCTCCCCTGAGGAGGTTTCAGGCCAGCTATGTCTTTCAGTCCTGGCTCCTTTGGTTTGGGAGCTATTGCTGGACGTTTGGCAGCAAATGCTTCTCCGGCCGAGAAAAACACATTTGGTGCACCATGGAGGTACATTTGAGTTTCCCAGGCAAACAAAAGCAGTGACACCCAAGTTGATAGTTTCTGTTTGTGTCTCCCCTGAGGAGGTTTCAGGCCAGCTATGTCGTTAAGTCTTGGCTCCTTTGGTTTGGAAGCTATTGCTGGACGTTTGGCATGTTTGGCAGCAACTGCTGCTCCGGCCGAGAAAAATACTTTTGGTGCACCATGGAGGTACATTTGAGTTTCCAGGGAAATGAAAGCGGTGACACCAAAGTTGATAGTTTCTATTTGTGTGTCCCCTGAGGAGGTTTCAGGCCAGCTACGTCTTTCAGTCCTGGCTCCTTTGGTTTGGAAGCTATTGCTGGACGTTTGGCATGTTTGGCAGCAAATGCTGCTCCGGCTGAGAAAAACACTTTTGGTGCACCAGGGAGGTACATTTGAGTTTCCCAGGCAAATGAATGCGGTTACACCAAAGTTGATAATTTCTATTAGTGTGTCCCCTGAGGAGGTTTCAGGCCAGCTACGTCTTTCAGTCCTGGCTCCTTTGGTTTCAAAGCTATTGCTGGACTTTTGGCATGTTTGGCAGCAAATGCTGCCCCGGCCGAGAAAAATACTTTTAGTGCACCATGGAGGTACATTTGAGTTTCCCAGGCAAATGAATGCGGTGACACCAAAGTTGATAATTTCTATTTGTGTGTCCCCTGAGGAGGTTTCAGACCAGCTACGTCTTTCAGTCCTGGCTCCTTTGGTTTGGAAGCTATTGCTGGACGTTTGGCATGTTTGGCAGCAAATGCTGCTCCGGCCGAAAAAAACACTTTTGGTGCACCATGGAGGTACATTTGAGTTTCCCAGGCAAACCAAAGCGGTGACACCAAAGTAATAGTTTCTATTTGTGTCTCCCCTGAGGAGGTTTCAGGCCAGCTATGTCTTTCAGTCCTGGCTCCTTTGGTTTGGAAGCTATTGCTGGACGTTTGGCATGTTTGACAGTAAATGCTGCTCCGGCTGAGAAAAACACTTTTGGTGCATGTAAGGTGCCGGAATTATGCCTTTCAATTGCCAACAGAACCGACCCCCCCCTCTCTTCTCCTCTCACCTTACCAAACCCCATTCCTAAGACACTACATCACCACTGGTCAGGCCCAGGCTTCCGAGAATCTAATGACTATTCAACAAGCCACCCAGAAGAGAGACATCAGGAACCATTCACACTTGGAGGCATTGTTCCACTATCAGGAGCACACATCGGGAGCCATTCACACATTGGACACTCCCGTCATCCACCCTGGAGCATTCCCACAGGCCAGGTGGAAGCTTGTAGTGAGACAAAGGAGCGGTACCCCTACAAAAAGGGGTGCAACGAGAGAAATCTCTCTCTTTATCTTCATACTTCGTCATGGTGGAACAACGAAGGGAGCGCTCTCCCATCCCATCAGACCCAGAGAATACTCTGCCATCGGACGGAATGCCGTAGCCTCGTGGTGGTAGATATAGCCTCCCCTCAGCCCTCTTCCTTTTTTCCAATCTCTCTCTTTCTATCTCTCTTTTTCATCCCCGTTTTCTGTCCTCCCCCCTTTCACTGCACGTTTTTTATTCTAATTAAAACAACCTTCACCTTGACTCGGTTTCGAGTCTCAATTCTGTTCTCCGAGAATTTAATTAAGAACTTATCACGATAAAACACCTAGTGATTGGACATCACTCAGGGGTTAAGCCCAGCCGCCCCCAGCCACCCAGAGCGATCTGAGGTTCAGATGGAACGCAAGGGGGTTTAGCCTCTGCCAAACCAAAGTCTTGTCTAGGTTGTGGATCGTGACAGTGCACCATGGAGGTACATTTGAGTTTCCCAGGCAAATGAAAGCGGTGACACCAAAGTTGATAGTTTCTGTTTGTGTCTCCCCTGAGGAGGTTTCAGGCCAGCTACGTCTTTCAGTCTTGGCTCCTTTGGTTTGGAAGCTATTGCTGGACGTTTGGCATGTTTGGCAGCAACTGCTGCTCCGGCCGAGAAAAATACTTTTGGTGCACCATGGAGGTACATTTGAGTTTCCCAGGCAAACAAAAGCAGTGACACCCAAGTTGATAGTTTCTGTTTGTGTCTCCCCTGAGGAGGTTACAGGCCAGCTACGTCTTTCAGTCTTGGCTCCTTTGGTTTGGAAGCTATTGCTGGACGTTTGGCATGCTTGGCAGCAACTGCTGCTCCGGCTGAGAAAAATACTTTTGGTGCACCATGGAGGTACATTTGAGTTTCCCAGGCAAACCAAAGCGGTGACACCAAAGTTGATAGTTTCTATTTGTGTCTCCCCTGAGGAGGTTTCAGGCCAGCTATGTCTTTCAGTCCTGGCTCCTTGGGTTTGGAAGCTATTGCTGGACGTTTGGCATGTTTGACAGTAAATGCTGCTCCGGCTGAGAAAAACACTTTTGGTGCACCATGGAGGTACATTTGAGTTACCCAGGCAAACAAAAGCAGTGACACCAAAGTTGATAGTTTCTGTTTGTGTCTCCCCTGAGGAGGTTTCAGGCCAGCTATGTCTTTCAGTCCTGGCTCCTTTGGTTTGGAACTATTGATGGACGTTTGGCATGTTTGGCAGCAAATGCTGCTCCGGCCGAGAAAACCACTTTTGGTGCACCAGGGAGGTACATTTGTGTTTCCCAGCCGGTGACACCAAAGTTGATAGTTTCTGTTTGTGCCTCCCCTGAGGAGTTTTTAGACAGCTATGTCTTTCAGTTCTGGCTCCTTTGGTTTGGATGCTATTGCTGGACGTTTGGCAGCAAATGCAGCTAGAGCCGAGAATAACACACTTCGTGCATCATGGAGGTACATTTGAGTTTCCCAGGCAAACCAAAGCAGTGACACCAAAGTTGATAGTTTCTGTTTGTGTCTCCCCTGAGGAGGTTTCAGGCCAGCTATGTCTTTCAGTCCTGGCTCCTTTGGTTTGGGAGCTATTGCTGGACGTTTGGCAGCAAATGCTTCTCCGGCCGAGAAAAACACATTTGGTGCACCATGGAGGTACATTTGAGTTTCCCAGGCAAACAAAAGCAGTGACACCCAAGTTGATAGTTTCTGTTTGTGTGTCCCCTGAGGAGGTTTCAGGCCAGCTACGTCTTTCAGTCCTGGCTCCTTTGGTTTGGAAGCTATTGCTGGACGTTTGGCATGTTTGGCAGCAAATGCTGCTCCGGCTGAGAAAAACACTTTTGGTGCACCAGGGAGGTACATTTGAGTTTCCCAGGCAAATGAATGCGGTGACACCAAAGTTGATAATTTCTATTAGTGTGTCCCCTGAGGAGGTTTCAGGCCAGCTACGTCTTTCAGTCCTGGCTCCTTTGGTTTCAAAGCTATTGCTGGACGTTTGGCATGTTTGGCAGCAAATGCTGCCCCGGCCGAGAAAAATACTTTTGGTGCACCTTGAAGGTACATTTGAGTTTCCCAGGCAAATGAATGCGGTGACACCAAAGTTGATAATTTCTATTTGTGTGTCCCCTGAGGAGGTTTCAGGCCAGCTACGTCTTTCAGTCCTGGCTCCTTTGGTTTGGAAGCTATTGCTGGACGTTTGGCATGTTTGGCAGCAAATGCTGCTCCGGCCGAAAAAAACACTTTTGGTGCACCATGGAGGTACATTTGAGTTTTCCAGGCAAACCAAAGCGGTGACACCAAAGTTGATAGTTTCTATTTGTGTCTCCCCTGAGGAGGTTTCAGGCCAGCTATGTCTTTCAGTCCTGGCTCCTTTGGTTTGGAAGCTATTGCTGGACGTTTGGCATGTTTGACAGTAAATGCTGCTCCGGCTGAGAAAAACACTTTTGGTGCACCATGGAGGTACATTTGAGTTTCCCAGGCAAACAAAAGCAGTGACACCAAAGTTGATAGTTTCTGTTTGTGTCTCCCCTGAGGAGGTTTCAGGCCAGCTATGTCTTTCAGTCCTGGCTCCTTTGGTTTGGAAGCTATTGCTGGACGTTTTGCATGTTTAGCAGCAAATGCTGCTCCGGCCGATAAAAAAAACCATTTGGTGCACCATGGAGGTACATTTGAGTTTCCCAGGCAAATGAAAGCAGTGACACCAAAGTTGATAGTTTCTGTTTGTGTCTCCCCTGAGGAGGTTTCAGGCCAGCTATGTCTTTCAGTCCTGGCTCCTTTGGTTTGGAAGCTATTGCTGGACGTTTGGCATGTTTGGCAGCAAATGCTGCTCCAGAACGAGAAAAGCAATTTTGGTGCATGTAAGGTGCCGCAATTATGCCTTTCAATTGCCAACAGAACCGACCCCCCCCCTCTCTTCTCCTCTCACCTTACCAAACCCCATTCCTAAGACACTACATCACCACTGGTCAGGCCCAGGCTTCCGAGAATCTAATGACTATTCAACAAGCCACCCAGAAGAGAGACATCAGGAACCATTCACACTTGGAGGCATTGTTCCACTATCAGGAGCACACATCGGGAGCCATTCACACATTGGACACTCCCGTCATCCACCCTGGAGCATTCCCACAGGCCAGGTGGAAGCTTGTAGTGAGACAAAGGAGCGGTACCCCTACAAAAAGGGGTGCAACGAGAGAAATCTCTCTCTTTATCTTCATACTTCGTCATGGTGGAACAACGAAGGGAGCGCTCTCCCATCCCATCAGACCCAGAGAATACTCTGCCATCGGACGGAATGCCGTAGCCTCGTGGTGGTAGATATAGCCTCCCCTCACCCCTCTTCCTTTTTTCCACTCTCTCTCTCTTTCTATCTCTCTTTTTCATCCCCGTTTTCTGTCCTCCCCCCTTTCACTGCACGTTTTTTATTCTAATTAAAACAACCTTCACCTTGACTCGGTTTCGAGTCTCAATTCTGTTCTCCGAGAATTTAATTAAGAACTTATCACGATAAAACACCTAGTGATTGGACATCACTCAGGGGTTAAGCCCAGCCGCCCCCAGCCACCCAGAGCGATCTGAGGTTCAGCTGGAACGCAAGGGGGTTTAGCCTCTGCCAAACCAAAGTCTTGTCTAGGTTGTGGATCGTGACAGTGCACCATGGAGGTACATTTGAGTTTCCCAGGCAAATGAAAGCGGTGACACCAAAGTTGATAGTTTCTGTTTGTGTCTCCCCTGAGGAGTTTTTAGCCAGCTATGTCTTTCAGTTCTGGCTCCTTTGGTTTGGATGCTATTGCTGGACGTTTGGCAGCAAATGCAGCTCCGGCCGAGAATAACACATTTGGTGCACCATGGAGGTACATTTGAGTTTCCCAGGCAAACCAAAGCAGTGACACCAAAGTTGATAGTTTCTGTTTGTGTCTCCCCTGAGGAGGTTTCAGGCCAGCTATGTCTTTCAGTCCTGGCTCCTTTGGTTTGGGAGCTATTGCTGGACGTTTGGCAGCAAATGCTGCTCCGGCCGAGAAAAACACATTTGGTGCACCATGGAGGTACATTTGAGTTTCCCAGGCAAACAAAAGCAGTGACACCCAAGTTGATAGTTTCTGTTTGTGTCTCCCCTGAGCAGGTTTCAGGCCAGCTACGTCTTTCAGTCTTGGCTCCTTTGGTTTGGAAGCTATTGCTGGACGTTTGGCATGTTTGGCAGCAACTGCTGCTCCGGCCGAGAAAAATACTTTTGGTGCACCATGGAGGTACATTTGAGTTTCCAGGGAAATGAAAGCGGTGACACCAAAGTTGATAGTTTCTATTTGTGTGTCCCCTGAAGAGGTTTCAGGCCAGCTACGTCTTTCAGTCCTGGCTCCTTTGGTTTGGAAGCTATTGCTGGACGTTTGGCATGTTTGGCAGCAAATGCTGCTCCGGCCGAAAAAAACACTTTTGGTGCACCATGGAGGTACATTTGAGTTTCCCAGGCAAACCAAAGCGGTGACACCAAAGTTGATAGTTTCTATTTGTGTCTCCCCTGAGGAGGTTTCAGGCCAGCTATGTCTTTCAGTCCTGGCTCCTTTGGTTTGGAAGCTATTGCTGGACGTTTGGCATGTTTGACAGTAAATGCTGCTCCGGCTGAGAAAAACACTTTTGGTGCACCATGGAGGTACATTTGAGTTTCCCAGGCAAACAAAAGCAGTGACACCAAAGTTGATAGTTTCTGTTTGTGTCTCCCCTGAGGAGGTTTCAGGCCAGCTATGTCTTTCAGTCTTGGCTCCTTTGGTTTGGAACTATTGATGGACGTTTGGCATGTTTGGCAGCAAATGCTGCTCCGGCCGAGAAAACCACTTTTGGTGCACCAGGGAGGTACATTTGTGTTTCCCAGCCGGTGACACCAAAGTTGATAGTTTCTGTTTGTGCCTCCCCTGAGGAGGTTTCAGGCCAGCTATGTCTTTCAGTCCTGGCTCCTTTGGTTTGGGAGCTATTGCTGGACGTTTGGCAGCAAATGCTGCTCCGGCCGAGAAAAACACATTTGGTGCACCATGGAGGTACATTTGAGTTTCCCAGGCAAACAAAAGCAGTGACACCCAAGTTGATAGTTTCTGTTTGTGTCTCCCCTGAGGAGGTTTCAGGCCAGCTTCGTCTTTCAGTCTTGGCTCCTTTGGTTTGGAAGCTATTGCTGGACGTTTGGCATGTTTGGCAGCAACTGCTGCTCCGGCCGAGAAAAATACTTTTGGTGCACCATGGAGGTACATTTGAGTTTCCAGGGAAATGAAAGCGGTGACACCAAAGTTGATAGTTTCTATTTGTGTTTCCCCTGAAGAGGTTTCAGGCCAGCTACGTCTTTCAGTCCTGGCTCCTTTGGTTTGGAAGCTATTGCTGGACGTTTGGCATGTTTGGCAGCAAATGCTGCTCCAGCCGAGAAAAACACTTTTGGTGCACCATGGAGGTACATTTGAGTTTCCCAGGCAAACCAAAGCGGTGACACCAAAGTTGATAGTTTCTATTTGTGTCTCCCCTGAGGAGGTTTCCGGCCAGCTATGTCTTTCAGTCCTGGCTCCTTTGGTTTGGAAGCTATTGCTGGACGTTTGGCATGTTTGACAGTAAATGCTGCTCCGGCTGAGAAAAACACTTTTGGTGCACCATGGAGGTACATTTGAGTTTCCCAGGCAAACAAAAGCAGTGACACCAAAGTTGATAGTTTCTGTTTGTGTCTCCCCTGAGGAGGTTTCAGGCCAGCTATGTCTTTCAGTCCTGGCTCCTTTGGTTTGGAACTATTGATGGACGTTTGGCATGTTTGGCTGCAAATGCTGCTCCGGCCGAGAAAACCACTTTTGGTGCACCAGGGAGGTACATTTGTGTTTCCCAGCCGGTGACACCAAAGTTGATAGTTTCTGTTTGTGCCTCCCCTGAGGAGGTTTCAGGCCAGCTATGTCTTTCAGTCCTGGCTCCTTTGGTTTGGAAGCTATTGCTGGACCATTGGCATGTTTGGCAGCAAATGCTGCTCCAGCCGAGAAAAACACTTTTGGTGCACCAGGGAGGTACATTTGAATTTCCCAGGCAAACGAAAGCAGTGACATCAAAGTTGATAGTTTCTGTTTGTGTCTCCCCTGAGGAGGTTTCAGGCCAGCTATGTCTTTCAGTCCTGGCTCCTTTGATTTGGAAGCTATTGATGGACGTTTGGCATGTTTGGCAGCAAATGCTGCTCCAGCCGAGAAAAACACTTTTGGTGCACCACGGAGGTACATTTGAGTTTCCCAGGCAAACGAATATGGTGACACCGAAGTTGATAGTTTCTGTTTGTGTCTCCCCTGAGGAGGTTTCAGGCCAGCTATGTCTTTCAGTCCTGGCTCCTTTGGTTTGGAAGCTATTGCTGGACGTTTGGCATGCTTGGCAGCAAATGCTGCTCCGGCCGAGAAAAACACATTTGGTGCACCATGGAGGTACATTTGAGTTTCCCAGGCAAACAAAAGCAGTGACACCCAAGTTGATAGTTTCTGTTTGTGTCTCCCCTGAGGAGGTTTCAGGCCACCTACGTCTTTCAGTCTTGGCTCCTTTGGTTTGGAAGCTATTGCTGGACGTTTGGCATGTTTGGCAGCAACTGCTGCTCCGGCCGAGAAAAATACTTTTGGTGCACCATGGAGGTACATTTGAGTTTCCAGGGAAATGAAAGCGGTGACACCAAAGTTGATAGTTTCTATTTGTGTGTCCCCTGAAGAGGTTTCAGGCCAGCTACGTCTTTCAGTCCTGGCTCCTTTGGTTTGGAAGCTATTGCTGGACGTTTGGCATGTTTGGCAGCAAATGCTGCTCCGGCCGAAAAAAACACTTTTGGTGCACCATGGAGGTACATTTGAGTTTCCCAGGCAAACCAAAGCGGTGACACCAAAGTTGATAGTTTCTATTTGTGTCTCCCCTGAGGAGGTTTCAGGCCAGCTATGTCTTTCAGTCCTGGCTCCTTTGGTTTGGAAGCTATTGCTGGACGTTTGGCATGTTTGACAGTAAATGCTGCTCCGGCTGAGAAAAACACTTTTGGTGCACCATGGAGGTACATTTGAGTTTCCCAGGCAAACAAAAGCAGTGACACCAAAGTTGATAGTTTCTGTTTGTGTCTCCCCTGAGGAGGTTTCAGGCCAGCTATGTCTTTCAGTCCTGGCTCCTTTGGTTTGGAACTATTGATGGACGTTTGGCATGTTTGGCAGCAAATGCTGCTCCGGCCGAGGAAAACCACTTTTGGTGCACCAGGGAGGTACATTTGTGTTTCCCAGCCGGTGACACCAAATTTGATAGTTTCTGTTTGTGCCTCCCCTGAGGAGGTTTCAGGCCAGCTATGTCTTTCAGTCCTGGCTCCTTTGGTTTGGGAGCTATTGCTGGACCATTGGCATGTTTGGCAGCAAATGCTGCTCCAGCCGAGAAAAACACTTTTGGTGCACCAGGGAGGTACATTTGAATTTCCCAGGCAAACGAAAGCAGTGACATCAAAGTTGATAGTTTCTGTTTGTGTCTCCCCTGAGGAGGTTTCAGGCCAGCTATGTCTTTCAGTCCTGGCTCCTTTGATTTGGAAGCTATTGATGGACGTTTGGCATGTTTGGCAGCAAATGCTGCTCCAGCCGAGAAAAACACTTTTGGTGCACCACGGAGGTACATTTGAGTTTCCCAGGCAAACGAATATGGTGACACCGAAGTTGATAGTTTCTGTTTGTGTCTCCCCTGAAGAGGTTTCAGGCCAGCTATGTCTTTCAGTCCTGGCTCCTTTGGTTTGGAAGCTATTGCTGGACGTTTGGCATGCTTGGCAGCAAATGCTGCTCCGGCCGAGAAAAACACATTTGGTGCACCATGGAGGTACATTTGAGTTTCCCAGGCAAACAAAAGCAGTGACACCCAAGTTGATAGTTTCTGTTTGTGTCTCCCCTGAGGAGGTTTCAGGCCAGCTACGTCTTTCAGTCTTGGCTCCTTTGGTTTGGAAGCTATTGCTGGACGTTTGGCATGTTTGGCAGCAACTGCTGCTCCGGCCGAGAAAAATACTTTTGGTGCACCATGGAGGTACATTTGAGTTTCCAGGGAAATGAAAGCGGTGACACCAAAGTTGATAGTTTCTATTTGTGTGTCCCCTGAAGAGGTTTCAGGCCAGCTACGTCTTTCAGTCCTGGCTCCTTTGGTTTGGAAGCTATTGCTGGACGTTTGGCATGTTTGGCAGCAAATGCTGCTCCGGCCGAAAAAAACACTTTTGGTGCACCATGGAGGTACATTTGAGTTTCCCAGGCAAACCAAAGCGGTGACACCAAAGTTGATAGTTTCTATTTGTGTCTCCCCTGAGGAGGTTTCAGGCCAGCTATGTCTTTCAGTCCTGGCTCCTTTGGTTTGGAAGCTATTGCTGGACGTTTGGCATGTTTGACAGTAAATGCTGCTCCGGCTGAGAAAAACACTTTTGGTGCACCATGGAGGTACATTTGAGTTTCCCAGGCAAACAAAAGCAGTGACACCAAAGTTGATAGTTTCTGTTTGTGTCTCCCCTGAGGAGGTTTCAGGCCAGTTATGTCTTTCAGTCCTGGCTCCTTTGGTTTGGAAGCTATTGCTGGACGTTTGGCAGCAAATGCCGCTCCGGCCGAGAAAAACACTTTTGGTGCACCAGGGAGGTACATTTGAGTTTCCCAGGCAAACCGAAGCGGTGACACCAAAGTTGATAGTTTCTGTTTGTGTCTCCCCTGAGGAGGTTTCAGGCCAGCTATGTCTTTCAGTCCTGGCTCCTTTGGTTTGGAAGCTATTGCTGGACGTTTGGCATGTTTGGCAGCAACTGCTGCTCCGGCCGAGAAAAACACTTTTGGTGCACCAGGGAGGTACATTTGAGTTTCCCAGGCAAACCAAAGCGGTGACACCAAAGTTGATAGTTTCTGTTTGTGTCTCGCCTGACGAGGTTTCAGGCCAGCTATGTCTTTCAGTCTTGGCTCCTTTGGTTTGGAAGCTATTGCTGAACGTTTGGCGGCAAATGCTGCTCCGGCCGAGAAAAACACTTTTGGTGCACCAGGGAGGTACATTTGAGTTTCCCAGGCAAACCAAAGCGGTGACAACAAAGCTTATCGTTTCGGTGTGTGTCTCCCCTGAGGAGCTTTCAGGCCAGCTATGTCTTTCAGTCCTGGCTCCTTTGGTTTGGAAGCTATTGCTGGACGTTTGGCATGTTTGGCGACAAATACTGCTCCGGCCGAGAAAAACACTTTTGGTGCACCAGGGAGATACATTTGAGTTTCCCAGGCAAACCAAAGCGGTGACACCAAAGTTGATAGTTTCTGTTTGTGTCTCCCCTGAGGTGGTTTCAGGCCAGCTATGTCTTTCAGTCCTGGCTTTTTTGGTTTGGAAGCTATTTCTGGACATTTCGCATGTTTGGCAGCAAATGCTGCTCCGGCCGAGAAAAACACTTTTGGTGCACCAGGGAGGTACATTTGAGTTTCCCAGGCAAACCAAAGCGGTGACAGCAATGTTGATAGTTTCTGTTTGTGTCTCCCCTCTGGAGGTTTCAGGCCAGCTATGTCTTTCAGTCCTGGCTCCTTTGGTTTGGAAGCTATTGCTGGACGTTTGGCATGTTTGGCAGCAACTGCTGCTCCGGCCGAGAAAAACACTTTTGGTGCACCAGGGAGGTACATTTGAGTTTCCCAGGCAAACCAAAGTGGTGACAGCAAAGTTCCTAGTTTCTGTTTGTGTCTCCCCTGAGGAGGTTTCAGGCCAGCTATGTCTTTCAGTCCTGGCTCCTTTGGTTTGGAAGCTATGGCTGCACGTTTGGCATGTTTGGCAGCAAATGGTGCTCCGGCCGAGAAAAACACTTTTGGTGCACCAGGGAGGTACATTTGAGTTTCCCAGGCAAACCAAAGCAGTGACACCAAAGTTTATAGTTTCTGTTTGGGTCTCCCCTGACGATGTTTCAGGCCAGCTATGTCTTTCAGTCCTGGCTCCTTTGGTTTGGAAGCTATTGCTGGACGTTTGGCAGCAAATGCTGCATCGGCCGAGAAAAACACTTTTGGTGCACCAGGGAGGTACATTTGAGTTTCCCAGGCAAACCAAAGCGGTGACACCAAAGTTGATAGTTTGTGTTTGTGTCTCCCCTGAGGAGCTTTCAGGCCAGCTATGTCTTTCAGTCCTGGCTCCTTTGGTTTGGAAGCTATTACTGGACGTTTAGCAGCAAATGCTGCTCCGGCCGAGAAAAGCACTTTTGGTGCACCAGGGAGGTACATTTGAGTTTCCCAGGCAAACAAAGGTGTGACAGCAAAGTTCCTAGTTTCTGTTTGTGTCTCCCTTTAGGAGGTTTCAGGCCAGCTATGTCTTTCAGTCCTGGCTCCTTTGGTTTGGAAGCTATTGCTGGACGTTTGGCATGTTTGTCAGCAAATGCTGCTCCGGCCCAGAAAAACACTTTTGGTGCACCAGGGAGGTACGTTTGAGTTTCCCAGGCAAACCGAAGCGGTGACACCAAAGTTGATAGTTTCTGTTTGTGTCTCCCCTGAGGAGGTTTCAGGCCAGCTATGT
The DNA here is from genome assembly GCA_022605575.1 of Laterallus jamaicensis coturniculus. Classification (NCBI taxonomy): domain Eukaryota; kingdom Metazoa; phylum Chordata; class Aves; order Gruiformes; family Rallidae; genus Laterallus; species Laterallus jamaicensis. The sequence goes on along the minus strand of JAKCOX010000070.1, from coordinate 3,390,100 downwards.
CTTTCAGTCCTGGCTCCTTTGGTTTGGAAGCTATTGCTGGACGTTTGGCATGTTTGGCAGCAACTGCTGCTCCGGCCGAGAAAAACACTTTTGGTGCACCAGGGAGGTACATTTGAGTTTCCCAGGCAAACCAAAGCGGTGACAACAAAGTTGATAGTTTCTGTTTGTGTCTCGCCTGACGAGGTTTCAGGCCAGCTATGTCTTTCAGTCCTGGCTTTTTTGGTTTGGAAGCTATTTCTGGACGTTTGGCAGCAAATGCTGCTCCGGCCGAGAAAAACACATTTGGTGCACCAGGGAGGTACATTTGAGTTTCCCAGGCAAACCAAAGCGGTGACACCAAAGTTGATAGTTTCTGTTTGTGTCTCCCCTCAGGAGGTTTCAGGCCAGCTATGTCTTTCAGTCCTGGCTCCTTTGGTTTGGAAGCTATTGCTGGACGTTTGGCATGTTTGGCAGCAAATGCTGCTCCGGCCGAGAAAAACAATTTTGGCGCACCAGGGAGGTACATTTGAGTTTCCCAGGCAAACCAAAGCGGTGACACCAAAGTTGATAGTTTCTGTTTGTTTCTCCCCTGAGGAGGTTTAAGGCCAGCTATGTCTTTCAGTCCTGGCTCCTTTGGTTTGGAAGCTATTGCTGGACGTTTCGCATGTTTGGCAGCAAATGCTGCTCCGGCCGAGAAAAACACTTTTGGTGCACCAGGGAGGTACATTTGAGTTTCCCAGGCAAACCAAAGCGGTGACAACAAAGCTTATCGTTTCGGTGTGTGTCTCCCCTGAGGAGCTTTCAGGCCAGCTATGTCTTTCAGTCCTGGCTCCTTTGGTTTAGACGCTATTGCTGGACGTTTGGCATGTTTGGCAGCAAATGCTGCTCCGGCCGAGAAAAACACTTTTGGCGCACCAGGGAGGTACATTTGAGTTTCCCAGGCAAACCAAAGCGCTGACACCAAAGTTGATAGTTTCTGTTTGTGTCTCCCCTGAGGAGGTTTCAGGCCAGCTATGTCTTTCAGTCCTGGCTCCTTTGGTTTGGAAGCTATTGCTGGACGTTTGGCAGCAACTGCTGCTCCGGCCGAGAAAAACATTTTTGGTGCACCAGGGAGGTACATATGTGTTTCCCAGGCAAACCAAAGCGGTGCTACCAAAGTTGATAGTTTCTGTTTGTGTCTCCCCTGAGGAGGCTTCAGGCCAGCTATGTCTTTCAGTCCTGGCTCCTTTGGTTTGGAAGCTATTGCTGGACGTTTGGCATGTTTGGCAGCAACTGCTGCTCCGGCCGAGAAAAACACTTTTGGTGCACCAGGGAGGTACATTTGAGTTTCCCAGGCAAACCAAAGTGGTGACAGCAAAGTTCCTAGTTTCTGTTTGTGTCTCCCCTGAGGAGGTTTCAGGCCAGCTATGTCTTTCAGTCCTGGCTCCTTTGGTTTGGAAGCTATGGCTGCACGTTTGGCATGTTTGGCAGCAAATGGTGCTCCGGCCGAGAAAAACACTTTTGGTGCACCAGGGAGGTACATTTGAGTTTCCCAGGCAAACCAAAGCAGTGACACCAAAGTTTATAGTTTCTGTTTGGGTCTCCCCTGACGATGTTTCAGGCCAGCTATGTCTTTCAGTCCTGGCTCCTTTGGTTTGGAAGCTATTGCTGGACGTTTGGCAGCAAATGCTGCATCGGCCGAGAAAAACACTTTTGGTGCACCAGGGAGGTACATTTGAGTTTCCCAGGCAAACCAAAGCGGTGACACCAAAGTTGATAGTTTGTGTTTGTGTCTCCCCTGAGGAGCTTTCAGGCCAGCTATGTCTTTCAGTCCTGGCTCCTTTGGTTTGGAAGCTATTACTGGACGTTTAGCAGCAAATGCTGCTCCGGCCGAGAAAAGCACTTTTGGTGCACCAGGGAGGTACATTTGAGTTTCCCAGGCAAACAAAGGTGTGAAGGCAAAGTTCCTAGTTTCTGTTTGTGTCTCCCCTGAGGAGGTTTCAGGCCAGCTATGTCTTTCAGTCCTGGCTCCTTTGGTTTGGAAGCTATTGCTGGACGTTTGGCATGTTTGTCAGCAAATGCTGCTCCGGCCCAGAAAAACACTTTTGGTGCACCAGGGAGGTACATTTGAGTTTCCCAGGCAAACCGAAGCGGTGACACCAAAGTTGATAGTTTCTGTTTGTGTCTCCCCTGAGGAGGTTTCAGGCCAGCTATGTCTTTCAGTCCTGGCTCCTTTGGTTTGGAAGCTATTGCTGGACGTTTGGCATGTTTGGCAGCAACTGCTGCTCCGGCCGAGAAAAACACTTTTGGTGCACCAGGGAGGTACATTTGAGTTTCCCAGGCAAACCAAAGCGGTGACAACAAAGTTGATAGTTTCTGTTTGTGTCTCGCCTGACGAGGTTTCAGGCCAGCTATGTCTTTCAGTCCTGGCTTTTTTGGTTTGGAAGCTATTTCTGGACGTTTGGCAGCAAATGCTGCTCCGGCCGAGAAAAACACATTTGGTGCACCAGGGAGGTACATTTGAGTTTCCCAGGCAAACCAAAGCGGTGACACCAAAGTTGATAGTTTCTGTTTGTGTCTCCCCTCAGGAGGTTTCAGGCCAGCTATGTCTTTCAGTCCTGGCTCCTTTGGTTTGGAAGCTATTGCTGGACGTTTGGCATGTTTGGCAGCAAATGCTGCTCCGGCCGAGAAAAACAATTTTGGCGCACCAGGGAGGTACATTTGAGTTTCCCAGGCAAACCAAAGCGGTGACACCAAAGTTGATAGTTTCTGTTTGTTTCTCCCCTGAGGAGGTTTAAGGCCAGCTATGTCTTTCAGTCCTGGCTCCTTTGGTTTGGAAGCTATTGCTGGACGTTTCGCATGTTTGGCAGCAAATGCTGCTCCGGCCGAGAAAAACACTTTTGGTGCACCAGGGAGGTACATTTGAGTTTCCCAGGCAAACCAAAGCGGTGACAACAAAGCTTATCGTTTCGGTGTGTGTCTCCCCTGAGGAGCTTTCAGGCCAGCTATGTCTTTCAGTCCTGGCTCCTTTGGTTTAGAAGCTATTGCTGGACGTTTGGCATGTTTGGCAGCAAATGCTGCTCCGGCCGAGAAAAACATTTTTGGTGCACCAGGGAGGTACATAAGTGTTTCCCAGGCAAACCAAAGCGGTGCTACCAAAGTTGATAGTTTCTGTTTGTGTCTCCCCTGAGGAGGCTTAAGGCCAGCTATGTCTTTCAGTCCTGGCTCCTTTGGTTTGGAAGCTATTGCTGGACGTTTGGCATGTTTGGCAGCAACTGCTGCTCCGGCCGAGAAAAACACTTTTGGTGCACCAGGGAGGTACATTTGAGTTTCCCAGGCAAACCAAAGCGGTTACACCAAAGCTGATAGTTTCTGTTTGTGTCTCACCTGACGAGGTTTCAGGCCAGCTATGTCTTTCAGTCCTGGCTCCTCTGGTTTGGAAGCTATTGCTGGACGTTTGGCATGTTTGGCAGCAAATACTGCTCCGGCCGAGAAAAACACTTTTGGTGCACCAGGGAGGTACATTTGAGTTTCCTAGGAAAACCAAATGGTGACGCCAACATTGATAGTTTCTGTTTGTGTCTCCCCTGAGGAGGTTTCAGGCCAGCTATGTCTTTCAGTCCTGGCTCCTTTGGTTTGGAAGCTATTGCTGGACGTTTGGCAGCAACTGCTGCTCCGGCCGAGAAAAACATTTTTGGTGCACCAGGGAGGTACATATGTGTTTCCCAGGCAAACCAAAGCGGTGCTACCAAAGTTGATAGTTTCTGTTTGTGTCTCCCCTGAGGAGGCTTCAGGCCAGCTATGTCTTTCAGTCCTGGCTCCTTTGGTTTGGAAGCTATTGCTGGACGTTTGGCATGTTTGGCAGCAACTGCTGCTCCGGCCGAGAAAAACACTTTTGGTGCACCAGGGAGGTACATTTGATTTTCCCAGGCAAACCAAAGCGGTTACACCAAAGCTGATAGTTTCTGTTTGTGTCTCACCTGACGAGGTTTCAGGCCAGCTATGTCTTTCAGTCCTGGCTCCTCTGGTTTGGAAGCTATTGCTGGACGTTTGGCAGCAAATGCTGCATCGGCCGAGAAAAACACTTTTGGTGCACCAGGGAGGTACATTTGAGTTTCCCAGGCAAACCAAAGCGGTGACACCAAAGTTGATAGTTTGTGTTTGTGTCTCCCCTGAGGAGCTTTCAGGCCAGCTATGTCTTTCAGTCCTGGCTCCTTTGGTTTGGAAGCTATTACTGGACGTTTAGCAGCAAATGCTGCTCCGGCCGAGAAAAGCACATTTGGTGCACCAGGGAGGTACATTTGAGTTTCCCAGGCAAACAAAGGTGTGACAGCAAAGTTCCTAGTTTCTGTTTGTGTCTCCCCTGAGGAGGTTTCAGGCCAGCTATGTCTTTCAGTCCTGGCTCCTTTGGTTTGGAAGCTATTGCTGGACATTTGGCATGTTTGTCAGCAAATGCTGCTCCGGCCGAGAAAAACACTTTTGGTGCACCAGGGAGGTACATTTGAGTTTCCCAGGCAAACCAAAGCGGTGATGCAAAAGTTGATAGTTTCTGTTTGTGTCTCCCCTGAGGAGGTTTCAGGCCAGCTATGTCTTTCAGTCCTGGCTCCTTTGGTTTGGAAGCTATTGCTGGACGTTTGGTAGCAAATGCTGCTCCGGCCGAGAAAAACACTTTTGGTGCACCAGGGAGGTACATTTGAGTTTCCCAGGCAAACTGAAGCGGTGACACCAAAGTTGATAGTTTCTGTTTGTGTCTCCCCTGAGGAGGTTTCAGGCCAGCTATGTCTTTCAGTCCTGGCTCCTTTGGTTTGGAAGCTATTGCTGGACGTTTGGCATGTTTGGCAGCAACTGCTGCTCCGGCCGAGAAAAACACTTTTGGTTCACCAGGGAGGTACATTTGAGTTTCCCAGGCAAACCAAAGCGGTGACAACAAAGTTGATAGTTTCTGTTTGTGTCTCGCCTGACGAGGTTTCAGGCCAGCTATGTCTTTCAGTCTTGGCTCCTTTGGTTTGGAAGCTATTGCTGGACGTTTGGCAGCAAATGCTGCTCCGGCCGAGAAAAACACTTTTGGTGCACCAGGGAGGTACATGTGAGTTTCCCAGGCAAACCAAAGCGGTGACAACAAAGCTTATCGTTTCGGTGTGTGTCTCCCCTGAGGAGCTTTCAGGCCAGCTATGTCGTTCAGTCCTGGCTCCTTTGGTTTGGAAGCTATTGCAGGACGTTTGGCATGTTTGGCGACAAATACTGCTCCGGCCGAGAAAAACACTTTTGGTGCACCAGGGAGGTACATTTGAGTTTCCCAGGCAAACCAAAGCGGTGACACCAAAGTTGATAGTTTCTGTTTGTGTCTCCCCTGAGGTGGTTTCAGGCCAGCTATGTCTTTCAGTCCTGGCTCCTTTGGTTTGGAAGCTATTGCTGGACATTTCGCATGTTTGGCAGCAAATGCTGCTCCGGCCGAGAAAAACACTTTTGGTGCACCATGCAGGTACATTTGAGTTTCCCAGGCAAACCAAAGCGGTGACACCAAAGTTGATAGTTTCTGTTTGTGTCTCCCCTGATGTGGTTTCAGGCCAGCTATGTCTTTCAGTCCTGGCTTTTTTGGTTTGGAAGCTATTTCTGGACGTTTGGCAGCAAATGCTGCTCCGGCCGAGAAAAACACTTTTGGTGCACCAGGGAGGTACATTTGAGTTTCCTAGGCAAACCAAAGCGGTGACAGCAAAGTTCCTAGTTTCTGTTTGTGTCTCCCCTCAGGAGGTTTCAGGCCAGCTATGTCTTTCAGTCCTGGCTCCTTTGGTTTGGAAGCTATGGCTGCACGTTTGGCATGTTTGGCAGCAAATGGTGCTCCGGCCGAGAAAAACACTTTTGGTGCACCGTGCAGGTACATTTGAGTTTCCCAGGCAAACCAAAGCAGTGACACCAAAGTTTATAGTTTCTGTTTGGGTCTCCCCTGACGAGGTTTCAGGCCAGCTATGTCTTTCAGTCCTGGCTCCTTTGGTTTGGAAGCTATTGCTGGACGTTTGGCAGCAACTGCTGCTCCGGCCGAGAAAAACACTTTTGGTGCACCAGGGAGGTACATTTGAGTTTCCCAGGCAAACCAAAGCGGTGATGCCAAATTTGATAGTTTCTGTTTGTGTCTCCCCTGAGGAGGTTTCAGGCCAGTTATGTCTTTCAGTCCTGGCTCCTTTGGTTTGGAAGCTATTGCTGGACGTTTGGCAGCAAATGCCGCTCCGGCCGAGAAAAACACTTTTGGTGCACCAGGGAGGTACATTTGAGTTTCCCAGGCAAACCGAAGCGGTGACACCAAAGTTGATAGTTTCTGTTTGTGTCTCCCCTGAGGAGGTTTCAGGCCAGCTATGTCTTTCAGTCCTGGCTCCTTTGGTTTGGAAGCTATTGCTGGACGTTTGGCATGTTTGGCAGGAACTGCTGCTCCGGCCGAGAAAAACACTTTTGGTGCACCAGGGAGGTACATTTGAGTTTCCCAGGCAAACCAAAGCGGTGACACCAAAGTTGATAGTTTCTGTTTGTGTCTCGCCTGATGAGGTTTCAGGCCAGCTATGTCTTTCAGTCTTGGCTCCTTTGGTTTGGAAGCTATTGCTGGACGTTTGGCGGCAAATGCTGCTCCGGCCGAGAAAAACACTTTTGGTGCACCAGGGAGGTACATTTGAGTTTCCCAGGCAAACCAAAGCGGTGACAACAATGTTGATAGTTTCTGTTTGTGTCTCCCCTCTGGAGGTTTCAGGCCAGCTATGTCTTTCAGTCCTGGCTCCTTTGGTTTGGAAGCTATTGCTGGACGTTTGGCATGTTTGGCAGCAACTGCTGCTCCGGCCGAGAAAAACACTTTTGGTGCACCAGGGAGGTACATTTGAGTTTCCCAGGCAAACCAAAGTGGTGACAGCAAAGTTCCTAGTTTCTGTTTGTGTCTCCCCTGAGGAGGTTTCAGGCCAGCTATGTCTTTCAGTCCTGGCTCCTTTGGTTTGGAAGCTATGGCTGCACGTTTGGCATGTTTTGCAGCAAATGGTGCTCCGGCCGAGAAAAACACTTTTGGTGCACCAGGGAGGTACATTTGAGTTTCCCAGGCAAACCAAAGCAGTGACACCAAAGTTTATAGTTTCTGTTTGGGTCTCCCCTGACGATGTTTCAGGCCAGCTATGTCTTTCAGTCCTGGCTCCTTTGGTTTGGAAGCTATTGCTGGACGTTTGGCAGCAAATGCTGCATCGGCCGAGAAAAACACTTTTGGTGCACCAGGGAGGTACATTTGAGTTTCCCAGGCAAACCAAAGCGGTGACACCAAAGTTGATAGTTTGTGTTTGTGTCTCCCCTGAGGAGCTTTCAGGCCAGCTATGTCTTTCAGTCCTGGCTCCTTTGGTTTGGAAGCTATTGCTGGACGTTTGGCATGTTTGGCAGCAACTGCTGCTCCGGCCGAGAAAAACACTTTTGGTGCACCAGGGAGGTACATTTGAGTTTCCCAGGCAAACCAAAGCGGTGACAACAAAGTTGATAGTTTCTGTTTGTGTCTCGCCTGACGAGGTTTCAGGCCAGCTATGTCTTTCAGTCTTGGCTCCTTTGGTTTGGAAGCTATTGCTGGACGTTTGGCAGCAAATGCTGCTCCGGCCGAGAAAAACACTTTTGGTGCACCAGGGAGGTACATTTGAGTTTCCCAGGCAAACCAAAGCGGTGACAACAAAGCTTATCGTTTCGGTGTGTGTCTCCCCTGAGGAGCTTTCAGGCCAGCTATGTCTTTCAGTCCTGGCTCCTTTGGTTTGGAAGCTATTGCAGGACGTTTGGCATGTTTGGCGACAAATACTGCTCCGGCCGAGAAAAACACTTTTGGTGCACCAGGGAGGTACATTTGAGTTTCCCAGGCAAACCAAAGCGGTGACACCAAAGTTGATAGTTTCTGTTTGTGTCTCCCCTGAGGTGGTTTCAGGCCAGCTATGTCTTTCAGTCCTGGCTTTTTTGGTTTGGAAGCTATTTCTGGACATTTCGCATGTTTGGCAGCAAATGCTGCTCCGGCCGAGAAAAACACTTTTGGTGCACCAGGGAGGTACATTTGAGTTTCCCAGGCAAACCAAAGCGGTGACAGCAATGTTGATAGTTTCTGTTTGTGTCTCCCCTCAGGAGGATTCAGGCCAGCTATGTCTTTCAGTCCTGGCTCCTTTGGTTTGGAAGCTATTGCTGGACGTTTGGCATGTTTGGCAGCAACTGCTGCTCCGGCCGAGAAAAACACTTTTGGTGCACCAGGGAGGTACATTTGAGTTTCCCAGGCAAACCAAAGCGGTGACAGCAAAGTTCCTAGTTTCTGTTTGTGTCTCCCCTGAGGAGGTTTCAGGCCAGCTATGTCTTTCAGTCCTGGCTCCTTTGGTTTGGAAGCTATGGCTGCACGTTTGGCATGTTTGGCAGCAAATGGTGCTCCGGCCGAGAAAAACACTTTTGGTGCACCGTGCAGGTACATTTGAGTTTCCCAGGCAAACCAAAGCAGTGACACCAAAGTTTATAGTTTCTGTTTGGGTCTCCCCTGACGAGGTTTCAGGCCAGCTATGTCTTTCAGTCCTGGCTCCTTTGGTTTGGAAGCTATTGCTGGACGTTTGGCAGCAAATGCTGCATCGGCCGAGAAAAACACTTTTGGTGCACCAGGGAGGTACATTTGAGTTTCCCAGGCAAACCAAAGAGGTGACACCAAAGTTGATAGTTTGTGTTTGTGTCTCCCCTGAGGAGCATTCAGGCCAGCTATGTCTTTCAGTCCTGGCTCCTTTGGTTTGGAAGCTATTACTGGACGTTTAGCAGCAAATGCTGCTCCGGCCGAGAAAAACACTTTTTGTGCACCAGGGAGGTACATTTGAGTTTCCCAGGCAAACAAAGGTGTGACAGCAAAGTTCCTAGTTTCTGTTTGTGTCTCCCCTGAGGAGGTTTCAGGCCAGCTATGTCTTTCAGTCCTGGCTCCTTTGGTTTGGAAGCTATTGCTGGACGTTTGGCATGTTTGTCAGCAAATGCTGCTCCGGCCCAGAAAAACACTTTTGGTGCACCAGGGAGGTACATTTGAGTTTCCCAGGCAAACCGAAGCGGTGACACCAAAGTTGATAGTTTCTGTTTGTGTCTCCCCTGAGGAGGTTTCAGGCCAGCTATGTCTTTCAGTCCTGGCTCCTTTGGTTTGGAAGCTATTGCTGGACGTTTGGCATGTTTGGCAGCAACTGCTGCTCCGGCCGAGAAAAACACTTTTGGTGCACCAGGGAGGTACATTTGAGTTTCCCAGGCAAACCAAAGCGGTGACAACAAAGTTGATAGTTTCTGTTTGTGTCTCGCCTGACGAGGTTTCAGGCCAGCTATGTCTTTCAGTCTTGGCTCCTTTTGTTTGGAAGCTATTGCTGGACGTTTGGCAGCAAATGCTGCTCCGGCCGAGAAAAACACTTTTGGTGCACCAGGGAGGTACATTTGAGTTTCCCAGGCAAACCAAAGCGGTGACAACAAAGCTTATCGTTTCGGTGTGTGTCTCCCCTGAGGAGCTTTCAGGCCAGCTATGTCTTTCAGTCCTGGCTCCTTTGGTTTGGAAGCTATTGCAGGACGTTTGGCATGTTTGGCGACAAATACTGCTCCGGCCGAGAAAAACACTTTTGGTGCACCAGGGAGGTACATTTGAGTTTCCCAGGCAAACCAAAGCGGTGACACCAAAGTTGATAGTTTCTGTTTGTGTCTCCCCTGAGGAGGTTTCAGGCCAGCTATGTCTTTCAGTCCTGGCTCCTTTGGTTTGGAAGCTATTGCTGGACATTTCACATGTTTGGCAGCAAATGCTGCTCCGGCCGAGAAAAACACTTTTGGTGCACCATGCAGGTACATTTGAGTTTCCCAGGCAAACCAAAGCGGTGACACCAAAGTTGATAGTTTCTGTTTGTGTCTCCCCTGATGTGGTTTCAGGCCAGCTATGTCTTTCAGTCCTGGCTCCTTTCGTTTGGAAGCTATTGCTGGAGGTTTGGCAGCAACTGCTGCTCCGGCCGAGAAAAACACTTTTGGTGCACCAGGGAGGTACATTTGAGTTTCCCAGGCAAACCAAAGCGGTGACACCAAAGTTGATAGTTTCTGTTTGTGTCTCCCCTGAGGAGGCTTCAGGCCAGCTATGTCTTTCAGTCCTGGCTCCTTTGGTTCGGAAGCTATTGCTGGACGTTTGGCATGTTTGGCAGCAACTGCTGCTCCGGCCGAGAAAAACACTTTTGGTGCACCAGGGAGATACATTTGAGTTTCCCAGGCAAACCAAAGCGGTGACACCAAAGTTGATAGTTTCTGTTTGTGTCTCCCCTGAGGAGGTTTCAGGCCAGCTATGTCTTTCAGTCCTGGCTCCTTTCGTTTGGAAGCTATTGCTCGACGTTTGGCAGCAACTGCTGCTCCGGCCGAGAAAAACACTTTTGGTGCACCAGGGAGGTACATTTGAGTTTCCCAGGCAAACCAAAGCGGTGATGCCAAAGTTGATAGTTTCTGTTTGTGTCTCCCCTGAGGAGGTTTCAGGCCAGTTATGTCTTTCAGTCCTGGCTCCTTTGGTTTGGAAGCTATTGCTGGACGTTTGGCAGCAAATGCCGCTCCGGCCGAGAAAAACACTTTTGGTGCACCAGGGAGGTACATTTGAGTTTCCCAGGCAAACCAAAGCGGTGACAACAAAGTTGATAGTTTCTGTTTGTGTCTCGCCTGACGAGGTTTCAGGCCAGCTATGTCTTTCAGTCTTGGCTCCTTTGGTTTGGAAGCTATTGCTGGACGTTTGGCAGCAAATGCTGCTCCGGCCGAGAAAAACACTTTTGGTGCACCAGGGAGGTACATTTGAGTTTCCCAGGCAAACAAAAGCGGTGACAACAAAGCTTATCGTTTCGGTGTGTGTCTCCCCTGAGGAGCTTTCAGGCCAGCTATGTCTTTCAGTCCTGGCTCCTTTGGTTTGGAAGCTATTGCAGGACGTTTGGCATGTTTGGCGACAAATACTGCTCCGGCCGAGAAAAACACTTTTGGTGCACCAGGGAAGTACATTTGAGTTTCCCAGGCAAACCAAAGCGGTGACACCAAAGTTGATAGTTTCTGTTTGTGTCTCCCCTGAGGTGGTTTCAGGCCAGCTATGTCTTTCAGTCCTGGCTTTTTTGGTTTGGAAGCTATTTCTGGACATTTCGCATGTTTGGCAGCAAATGCTGCTCCGGCCGAGAAAAACACTTTTGGTGCACCAGGGAGGTACATTTGAGTTTCCCAGGCAAACCGAAGCGGTGACACCAAAGTTGATAGTTTCTGTTTGTGTCTCCCCTGAGGAGGTTTCAGGCCAGCTATGTCTTTCAGTTATGGCTCCTTTGGTTTGGAAGCTATTGCTGGACGTTTGGCATGTTTGGCAGCAACTGCTGCTCCGGCCGAGAAAAACACTTTTGGTGCACCAGGGAGGTACATTTGAGTTTCCCAGGCAAACCAAAGCGGTGACAACAAAGTTGATAGTTTCTGTTTGTGTCTCGCCTGACGAGGTTTCAGGCCAGCTATGTCTTTCAGTCTTGGCTCCTTTGGTTTGGAAGCTATTGCTGGACGTTTGGCAGCAAATGCTGCTCCGGCCGAGAAAAACACTTTTGGTGCACCAGGGAGGTACATTTGAGTTTCCCAGGCAAACCAAAGCGGTGACAACAAAGCTTATCGTTTCGGTGTGTGTCTCCCCTGAGGAGCTTTCAGGCCAGCTATGTCTTTCAGTCCTGGCTCCTTTGGTTTGGAAGCTATTGCAGGACGTTTGGCATGTTTGGCGACAAATACTGCTCCGGCCGAGAAAAACACTTTTGGTGCACCAGGGAGGTACATTTGAGTTTCCCAGGCAAACCAAAGCGGTGACACCAAAGTTGATAGTTTCTGTTTGTGTCTCCCCTGAGGAGGTTTCAGGCCAGCTATGTCTTTCAGTCCTGGCTCCTTTGGTTTGGAAGCTATTGCTGGACATTTCGCATGTTTGGCAGCAAATGCTGCTCCGGCCGAGAAAAACACTTTTGGTGCACCATGCAGGTACATTTGAGTTTCCCAGGCAAACCAAAGCGGTGACACCAAAGTTGATAGTTTCTGTTTGTGTCTCCCCTGATGTGGTTTCAGGCCAGCTATGTCTTTCAGTCCTGGCTTTTTTGGTTTGGAAGCTATTTCTGGACGTTTGGCAGCAAATGCTGCTCCGGCCGAGAAAAACACTTTTGGTGCACCAGGGAGGTACATTTGAGTTTCCCAGGCAAACCAAAGCGGTGACAGCAAAGTTCCTAGTTTCTGTTTCTGTCTCCCCTCAGGAGGTTTCAGGCCAGCTATGTCTTTCAGTCCTGGCTCCTTTGGTTTGGAAGCTATGGCTGCACGTTTGGCATGTTTGGCAGCAAATGGTGCTCCGGCCGAGAAAAACACTTTTGGTGCACCGTGCAGGTACATTTGAGTTTCCCAGGCAAACCAAAGCAGTGACACCAAAGTTTATAGTTTCTGTTTGGGTCTCCCCTGACGAGGTTTCAGGCCAGCTATGTCTTTCAGTCCTGGCTCCTTTGGTTTGGAAGCTATGGCTGCACGTTTGGCAGCAACTGCTGCTTCGGCCGAGAAAAACACTTTTGGTGCACCAGGGAGGTACATTTGAGTTTCCCAGGCAAACCAAAGCGGTGACACCAAAGTTGATAGTTTCTGTTTGTGTCTCCCCTGAGGAGGCTTCAGGCCAGCTATGTCTTTCAGTCCTGGCTCCTTTGGTTCGGAAGCTATTGCTGGACGTTTGGCATGTTTGGCAGCAACTGCTGCTCCGGCCGAGAAAAACACTTTTGGTGCACCAGGGAGGTACATTTGAGTTTCCTAGGAAAACCAAATGGTGACACCAACGTTGATAGTTTCTGTTTGTGTCTCCCCTGAGGAGGTTTCAGGCCAGCTATGTCTTTCAGTCCTGGCTCCTTTGGTTTGGAAGCTATGGATGCACGTTTGGCATGTTTGGCAGCAAATGGTGCTCCGGCCGAGAAAATCACTTTTGGTGCACCGTGCAGGTACATTTGAGTTTCCCAGGCAAACCAAAGCAGTGACACCAAAGTTTATAGTTTCTGTTTGGGTCTCCCCTGACGAGGTTTCAGGCCAGCTATGTCTTTCAGTCCTGGCTCCTTTGGTTTGGAAGCTATTGCTGGACGTTTGGCATGTTTGGCAGCAAATGCTGCTCCAGCCGAGAAAAACACTTTTGGTGAACCAGGGAGGTACATTTGAGTTTCCCAGGCAAACAAAGGTGTGACAGCAAAGTTCCAAGTTTCTGTTTGTGTCTCCCCTGAGGAGGTTACAGGCCAGCTATGTCTTTCAGTCCTGGCTCCTTTGGTTTGGAAGCTATTGCTGCACGTTTGGCATGTTTGTCAGCAAATGCTGCTCCAGCGCAGAAAAACACTTTTGGTGCACCAGGGAGGTACATTTGAGTTTCCCAGGCAAACCAAAGCGGTGATGCCAAAGTTGATATTTTCTGTTTGTGTATTTCCTGAGGAGGTTTCAGGCCAGTTATGTCTTTCAGTCCTGGCTCCTTTGGTTTGGAAGCTATTGCTGGACGTTTGGCAGCAAATGCCGCTCCGGCCGAGAAAAACACTTTTGGTGCACCAGGGAGGTACATTTGAGTTTCCCAGGCAAACCGAAGCGGTGACACCAAAGTTGATAGTTTCTGTTTGTGTCTCCCCTGAGGAGGTTTCAGGCCAGCTATGTCTTTCAGTCCTGGCTCCTTTGGTTTGGAAGCTATTGCTGGACGTTTGGCATGTTTGGCAGGAACTGCTGCTCCGGCCGAGAAAAACACTTTTGGTGCACCAGGGAGGTACATTTGAGTTTCCCAGGCAAACCAAAGCGGTGACAACAAAGCTTATCGTTTCGGTGTGTGTCTCCCCTGAGGAGCTTTCAGGCCAGCTATGTCTTTCAGTCCTGCCTCTTTTGGTTTGGAAGCTATTGCAGGACGTTTGGCATGTTTGGCGACAAATACTGCTCCGGCCGAGAAAAACACTTTTGGTGCACCAGGGAGGTACATTTGAGTTTCCCAGGCAAACCAAAGCGGTGACACCAAAGTTGATAGTTTCTGTTTGTGTCTCCCCTGAGGAGGTTTCAGGCCAGCTATGTCTTTCAGTCCTGGCTCCTTTGGTTTGGAAGCTATTGCTGGACATTTCACATGTTTGGCAGCAAATGCTGCTCCGGCCGAGAAAAACACTTTTGGTGCACCATGCAGGTACATTTGAGTTTCCCAGGCAAACCAAAGCGGTGACACCAAAATTGATAGTTTCTGTTTGTGTCTCCCCTGATGTGGTTTCAGGCCAGCTATGTCTTTCAGTCCTGGCTCCTTTCGTTTGGAAGCTATTGCTGGACGTTTGGCAGCAACTGCTGCTCCGGCCGAGAAAAACACTTTTGGTGCACCAGGGAGGTACATTTGAGTTTCCCAGGCAAACCAAAGCGGTGACACCAAAGTTGATAGTTTGTGTTTGTGTCTCCCCTAAGGAGGCTTCAGGCCAGCTATGTCTTTCAGTCCTGGCTCCTTTGGTTCGGAAGCTATTGCTGGACGTTTGGCATGTTTGGCAGCAACTGCTGCTCCGGCCGAGAAAAACACTTTTGGTGCACCAGGGAGATACATTTGAGTTTCCCAGGCAAACCAAAGCGGTGACACCAAAGTTGATAGTTTCTGTTTGTGTCTCCCCTGAGGAGGTTTCAGGCCAGCTATGTCTTTCAGTCCTGGCTCCTTTCGTTTGGAAGCTATTGCTGGACGTTTGGCATGTTTGGCAGCAACTGCTGCTCCGGCCGAGAAAAACACTTTTGGTGCACCAGGGAGGTACATTTGAGTTTCCCAGGCAAACCAAAGCGGTGACACCAAAGTTGATAGTTTCTGTTTGTGTCTCCCCTGAGGAGGCTTCAGGCCAGCTATGTCTTTCAGTCCTGGCTCCTTTGGTTCGGAAGCTATTGCTGGACGTTTGGCATGTTTGGCAGCAACTGCTGCTCCGGCCGAGAAAAACACTTTTGGTGCACCAGGGAGGTACATTTGAGTTTCCTAGGAAAACCAAATGGTGACACCAACGTTGATAGTTTCTGTTTGTGTCTCCCCTGAGGAGGTTTCAGGCCAGCTATGTCTTTCAGTCCTGGCTCCTTTGGTTTGGAAGCTATGGATGCACGTTTGGCATGTTTGGCAGCAAATGGTGCTCCGGCCGAGAAAATCACTTTTGGTGCACCGTGCAGGTACATTTGAGTTTCCCAGGCAAACCAAAGCAGTGACACCAAAGTTTATAGTTTCTGTTTGGGTCTCCCCTGAGGAGGTTTCAGGCCAGCTATGTCTTTCAGTCCTGGCTCCTTTGGTTTGGAAGCTATTGCTGGACGTTTGGCATGTTTGGCAGCAAATGCTGCTCCAGCCGAGAAAAACACTTTTGGTGAACCAGGGAGGTACATTTGAGTTTCCCAGGCAAACAAAGGTGTGACTGCAAAGTTCCTAGTTTCTGTTTGTGTCTCCCCTGAGGAGGTTTCAGGCCAGCTATGTCTTTCAGTCCTGGCTCCTTTGGTTTTGAAGCTATTGCTGCACGTTTGGCATGTTTGTCAGCAAATGCTGCTCCGGCGCAGAAAAACACTTTTGGTGCACCAGGGAGGTACATTTGAGTTTCCCAGGCAAACCAAAGCGGTGATGCCAAAGTTGATAGTTTCTGTTTGTGTCTCCCCTGAGGAGGTTTCAGGCCAGTTATGTCTTTCAGTCCTGGCTCCTTTGGTTTGGAAGCTATTGCTGGACGTTTGGCAGCAAATGCCGCTCCGGCCGAGAAAAACACTTTTGGTGCACCAGGGAGGTACATTTGAGTTTCCCAGGCAAACCAAAGCGGTGACAACAAAGTTGATAGTTTCTGTTTGTGTCTCGCCTGACGAGGTTTCAGGCCAGCTATGTCTTTCAGTCTTGGCTCCTTTGGTTTGGAAGCTATTGCTGGACGTTTGGCAGCAAATGCTGCTCCGGCCGAGAAAAACACTTTTGGTGCACCAGGGAGGTACATTTGAGTTTCCCAGGCAATCAAAAGCGGTGACAACAAAGCTTATCGTTTCGGTGTGTGTCTCCCCTGAGGAGCTTTCAGGCCAGCTATGTCTTTCAGTCCTGGCTCCTTTGGTTCTGAAGCTATTGCAGGACGTTTGGCATGTTTGGCGACAAATACTGCTCCGGCCGAGAAAAACACTTTTGGTGCACCGGGGAAGTACATTTGAGTTTCCCAGGCAAACCAAAGCGGTGACACCAAAGCTTATAGTTTCTGTTTGTGTCTCCCCTGAGGTGGTTTCAGGCCAGCTATGTCTTTCAGTCCTGGCTCCTTTGGTTTGGAAGCTATTTCTGGACATTTCGCATGTTTGGCAGCAAATGCTGCTCCGGCCGAGAAAAACACTTTTGGTGCACCAGGGAGGTACATTTGAGTTTCCCAGGCAAACCGAAGCGGTGACACCAAAGTTGATAGTTTCTGTTTGTGTCTCCCCTGAGGAGGTTTCAGGCCAGCTATGTCTTTCAGTCCTGGCTCCTTTGGTTTGGAAGCTATTGCTGGACGTTTGGCATGTTTGGCAGCAACTGCTGCTCCGGCCGAGAAAAACACTTTTGGTGCACCAGGGAGGTACATTTGAGTTTCCCAGGAAAACCAAAGCGGTGACAACAAAGTTGATAGTTTCTGTTTGTGTCTCGCCTGACGAGGTTTCAGGCCAGCTATGTCTTTCAGTCTTGGCTCCTTTGGTTTGGAAGCTATTGCTGGACGTTTGGCAGCAAATGCTGCTCCGGCCGAGAAAAACACTTTTGGTGCACCAGGGAGGTACATTTGAGTTTCCCAGGCAAACCAAAGCGGTGACAACAAAGCTTATCGTTTCGGTGTGTGTCTCCCCTGAGGAGCTTTCAGGCCAGCTATGTCTTTCAGTCCTGGCTCCTTTGGTTTGGAAGCTATTGCAGGACGTTTGGCATGTTTGGCGACAAATACTGCTCCGGCCGAGAAAAACACTTTTGGTGCACCAGGGAGGTACATTTGAGTTTCCCAGGCAAACCAAAGCGGTGACACCAAAGTTGATAGTTTCTGTTTGTGTCTCCCCTGAGGAGGTTTCAGGCCAGCTATGTCTTTCAGTCCTGGCTCCTTTGGTTTGGAAGCTATTGCTGGACATTTCGCATGTTTGGCAGCAAATGCTGCTCCGGCCGAGAAAAACACTTTTGGTGCACCATGCAGGTACATTTGAGTTTCCCAGGCAAACCAAAGCGGTGACACCAAAGTTGATAGTTTCTGTTTGTGTCTCCCCTGATGTGGTTTCAGGCCAGCTATGTCTTTCAGTCCTGGCTTTTTTGGTTTGGAAGCTATTTCTGGACGTTTGGCAGCAAATGCTGCTCCGGCCGAGAAAAACACTTTTGGTGCACCAGGGAGGTACATTTGAGTTTCCCAGGCAAACCAAAGCGGTGACAGCAAAGTTCCTAGTTTCTGTTTCTGTCTCCCCTCAGGAGGTTTCAGGCCAGCTATGTCTTTCAGTCCTGGCTCCTTTGGTTTGGAAGCTATGGCTGCACGTTTGGCATGTTTGGCAGCAAATGGTGCTCCGGCCGAGAAAAACACTTTTGGTGCACCGTGCAGGTACATTTGAGTTTCCCAGGCAAACCAAAGCAGTGACACCAAAGTTTATAGTTTCTGTTTGGGTCTCCCCTGACGAGGTTTCAGGCCAGCTATGTCTTTCAGTCCTGGCTCCTTTGGTTTGGAAGCTATTGCTGGACGTTTGGCAGCAACTGCTGCTCCGGCCGAGAAAAACACTTTTGGTGCACCAGGGAGGTACATTTGAGTTTCCCAGGCAAACCAAAGCGGTGACAACAAAGTTGATAGTTTCTGTTTGTGTCTCCCCTGAGGAGGCTTCAGGCCAGCTATGTCTTTCAGTCCTGGCTCCTTTGGTTCGGAAGCTATTGCTGGACGTTTGGCATGTTTGGCAGCAACTGCTGCTCCGGCCGAGAAAAACACTTTTGTTGCACCAGGGAGGTACATTTGAGTTTCCTAGGAAAACCAAATGGTGACACCAACGTTGATAGTTTCTGTTTGTGTCTCCCCTGAGGAGGTTTCAGGCCAGCTATGTCTTTCAGTCCTGGCTCCTTTGGTTTGGAAGCTATGGATGCACGTTTGGCATGTTTGGCAGCAAATGGTGCTCCGGCCGAGAAAATCACTTTTGGTGCACCGTGCAGGTACATTTGAGTTTCCCAGGCAAACCAAAGCAGTGACACCAAAGTTTATAGTTTCTGTTTGGGTCTCCCCTGAGGAGGTTTCAGGCCAGCTATGTCTTTCAGTCCTGGCTCCTTTGGTTTGGAAGCTATTGCTGGACGTTTGGCATGTTTGGCAGCAAATGCTGCTCCAGCCGAGAAAAACACTTTTGGTGAACCAGGGAGGTACATTTGAGTTTCCCAGGCAAACAAAGGTGTGACTGCAAAGTTCCTAGTTTCTGTTTGTGTCTCCCCTGAGGAGGTTTCAGGCCAGCTATGTCTTTCAGTCCTGGCTCCTTTGGTTTTGAAGCTATTGCTGCACGTTTGGCATGTTTGTCAGCAAATGCTGCTCCGGCGCAGAAAAACACTTTTGGTGCACCAGGGAGGTACATTTGAGTTTCCCAGGCAAACCAAAGCGGTGATGCCAAAGTTGATAGTTTCTGTTTGTGTCTCCCCTGAGGAGGTTTCAGGCCAGTTATGTCTTTCAGTCCTGGCTCCTTTGGTTTGGAAGCTATTGCTGGACGTTTGGCAGCAAATGCCGCTCCGGCCGAGAAAAACACTTTTGGTGCACCAGGGAGGTACATTTGAGTTTCCCAGGCAAACCAAAGCGGTGACAACAAAGTTGATAGTTTCTGTTTGTGTCTCGCCTGACGAGGTTTCAGGCCAGCTATGTCTTTCAGTCTTGGCTCCTTTGGTTTGGAAGCTATTGCTGGACGTTTGGCAGCAAATGCTGCTCCGGCCGAGAAAAACACTTTTGGTGCACCAGGGAGGTACATTTGAGTTTCTCAGGCAATCAAAAGCGGTGACAACAAAGCTTATCGTTTCGGTGTGTGTCTCCCCTGAGGAGCTTTCAGGCCAGCTATGTCTTTCAGTCCTGGCTCCTTTGGTTCTGAAGCTATTGCAGGACGTTTGGCATGTTTGGCGACAAATACTGCTCCGGCCGAGAAAAACACTTTTGGTGCACCAGGGAAGTACATTTGAGTTTCCCAGGCAAACCAAAGCGGTGACACCAAAGTTGATAGTTTCTGTTTGTGTCTCCCCTGAGGTGGTTTCAGGCCAGCTATGTCTTTCAGTCCTGGCTTTTTTGGTTTGGAAGCTATTTCTGGACATTTCGCATGTTTGGCAGCAAATGCTGCTCCGGCCGAGAAAAACACTTTTGGTGCACCAGGGAGGTACATTTGAGTTTCCCAGGCAAACCGAAGCGGTGACACCAAAGTTGATAGTTTCTGTTTGTGTCTCCCCTGAGGAGGTTTCAGGCCAGCTATGTCTTTCAGTCCTGGCTCCTTTGGTTTGGAAGCTATTGCTGGACGTTTGGCATGTTTGGCAGCAACTGCTGCTCCGGCCGAGAAAAAACACTTTTGGTGCACCAGGGAGGTACATTTGAGTTTCCCAGGCAAACCAAAGCGGTGACAACAAAGTTGATAGTTTCTGTTTGTGTCTCGCCTGACGAGGTTTCAGGCCAGCTATGTCTTTCAGTCTTGGCTCCTTTGGTTTGGAAGCTATTGCTGGACGTTTGGCAGCAAATGCTGCTCCGGCCGAGAAAAACACTTTTGGTGCACCAGGGAGGTACATTTGAGTTTCCCAGGCAAACCAAAGCGGTGACAACAAAGCTTATCGTTTCGGTGTGTGTCTCCCCTGAGGAGCTTTCAGGCCAGCTATGTCTTTCAGTCCTGGCTCCTTTGGTTTGGAAGCTATTGCAGGACGTTTGGCATGTTTGGCGACAAATACTGCTCCGGCCGAGAAAAACACTTTTGGTGCACCAGGGAGGTACATTTGAGTTTCCCAGGCAAACCAAAGCGGTGACACCAAAGTTGATAGTTTCTGTTTGTGTCTCCCCTGAGGAGGTTTCAGGCCAGCTATGTCTTTCAGTCCTGGCTCCTTTGGTTTGGAAGCTATTGCTGGACATTTCGCATGTTTGGCAGCAAATGCTGCTCCGGCCGAGAAAAACACTTTTGGTGCACCATGCAGGTACATTTGAGTTTCCCAGGCAAACCAAAGCGGTGACACCAAAGTTGATAGTTTCTGTTTGTGTCTCCCCTGATGTGGTTTCAGGCCAGCTATGTCTTTCAGTCCTGGCTTTTTTGGTTTGGAAGCTATTTCTGGACGTTTGGCAGCAAATGCTGCTCCGGCCGAGAAAAACACTTTTGGTGCACCAGGGAGGTACATTTGAGTTTCCCAGGCAAACCAAAGCGGTGACAGCAAAGTTCCTAGTTTCTGTTTCTGTCTCCCCTCAGGAGGTTTCAGGCCAGCTATGTCTTTCAGTCCTGGCTCCTTTGGTTTGGAAGCTATGGCTGCACGTTTGGCATGTTTGGCAGCAAATGGTGCTCCGGCCGAGAAAAACACTTTTGGTGCACCGTGCAGGTACATTTGAGTTTCCCAGGCAAACCAAAGCAGTGACACCAAAGTTTATAGTTTCTGTTTGGGTCTCCCCTGACGAGGTTTCAGGCCAGCTATGTCTTTCAGTCCTGGCTCCTTTGGTTTGGAAGCTATTGCTGGACGTTTGGCAGCAACTGCTGCTCCGGCCGAGAAAAACACTTTTGGTGCACCAGGGAGGTACATTTGAGTTTCCCAGGCAAACCAAAGCGGTGACAACAAAGTTGATAGTTTCTGTTTGTGTCTCCCCTGAGGAGGCTTCAGGCCAGCTATGTCTTTCAGTCCTGGCTCCTTTGGTTCGGAAGCTATTGCTGGACGTTTGGCATGTTTGGCAGCAACTGCTGCTCCGGCCGAGAAAAACACTTTTGTTGCACCAGGGAGGTACATTTGAGTTTCCTAGGAAAACCAAATGGTGACACCAACGTTGATAGTTTCTGTTTGTGTCTCCCCTGAGGAGGTTTCAGGCCAGCTATGTCTTTCAGTCCTGGCTCCTTTGGTTTGGAAGCTATGGATGCACGTTTGGCATGTTTGGCAGCAAATGGTGCTCCGGCCGAGAAAATCACTTTTGGTGCACCGTGCAGGTACATTTGAGTTTCCCAGGCAAACCAAAGCAGTGACACCAAAGTTTATAGTTTCTGTTTGGGTCTCCCCTGACGAGGTTTCAGGCCAGCTATGTCTTTCAGTCCTGGCTCCTTTGGTTTGGAAGCTATTGCTGGACGTTTGGCATGTTTGGCAGCAAATGCTGCTCCAGCCGAGAAAAACACTTTTGGTGAACCAGGGAGGTACATTTGAGTTTCCCAGGCAAACAAAGGTGTGACAGCAAAGTTCCAAGTTTCTGTTTGTGTCTCCCCTGAGGAGGTTACAGGCCAGCTATGTCTTTCAGTCCTGGCTCCTTTGGTTTGGAAGCTATTGCTGCACGTTTGGCATGTTTGTCAGCAAATGCTGCTCCGGCGCAGAAAAACACTTTTGGTGCACCAGGGAGGTACATTTGAGTTTCCCAGGCAAACCAAAGCGGTGATGCCAAAGTTGATATTTTCTGTTTGTGTCTCCCCTGAGGAGGTTTCAGGCCAGTTATGTCTTTCAGTCCTGGCTCCTTTGGTTTGGAAGCTATTGCTGGACGTTTGGCAGCAAATGCCGCTCCGGCCGAGAAAAACACTTTTGGTGCACCAGGGAGGTACATTTGAGTTTCCCAGGCAAACCGAAGCGGTGACACCAAAGTTGATAGTTTCTGTTTGTGTCTCCCCTGAGGAGGTTTCAGGCCAGCTATGTCTTTCAGTCCTGGCTCCTTTGGTTTGGAAGCTATTGCTGGACGTTTGGCATGTTTGGCAGCAAATGCTGCTCCGGCCGAGAAAAACACTTTTGGTGCACCAGGGAGGTACATTTGAGTTTCCCAGGCAAACCAAAGCGGTGACACCAAAGTTGATAGTTTCTGTTTGTGTCTCGCCTGACGAGGTTTCAGGCCAGCTATGTCTTTCAGTCTTGGCTCCTTTGGTTTGGAAGCTATTGCTGGACGTTTGGCAGCAAATGCTGCTCCGGCCGAGAAAAACACTTTTGGTGCACCAGGGAGGTACATTTGAGTTTCCCAGGCAAACCAAAGCGGTGACAACAAAGCTTATCGTTTCGGTGTGTGTCTCCCCTGAGGAGCTTTCAGGCCAGCTATGTCTTTCAGTCCTGGCTCCTTTGGTTTGGAAGCTATTGCTGGACGTTTGGCATGTTTGGCGACAAATACTGCTCCGGCCGAAAAAAACACTTTTGGTGCACCAGGGAGATACATTTGAGTTTCCCAGGCAAACCAAAGCGGTGACACCAAAGTTGATAGTTTCTGTTTGTGTCTCCCCTGAGGTGGTTTCAGGCCAGCTATGTCTTTCAGTCCTGGCTTTTTTGGTTTGGAAGCTATTTCTGGACATTTCGCATGTTTGGCAGCAAATGCTGCTCCGGCCGAGAAAAACACTTTTGGTGCACCAGGGAGGTACATTTGAGTTTCCCAGGCAAACCAAAGCGGTGACAGCAATGTTGATAGTTTCTGTTTGTGTCTCCCCTCAGGAGGTTTCAGGCCAGCTATGTCTTTCAGTCCTGGCTCCTTTGGTTTGGAAGCTATTGCTGGACGTTTGGCATGTTTGGCAGCAACTGCTGCTCCGGCCGAGAAAAACACTTTTGGTGCACCAGGGAGGTACATTTGAGTTTCCCAGGCAAACCAAAGCGGTGACAGCAAAGTTCCTAGTTTCTGTTTGTGTCTCCCCTGAGGAGGTTTCAGGCCAGCTATGTCTTTCAGTCCTGGCTCCTTTGGTTTGGAAGCTATGGCTGCACGTTTGGCATGTTTGGCAGCAAATGGTGCTCCGGCCGAGAAAAACACTTTTGGTGCACCGTGCAGGTACATTTGAGTTTCCCAGGCAAACCAAAGCAGTGACACCAAAGTTTATAGTTTCTGTTTGGGTCTCCCCTGACGAGGTTTCAGGCCAGCTATGTCTTTCAGTCCTGGCTCCTTTGGTTTGGAAGCTATTGCTGGACGTTTGGCAGCAAATGCTGCATCGGCCGAGAAAAACACTTTTGGTGCACCAGGGAGGTACATTTGAGTTTCCCAGGCAAACCAAAGCGGTGACACCAAAGTTGATAGTTTGTGTTTGTGTCTCCCCTGAGGAGCTTTCAGGCCAGCTATGTCTTTCAGTCCTGGCTCCTTTGGTTTGGAAGCTATTACTGGACGTTTAGCAGCAAATGCTGCTCTGGCCGAGAAAAGCACTTTTGGTGCACCAGGGAGGTACATTTGAGTTTCCCAGGCAAACAAAGGTGTGACAGCAAAGTTCCTAGTTTCTGTTTGTGTCTCCCCTGAGGAGGTTTCAGGCCAGCTATGTCTTTCAGTCCTGGCTCCTTTGGTTTGGAAGCTATTGCTGGACGTTTGGCATGTTTGTCAGCAAATGCTGCTCCGGCCCAGAAAAACACTTTAGGTGCACCAGGGAGGTACATTTGAGTTTCCCAGGCAAACCGAAGCGGTGACACCAAAGTTGATAGTTTCTGTTTGTGTCTCCCCTGAGGAGGTTTCAGGCCAGCTATGTCTTTCAGTCCTGGCTCCTTTGGTTTGGAAGCTATTGCTGGACGTTTGGCATGTTTGGCAGCAACTGCTGCTCCGGCCGAGAAAAACACTTTTGGTGCACCAGGGAGGTACATTTGAGTTTCCCAGGCAAACCAAAGCGGTGACACCAAAGTTGATAGTTTCTGTTTGTGTCTCGCCTGACGAGGTTTCAGGCCAGCTATGTCTTTCAGTCTTGGCTCCTTTGGTTTGGAAGCTATTGCTGGACGTTTGGCAGCAAATGCTGCTCCGGCCGAGAAAAACACTTTTGGTGCACCAGGGAGGTACATTTGAGTTTCCCAGGCAAACCAAAGCGGTGACAACAAAGCTTATCGTTTCGGTGTGTGTCTCCCCTGAGGAGCTTTCAGGCCAGCTATGTCTTTCAGTCCTGGCTCCTTTGGTTTGGAAGCTATTGCAGGACGTTTGGCATGTTTGGCGACAAATACTGCTCCGGCCGAGAAAAACACTTTTGGTGCACCAGGGAGGTACATTTGAGTTTCCCAGGCAAACCAAAGCGGTGACACCAAAGTTGATAGTTTCTGTTTGTGTCTCCCCTGAGGTGGTTTCAGGCCAGCTATGTCTTTCAGTCCTGGCTTTTTTGGTTTGGAAGCTATTTCTGGACATTTCGCATGTTTGGCAGCAAATGCTGCTCCGGCCGAGAAAAACACTTTTGGTGCACCATGGAGGTACATTTGAGTTTCCCAGGCAAACCAAAGCGGTGACACCAAAGTTGATAGTTTCTGTTTGTGTCTCCCCTCAGGAGGTTTCAGGCCAGCTATGTCTTTCAGTCCTGGCTCCTTTGATTTGAAAGCTATTGCTGGACGTTTGGCATGGTTGGCAGCAAATGCTGCTCCGGCCGAGAAAAACACTTTCGGTGCACCTGGGAGGTACATTTGAGTTACCCAGGAAAACCAAAGCGGTGACACCAAAGTTTCTAGTTTCTTTTTGTGCCTCCCCTGAGGAGGTTTCAGGCCAGCTATGTCTTTCAGTCCTGGCTCCTTTGGTTTGGAAGCTATTGCTGGACGTTCGGCAGCAAATGCTGCTCCGGCCGAGAAAAACACTTTTGGTGCACCAGGGAGGTACATTTGAGTTTCCCAGGCAAACCAAAGCGGTTACACCAAAGCTGATAGTTTCTGTTTGTGTCTCGCCTGATGAGGTTTCAGGCCAGCTATGTCTTTCAGTCCTGGCTCCTCTGGTTTGGAAGCTATTGCTGGACGTTTGGCATGTTTGGCAGCAACTGCTGCTCCGGCCGAGAAAAACACTTTTGGTGCACCAGGGAGGTACATTTGAGTTTCCCAGGAAAACCAAATGGTGACACCAACGTTGATAGTTTCTGTTTGTGTCTCCCCTGAGGAGGTTTCAGGCCAGCTATGTCTTTCAGTCCCGGCTCCTATGGTTTGGAAGCTATTGCTGGACGTTTGGCATGTTTGGCAGCAAATGCTGCTCCGGCCGAGAAAAACACTTTTGGTGCACCAGGGAGGTACATTTGAGTTTCCCAGGCAAACCAAAGCGGTGACACCAAAGTTGATAGTTTGTGTTTGTGTCTCCCCTGAGGAGGTTTCAGGCCAGCTATGTCTTTCAGTCCTGGCTCCTTTGGTTTGGAAGCTATTACTGGACAATTAGCAGCAAATGCTGCTCCGGCCGAGTAAAACACTTTTAGCGCACCTGGGAGGTACATTTGTGTTTCCCAGGCAAGCCAAAGCGGTGACACCAAAGTTGATAGTTTCTGTTTGTGTCTCCCCTGAGGAGGTTTCATGCCAGCTATGTCTTTCAGTCCTGGCTCCTATGGTTTGGAAGCTATTGCTGGACATTTCGCATGTTTGGCAGCAAATGCTGCTCCGGCCGAGAAAAACACTTTTGGTGCACCAGGGAGGTACATTTGAGTTTCCCAGGCAAACCAAAGCGGTGACACCAAAGTTGAAAGTTTCTGTTTGTGTCTCCCCTGAGGAGGTTTCAGGCCAGCTATGTCTTTCAGTCCTGGCTTTTTTGGTTTGGAAGCTATTGCTGGACGTTTGGCAGCAACTTCTGTTTCGGCCGAGAAAAACACTTTTAGTACACCAGGGAGGTACATTTGAGTTTCCCAGGCAAACCAAAGCGGTGACACCAAAGTTGATGGTTTCTGTTTGTGTCTCCCCTGAGGAGGTTTCAGGCCAGCTATGTCTTTCAGTCCTGGCTCCTTTGGTTTGGAAGCTATTGCTGGACGTTTGGCATGTTTGGCAGCAACTGCTGCTCCGGCCGAGAAAAACACTTTTGGCGCACCAGGGAGGTACATTTGAGTTTCCCAGGCAAACCAAAGCGGTGACACCAAAGTTGATAGTTTCTGTTTGTGTCTCCCCTGAGGAGGTTTCAGGCCAGCTATGTCTTTCAGTCCTGGCTCCTTTGATTTGAAAGCTATTGCTGGACGTTTGGCATGGTTGGCAGCAAATGCTGCTCCGGCCGAGAAAAACACTTTCGGTGCACCTGGGAGGTACATTTGAGTTACCCAGGAAAACCAAAGCGGTGACACCAAAGTTTCTAGTTTCTTTTTGTGCCTCCCCTGAGGAGGTTTCAGGCCAGCTATGTCTTTCAGTCCTGGCTCCTTTGGTTTGGAAGCTATTGCTGGACGTTCGGCAGCAAATGCTGCTCCGGCCGAGAAAAACACTTTTGGTGCACCAGGGAGGTACATTTGAGTTTCCCAGGCAAACCAAAGCGGTTACACCAAAGCTGATAGTTTCTGTTTGTGTCTCGCCTGATGAGGTTTCAGGCCAGCTATGTCTTTCAGTCCTGGCTCCTCTGGTTTGGAAGCTATTGCTGGACGTTTGGCATGTTTGGCAGCAACTGCTGCTCCGGCCGAGAAAAACACTTTTGGTGCACCAGGGAGGTACATTTGAGTTTCCCAGGAAAACCAAATGGTGACACCAACGTTGATAGTTTCTGTTTGTGTCTCCCCTGAGGAGGTTTCAGGCCAGCTATGTCTTTCAGTCCCGGCTCCTTTGGTTTGGAAGCTATTGCTGGACGTTTGGCATGTTTGGCAGCAAATGCTGCTCCGGCCGAGAAAAACACTTTTGGTGCACCAGGGAGGTACATTTGAGTTTCCCAGGCAAACCAAAGCGGTGACACCAAAGTTGATAGTTTGTGTTTGTGTCTCCCCTGAGGAGGTTTCAGGCCAGCTATGTCTTTCAGTCCTGGCTCCTTTGGTTTGGAAGCTATTACTGGACAATTAGCAGCAAATGCTGCTCCGGCCGAGTAAAACACTTTTAGCGCACCTGGGAGGTACATTTGTGTTTCCCAGGCAAGCCAAAGCGGTGACACCAAAGTTGATAGTTTCTGTTTGTGTCTCCCCTGAGGAGGTTTCATGCCAGCTATGTCTTTCAGTCCTGGCTCCTTTGGTTTGGAAGCTATTGCTGGACATTTCGCATGTTTGGCAGCAAATGCTGCTCCGGCCGAGAAAAACACTTTTGGTGCACCAGGGAGGTACATTTGAGTTTCCCAGGCAAACCAAAGCGGTGACACCAAAGTTGAAAGTTTCTGTTTGTGTCTCCCCTGAGGAGGTTTCAGGCCAGCTATGTCTTTCAGTCCTGGCTTTTTTGGTTTGGAAGCTATTGCTGGACGTTTGGCAGCAACTTCTGTTTCGGCCGAGAAAAACACTTTTAGTACACCAGGGAGGTACATTTGAGTTTCCCAGGCAAACCAAAGCGGTGACACCAAAGTTGATGGTTTCTGTTTGTGTCTCCCCTGAGGAGGTTTCAGGCCAGCTATGTCTTTCAGTCCTGGCTCCTTTGGTTTGGAAGCTATTGCTGGACGTTTGGCATGTTTGGCAGCAACTGCTGCTCCGGCCGAGAAAAACACTTTTGGCGCACCAGGGAGGTACATTTGAGTTTCCCAGGCAAACCAAAGCGGTGACACCAAAGTTGATAGTTTCTGTTTGTGTCTCCCCTGAGGAGGTTTCAGGCCAGCTATGTCTTTCAGTCCTGGCTCCTTTGATTTGAAAGCTATTGCTGGACGTTTGGCATGGTTGGCAGCAAATGCTGCTCCGGCCGAGAAAAACACTTTCGGTGCACCTGGGAGGTACATTTGAGTTACCCAGGAAAACCAAAGCGGTGACACCAAAGTTTCTAGTTTCTTTTTGTGCCTCCCCTGAGGAGGTTTCAGGCCAGCTATGTCTTTCAGTCCTGGCTCCTTTGGTTTGGAAGCTATTGCTGGACGTTTGGCATGTTTGGCAGCAACTGCTGCTCCGGCCGAGAAAAACACTTTTGGCGCACCAGGGAGGTACATTTGAGTTTCCCAGGCAAACCAAAGCGGTTACACCAAAGCTGATAGTTTCTGTTTGTGTCTCGCCTGATGAGGTTTCAGGCCAGCTATGTCTTTCAGTCCTGGCTCCTCTGGTTTGGAAGCTATTGCTGGGACGTTTGGCATGTTTGGCAGCAACTGCTGCTCCGGCCGAGAAAAACACTTTTGGTGCACCAGGGAGGTACATTTGAGTTTCCCAGGCAAACGAAAGCGGTGTCTCCAAGTCTTATAGTTTCTGTTTGTGTCTCACCTGACGAGGATTCAGGCCAGCTATGTCTTTCAGTCCTGGCTCCTTTGGTTTGGAAGCTATTTCTGGACGTTTGGCAGAATATGCTGCTCCGGCCGAGAAAAACACTTTTGGTGCACCAGGGAGGTACATTTGAGTTTCCCAGGCAAACCAAAGCGGTGGCACCAAAGCTTATAGTTTCTGAGTGTGTCTCCCCTGAGGAGGTTTCAGGCCAGCTATGTCTTTCAGTCCTGGCTCCTTTGGTTTGGAAGCTATTACTGGACGTTTAGCAGCAAATGCTGCTCCGGCCGAGAAATACACTTTTGGTGAACCACGGTGGTGCATTTGAGTTTCCCAGGAAACCAAAGTGGTGACACCAAAGTTGATACTTTCTGTTTGTGTCTCCCCTGAGGAGGTTTCAGGCCAGCTATGTCTGTCAGTCCTGGCTTTATTGGTTTGGAAGCTATTGCTGGACGTTTGGCATGTTTGGCAGCAAATACTGTTTCCCGCCGAGAAAAACACTTCTGGTGCACCAGGGAGGTACATTTGAGTTTCCCAGGCAAACAAAGTGGTGACAGCAAAGTTCCTAGTTTCTGTTTGTGTCTCCCCTGAGGAGGTTTCAGGCCAGCTATGTCTTTCAGTCCTGGCTCCTTTGGTTTGGAAGCTATTGCTGGACGTTTGGCATGTTTGGCAGCAACTGCTGCTCCGGCCGAGAAAAACACTTTTGGTGCACCAGGGAGGTACATTTGAGTTTCCCAGGCAAAACCAAAGCGGTGACAACAAAGTTGATAGTTTCTGTTTGTGTCTCGCCTGACGAGGTTTCAGGCCAGCTATGTCTTTCAGTCTTGGCTCCTTTGGTTTGGAAGCTATTGCTGGACGTTTGGCAGCAAATGCTGCTCCGGCCGAGAAAAAACACTTTTGGTGCACCAGGGAGGTACATTTGAGTTTCCCAGGCAAACCAAGCGGTGACAACAAAGCTTATCGTTTCGGTGTGTGTCTCCCCTGAGGAGCTTTCAGGCCAGCTATGTCTTTCAGTCCTGGCTCCTTTGGTTTGGAAGCTATTGCAGGACGTTTGGCATGTTTGGCGACAAATACTGCTCCGGCCGAGGAAAAACACTTTTGGTGCACCAGGGAGGTACATTTGAGTTTCCCAGGCAAACCAAAGCGGTGACACCAAAGTTGATAGTTTCTGTTTGTGTCTCCCCTGAGGAGGTTTCAGGCCAGCTATGTCTTTCAGTCCTGGCTCCTTTGGTTTGGAAGCTATTGCTGGACATTTCGCATGTTTGGCAGCAAATGCTGCTCCGGCCGAGAAAAACACTTTTGGTGCACCATGCAGGTACATTTGAGTTTCCCAGGCAAACCAAAGCGGTGACACCAAAGTTGATAGTTTCTGTTTGTGTCTCCCCTGATGTGGTTTCAGGCCAGCTATGTCTTTCAGTCCTGGCTTTTTTGGTTTGGAAAGCTATTTCTGGACGTTTGGCAGCAAATGCTGCTCCGGCCGAGAAAAACACTTTTGGTGCACCAGGGAGGTACATTTGAGTTTCCCAGGCAAACCAAAGCGGTGACAGCAAAGTTCCTAGTTTCTGTTTCTGTCTCCCCTCAGGAGGTTTCAGGCCAGCTATGTCTTTCAGTCCTGGCTCCTTTGGTTTGGAAGCTATGGCTGCACGTTTGGCATGTTTGGCAGCAAATGGTGCTCCGGCCGAGAAAAACACTTTTGGTGCACCGTGCAGGTACATTTGAGTTTCCCAGGCAAACCAAAGCAGTGACACCAAAGTTTATAGTTTCTGTTTGGGTCTCCCCTGACGAGGTTTCAGGCCAGCTATGTCTTTCAGTCCTGGCTCCTTTGGTTTGGAAGCTATTGCTGGACGTTTGGCAGCAACTGCTGCTCCGGCCGAGAAAAACACTTTTGGTGCACCAGGGAGGTACATTTGAGTTTCCCAGGCAAACCAAAGCGGTGACACCAAAGTTGATAGTTTCTGTTTGTGTCTCCCCTGAGGAGGCTTCAGGCCAGCTATGTCTTTCAGTCCTGGCTCCTTTGGTTCGGAAGCTATTGCTGGACGTTTGGCATGTTTGGCAGCAACTGCTGCTCCGGCCGAGAAAAACACTTTTGTTGCACCAGGGAGGTACATTTGAGTTTCCTAGGAAAACCAAATGGTGACACCAACGTTGATAGTTTCTGTTTGTGTCTCCCCTGAGGAGGTTTCAGGCCAGCTATGTCTTTCAGTCCTGGCTCCTTTGGTTTGGAAGCTATGGATGCACGTTTGGCATGTTTGGCAGCAAATGGTGCTCCGGCCGAGAAAATCACTTTTGGTGCACCGTGCAGGTACATTTGAGTTTCCCAGGCAAACCAAAGCAGTGACACCAAAGTTTATAGTTTCTGTTTGGGTCTCCCCTGACGAGGTTTCAGGCCAGCTATGTCTTTCAGTCCTGGCTCCTTTGGTTTGGAAGCTATTGCTGGACGTTTGGCATGTTTGGCAGCAAATGCTGCTCCAGCCGAGAAAAACACTTTTGGTGAACCAGGGAGGTACATTTGAGTTTCCCAGGCAAACAAAGGTGTGACAGCAAAGTTCCAAGTTTCTGTTTGTGTCTCCACTGAGGAGGTTACAGGCCAGCTATGTCTTTCAGTCCTGGCTCCTTTGGTTTGGAAGCTATTGCTGCACGTTTGGCATGTTTGTCAGCAAATGCTGCTCCGGCGCAGAAAAACACTTTTGGTGCACCAGGGAGGTACATTTGAGTTTCCCAGGCAAACCAAAGCGGTGATGCCAAAGTTGATAGTTTCTGTTTGTGTCTCCCCTGAGGAGCTTTCAGGCCAGCTATGTCTTTCAGTCCTGGCTCCTTTGGTTTGGAAGCTATTGCTGGACGTTTGGCAGCAAAATGCCGCTCCGGCCGAGAAAAACACTTTTGGTGCACCAGGGAGGTACATTTGAGTTTCCCAGGCAAACCGAAGCGGTGACACCAAAGTTGATAGTTTCTGTTTGTGTCTCCCCTGAGGAGGTTTCAGGCCAGCTATGTCTTTCAGTCCTGGCTCCTTTGGTTTGGAAGCTATTGCTGGACGTTTGGCATGTTTGGCAGCAAATGCTGCTCCGGCTGAGAAAAACACTTTTGGTGCACCAGGGAGGTACATTTGAGTTTCCCAGGCAAACCAAAGCGGTGACACCAAAGTTGATAGTTTCTGTTTGTGTCTCGCCTGACGAGGTTTCAGGCCAGCTATGTCTTTCAGTCTTGGCTCCTTTGGTTTGGAAGCTATTGCTGGACGTTTGGCAGCAAATGCTGCTCCGGCCGAGAAAAACACTTTTGGTGCACCAGGGAGGTACATTTGAGTTTCCCAGGCAAACCAAAGCGGTGACAACAAAGCTTATCGTTTCGGTGTGTGTCTCCCCTGAGGAGCTTTCAGGCCAGCTATGTCTTTCAGTCCTGGCTCCTTTGGTTTGGAAGCTATTGCTGGACGTTTGGCATGTTTGGCGACAAATACTGCTCCGGCCGAAAAAAACACTTTTGGTGCACCAGGGAGATACATTTGAGTTTCCCAGGCAAACCAAAGCGGTGACACCAAAGTTGATAGTTTCTGTTTGTGTCTCCCTGAGGTGGTTTCAGGCCAGCTATGTCTTTCAGTCCTGGCTTTTTTGGTTTGGAAGCTATTTCTGGACATTTCGCATGTTTGGCAGCAAATGCTGCTCCGGCCGAGAAAAACACTTTTGGTGCACCAGGGAGGTACATTTGAGTTTCCCAGGCAAACCCAAAGCGGTGACAGCAATGTTGATAGTTTCTGTTTGTGTCTCCCCTCAGGAGGTTTCAGGCCAGCTATGTCTTTCAGTCCTGGCTCCTTTGGTTTGGAAGCTATTGCTGGACGTTTGGCATGTTTGGCAGCAACTGCTGCTCCGGCCGAGAAAAACACTTTTGGTGCACCAGGGAGGTACATTTGAGTTCCCAGGCAAACCAAAGCGGTGACAGCAAAGTTCCTAGTTTCTGTTTGTGTCTCCCCTGAGGAGGTTTCAGGCCAGCTATGTCTTTCAGTCCTGGCTCCTTTGGTTTGGAAGCTATGGCTGCACGTTTGGCATGTTTGGCAGCAAATGGTGCTCCGGCCGAGAAAAACACTTTTGGTGCACCGTGCAGGTACATTTGAGTTTCCCAGGCAAACCAAAGCAGTGACACCAAAGTTTATAGTTTCTGTTTGGGTCTCCCCTGACGAGGTTTCAGGCCAGCTATGTCTTTCAGTCCTGGCTCCTTTGGTTTGGAAGCTATTGCTGGACGTTTGGCATGTTTGGCAGCAAATGCTGCTCCGGCCGAGAAAAACACTTTTGGTGCACCAGGGAGGTACATTTGAGTTTCCCAGGCAAACCAAAAGCGGTGACACCAAAGTTGATAGTTTCTGTTTGTGTCTCGCCTGACGAGGTTTCAGGCCAGCTATGTCTTTCAGTCTTGGCTCCTTTGGTTTGGAAGCTATTGCTGGACGTTTGGCAGCAAATGCTGCTCCGGCCGAGAAAAACACTTTTGGTGCACCAGGGAGGTACATTTGAGTTTCCCAGGCAAACCAAAGCGGTGACAACAAAGCTTATCGTTTCGGTGTGTGTCTCCCCTGAGGAGCTTTCAGGCCAGCTATGTCTTTCAGTCCTGGCTCCTTTGGTTTGGAAGCTATTGCTGGACGTTTGGCATGTTTGGCGACAAATACTGCTCCGGCCGAAAAAAAACACTTTTGGTGCATAGGGAGATACATTTGAGTTTCCCAGGCAAACCAAAGCGGTGACACCAAAGTTGATAGTTTCTGTTTGTGTCTCCCCTGAGGTGGTTTCAGGCCAGCTATGTCTTTCAGTCCTGGCTTTTTTGGTTTGGAAGCTATTTCTGGACATTTCGCATGTTTGGCAGCAAATGCTGCTCCGGCCGAGAAAAACACTTTTGGTGCACCAGGAGGTACATTTGAGTTTCCCAGGCAAACCAAGCGGTGACAGCAATGTTGATAGTTTCTGTTTGTGTCTCCCCTCAGGAGGTTTCAGGCCAGCTATGTCTTTCAGTCCTGGCTCCTTTGGTTTGGAAGCTATTGCTGGACGTTTGGCATGTTTGGCAGCAACTGCTGCTCCGGCCGAGAAAAAACACTTTTGGTGCACCAGGGAGGTACATTTGAGTTTCCCAGGCAAACCAAAGCGGTGACAGCAAAGTTCCTAGTTTCTGTTTGTGTCTCCCCTGAGGAGGTTTCAGGCCAGCTATGTCTTTCAGTCCTGGCTCCTTTGGTTTGGAAGCTATGGCTGCACGTTTGGCATGTTTGGCAGCAAATGGTGCTCCGGCCGAGAAAAACACTTTTGGTGCACCGTGCAGGTACATTTGAGTTTCCCAGGCAAACCAAAGCAGTGACACCAAAGTTTATAGTTTCTGTTTGGGTCTCCCCTGACGAGGTTTCAGGCCAGCTATGTCTTTCAGTCCTGGCTCCTTTGGTTTTGGAAGCTATTACTGGACAATTAGCAGCAAATGCTGCTCCGGCCGAGTAAAACACTTTTAGCGCAC
Organism: Laterallus jamaicensis coturniculus; assembly: GCA_022605575.1. NCBI lineage: Eukaryota > Metazoa > Chordata > Aves > Gruiformes > Rallidae > Laterallus > Laterallus jamaicensis. The sequence goes on along the minus strand of JAKCOX010000070.1, from coordinate 3,356,566 downwards.
CTGGGAGGTACATTTGTGTTTCCCAGGCAAGCCAAAGCGGTGACACCAAAGTTGATAGTTTCTGTTTGTGTCTCCCCTGAGGAGGTTTCATGCCAGCTATGTCTTTCAGTCCTGGCTCCTTTGGTTTGGAAGCTATTGCTGGACATTTCGCATGTTTGGCAGCAAATGCTGCTCCGGCCGAGGAAAAACACTTTTGGTGCACCAGGGAGGTACATTTGAGTTTCCCAGGCAAACCAAAGCGGTGACACCAAAGTTGAAAGTTTCTGTTTGTGTCTCCCCTGAGGAGGTTTTCAGGCCAGCTATGTCTTTCAGTCCTGGCTTTTTTGGTTTGGAAGCTATTGCTGGACGTTTGGCAGCAACTTCTGTTTCGGCCGAGAAAAACACTTTTAGTACACCAGGGAGGTACATTTGAGTTTCCCAGGCAAACCAAAGCGGTGACACCAAAGTTGATGGTTTCTGTTTGTGTCTCCCCTGAGGAGGTTTCAGGCCAGCTATGTCTTTCAGTCCTGGCTCCTTTGGTTTGGGAAGCTATTGCTGGACGTTTGGCATGTTTGGCAGCAACTGCTGCTCCGGCCGAGAAAAACACTTTTGGCGCACCAGGGAGGTACATTTGAGTTTCCCAGGCAAACCAAAGCGGTGACACCAAAGTTGATAGTTTCTGTTTGTGTCTCCCCTGAGGAGGTTTCAGGCCAGCTATGTCTTTCAGTCCTGGCTCCTTTGATTTGAAAGCTATTGCTGGACGTTTGGCATGGTTGGCAGCAAATGCTGCTCCGGCCGAGAAAAACACTTTCGGTGCACCTGGGAGGTACATTTGAGTTACCCAGGAAAACCAAAGCGGTGACACCAAAGTTTCTAGTTTCTTTTGTGGCCTCCCCTGAGGAGGTTTCAGGCCAGCTATGTCTTTCAGTCCTGGCTCCTTTGGTTTGGAAGCTATTGCTGGACGTTCGGCAGCAAATGCTGCTCCGGCCGAGAAAAACACTTTTGGTGCACCAGGGAGGTACATTTGAGTTTCCCAGGCAAACCAAAGCGGTTACACCAAAGCTGATAGTTTCTGTTTGTGTCTCGCCTGATGAGGTTTCAGGCCAGCTATGTCTTTCAGTCCTGGCTCCTCTGGTTTGGAAGCTATTGCTGGACGTTTGGCATGTTTGGCAGCAACTGCTGCTCCGCCGAGAAAAACACTTTTGGTGCACCAGGGAGGTACATTTGAGTTTCCCAGGCAAACGAAAGCGGGTGTCTCCAAGTCTTATAGTTTCTGTTTGTGTCTCACCTGACGAGGATTCAGGCCAGCTATGTCTTTCAGTCCTGGCTCCTTTGGTTTGGAAGCTATTTCTGGACGTTTGGCAGAATATGCTGCTTCCGGCCGAGAAAAACACTTTTGGTGCACCAGGGAGGTACATTTGAGTTTCCCAGGCAAACCAAAGCGGTGGCACCAAAGCTTATAGTTTCTGAGTGTGTCTCCCCTGAGGAGTTTAAGGCCAGCTATGTCTTTCAGTCCTGGCTCCTTTGGTTTGGAAGCTATTACTGGACGTTTAGCAGCAAATGCTGCTCCGGCCGAGAAATACACTTTTGGTGAACCACGGTGGTGCATTTGAGTTTCCCAGGAAAACCAAAGTGGTGACACCAAAGTTGATACTTTCTGTTTGTGTCTCCCCTGAGGAGGTTTCAGGCCAGCTATGTCTGTCAGTCCTGGCTTTATTGGTTTGGAAGCTATTGCTGGACGTTTGGCATGTTTGGCAGCAAATACTGTTCCCGCCGAGAAAAACACTTCTGGTGCACCAGGGAGGTACATTTGAGTTTCCCAGGCAAACAAAGTGGTGACAGCAAAGTTCCTAGTTTCTGTTTGTGTCTCCCCTGAGGAGGTTTCAGGCCAGCTATGTCTTTCAGTCCTGGCTCCTTTGGTTTGGAAGCTATTACTGGACGTTTGGCAGCAAATGCAGCTCCGGCCGAGAAAAACACTTTTGGTGCACCAGGGAGGTACATTTGAGTTTCCCAGGCAAACCAAAGCGGTGACACCAAAGTTGATGGTTTCTGTTAGTGTCTCCCCTGAGGAGGTTTCAGGCCAGCTATGTCTTTCAGTCCTGGCTCCTTTGGTTTGGAAGCTATTGCTGGACGTTTGGCATGTTTGGCAGCAAATACTGCTCCGGCCGAGAAAAACACTTTTGGCGCACCAGGGAGGTACATTTGAGTTTCCCAGGCAAACCAAAGCGGTGACACCAAAGTTTATAGTTTCTGTTTGTGTCTCCCCTGAGGAGGTTTCAGGCCAGCTATGTCTTTCAGTCCTGGCTCCTTTGATTTGAAAGCTATAGCTGGACGTTTGGCATGGTTGGCAGCAAATGCTGCTCCGGCCGAGAAAAACACTTTCGGTGCACCTGGGAGGTACATTTGAGTTACCCAGGAAAACCAAAGCGGTGACACCAAAGTTTCTAGTTTCTTTTTGTGCCTCCCCTGAGGAGGTTTCAGGCCAGCTATGTCTTTCAGTCCTGGCTCCTTTGGTTTGGAAGCTATTGCTGGACGTTCGGCAGCAAATGCTGCTCCGGCCGAGAAAAACACTTTTGGTGCACCAGGGAGGTACATTTGAGTTTCCCAGGCAAACCAAAGCGGTTACACCAAAGCTGATAGTTTCTGTTTGTGTCTCGCCTGATGAGGTTTCAGGCCAGCTATGTCTTTCAGTCCTGGCTCCTCTTGTTTGGAAGCTATTGCTGGACGTTTGGCATGTTTGGCAGCAAATGCTGCTCCAGCCGAGAAAAACACTTTTGGTGCACCAGGGAGGTACATTTGAGTTTCCCAGGCAAACCAAAGCGTTGACACCAAAGTTTCTAGTTTCTCATTGTGTCTCCCCTGAGGAGGTTTCAGGCCAGCTATGTCTTTCAGTCTTGGCTCCTTTGGTTTGGAAGCTATTGCTGGACGTTTGGCAGCAAATGGTGCTCCGGCCGAGAAAAACACTTTTGGTGCACCAGGGGAGGTACATTTGTGTTTCCCAGGCAAGCCAAAGCAGTGACACCAAAGCTTATAGTTTCTGTTTGTGTCTCGCCTGACGAGGTTTCTGGCCAGCTATGTCTTTCATTCCTGGCTACTTTGGTTTGGAAGCTATTGCTGGACGTTTGGCAGCAAATGCTGCTCCGGCCGAGTAAAACACTTTCGGTGCACCTGGGAGGTACATTTGTGTTTCCCAGGCAAGCCAAAGCGGTGACACCAATGCTTATAGTTTCTGATTGTGTCTCGCCTGAGGAGGTTTCAGGCCAGCTATGTCTTTCAGTCCTGGCTCCTTTGGTTTGGAAGCTATTGCTGGACGTTGGCATGTTTGGCAGCAAATACTGCTCCGGCCAAGAAAAACACTTTTGGTGCACCGGGGAGGTACATTTGAGTTTCCCAGGCAAACCAAAGTGGGTGACAACAAAGCTTATCGTTTCGGTGTGTTTCTCCCCTGAGGAGCTTTCAGGCCAGCTATGTCTTTCAGTCCTGGCTCCTTTGATTTGGAAGCTTTTGCTGGACGTTTGGCATGTTTGGCGACAAATACTGCTCCGGACGAGAAAAACACTTTTGGTGCACCAGGGAGGTACATTTGAGTTTCCCAGGCAAACCAAAGCGGTGACAACAAAGCTTATCGTTTCGGTGTGTGTCTCCCCTGAGGAGCTTTCAGGCCAGCTATGTCTTTCAGTCCTGGCTCCTTTGGTTTGGAAGCTATTGCTGGACATTTCGCATGTTTGGCAGCAAATGCTGCTCCGGCCGAGAAAAACACTTTTGGTGCACCAGGGAGGTACATTTGAGTTTCCCAGGCAAACCAAAGCGGTGACAGCAAAGTTCCTAGTTTCTGTTTGGGTCTCCCCTGACGAGGTTTCAGGCCAGCTATGTCTTTCAGTCCTGGCTCCTTTGGTTTGGAAGCTATGGCTGCACGTTTGGCATGTTTGGCAGCAAATGGTGCTCCGGCCGAGAAAAACTCTTTTGGTGCACCGTGCAGGTACATTTGAGTTTCCCAGGCAAACCAAAGCAGTGACACCAAAGCTTATAGTTTCTGTTTGGGTCTCCCCTGACGAGGTTTCAGGCCAGCTATGTCTTTCAGTCCTGGCTCCTTTGGTTTGGAAGCTATTGCTGGACGTTTGGCAGCAACTGCTGCTCCGGCCGAGAAAAACACTTTTGGTGCACCAGGGAGGTACATTTGAGTTTCCCAGGCAAACCAAAGCGGTGACACCAAAGTTGATAGTTTCTGTTTGTGTCTCCCCTGAGGAGGCTTCAGGCCAGCTATGTCTTTCAGTCCTGGCTCCTTTGGTTTGGAAGCTATTGCTGGACGTTTGGCATGTTTGGCAGCAACTGCTGCTCCGGCCGAGAAAAACACTTTTGGTGCACCATGGAGGTACATTTGAGTTTCCTAGGAAAACCAAGTGGTGACACCAACGTTGATAGTTTCTGTTTGTGTCTCCCCTGAGGAGGTTTCAGGCCAGCTATGTCTTTCAGTCCCGGCTCCTTTGGTTTGGAAGCTATTGCTGGACGTTTGGCATGTTTGGCAGCAAATGCTGCTCCGGCCGAGAAAAACACTTTTGGTGAACCACGGAGGTGCATTTGAGTTTCCCAGGCAAACCAAAGCGGTGACACCAAAGTTGATAGTTTCTGTTTGTGTCTTCCCTAAGGAGGTTTCAGGCCAGCTATGTCTTTCAGTCCTGGCTCCTTTGGTTTGGAAGCTATTGCTGGACGTTTGGCAGCAAATACTGCTCCGGCCAAGAAAAACAATTTTGGTGCACCAGGGAGGTACATTTGAGTTTCCCAGGCAAACCAAAGCGGTGACAACAAAGCTTATCGTTTCGGTGTGTTTCTCCCCTGAGGAGCTTTCAGGCCAGCTATGTCTTTCAGTCCTGGCTCCTTTGGTTTGGAAGCTTTTGCTGGACGTTTGGCATGTTTGGCGACAAATACTGCTCCGGCCGAGAAAAACACTTTTGGTGCACCAGGGAGGTACATTTGAGTTTCCCAGGCAAACCAAAGCGGTGACACCAAAGTTGATGGTTTCTGTTAGTGTCTCCCCTGAGGAGGTTTCAGGCCAGCTATGTCTTTCAGTCCTGACTTTTTTTGTTTGGAAGCTATTGCTGGACGTTTGGCAGCAACTTCTGTTTCGGCCGAGAAAAACACTTTTAGTACACCAGGGAGGTACATTTGAGTTTCCCAGGCAAACCAAAGCGGTGACACCAAAGTTGATGGTTTCTGTTAGTGTCTCCCCTGAGGAGGTTTCAGGCCAGCTATGTCTTTCAGTCCTGGCTCCTTTGGTTTGGAAGCTATTGCTGCACGTTTGGCATGTTTGGCAGCAAATGCTGCTCCGGCCGAGAAAAACACTTTTGGCGCACCAGGGAGGTACATTTGAGTTTCCCAGGCAAACCAAAGCGGTGACACCAAAGTTGATAGTTTCTGTTTGTGTCTCCCCTGAGGAGGTTTCAGGCCAGCTATGTCTTTCAGTCCTGGCTCCATTGATTTGAAAGCTATAGCTGGACGTTTGGCATGGTTGGCAGCAAATGCTGCTCCGGCCGAGAAAAACACTTTTGGTGCACCAGGGAGGTACATTTGAGTTTCCCAGGCAAACGAAAGCAGTGATGCCAATGTTTCTAGTTTCTGTTTGTGTCTCCCCTGAGGAGGTTTCAGGCCAGCTATGTCTTTCAGTCCTGGCTCCTTTGGTTTGGAAGCTATTGCTGGACGTTTGGCAGCAAATGCTGCTCCGGCCGAGAAAAACACTTTTGGTGCACCAGGGAGGTACATTTGAGTTTCCCAGGCAAACCAAAGCCATGACACCAAAGTTGAAAGTTTCTGTTTGTGTCTCCCCTGAGGTGGTTTCAGGCCAGCTATGTCTTTCAGTCCTGGCTTTTTTGGTTTGGAAGCTATTTCTGGACGTTTGGCAGAAAATGCTGCTCCGGCCGAGAAAAACACTTTTGGTGCACCAGGGAGGTACATTTGAGTTTCCCAGGCAAACCAAAGCGGTGCCACCAAAGTTGATAGTTTCTGTTTGTGTCTCCCCTCAGGAGGTTTCAGGCCAGCTATGTCTTTCAGTCCTGGCTCCTTTGGTTTGGAAGCTATTGCTGGACGTTTGGCATGTTTGGCAGCAAATGCTGCTCCGGCCCAGAAAAACACTTTTGGTGCACCAGGGAGGTACATTTGAGTTTCCCAGGCAAACCAAAGCGGTGACACCAAAGTTGATAGTTTCTGTTTGTGTCTCCCCTGAGGAGGTTTCAGGCCAGCTATGTCTTTCAGTCCTGGCTCCTTTTATTTGAAAGCTATAGCTGGACCTTTCGCATGTTTGGCAGCAAATGCTGCTCCGGCCGAGAAAAACACTTTTGGTGCACCAGGGAGGTACATTTGAGTTTCCCAGGCAAACCAAAGCGGTGACACCAAAGTTGATAGTTTCTGTTTGTGTCTTCCCTAAGGAGGTTTCAGGCCAGCTATGTCTTTCAGTCCTGGCTCCTTTGGTTTGGAAGCTATTGCTGGACGTTTGGCAGCAAATACTGCTCCGGCCAAGAAAAACACTTTTGGTGCACCAGGGAGGTACATTTGAGTTTCCCAGGCAAACCAAAGCGGTGACAACAAAGCTTATCGTTTCGGTGTGTTTCTCCCCTGAGGAGCTTTCAGGCCAGCTATGTCTTTCAGTCCTGGCTCCTTTGGTTTGGAAGCTTTTGCTGGACGTTTGGCATGTTTGGCGACAAATACTGCTCCGGCCGAGAAAAACACTTTTGGTGCACCAGGGAGGTACATTTGAGTTTCCCAGGCAAACCAAAGCAATGACACCAAAGTTGATGGTTTCTGTTAGTGTCTCCCCTGAGGAGGTTTCAGGCCAGCTATGTCTTTCAGTCCTGGCTCCTTTGGTTTGGAAGCTATGGCTGCACGTTTGGCATGTTTGGCAGCAAATGCTGCTCCGGCCGAGAAAAACACTTTTGGTGCACCGTGCAGGTACATTTGAGTTTCCCAGGCAAACCAAAGCAGTGACACCAAAGTTTATAGTTTCTGTTTTGGTCTCCCCTGACGAGGTTTCAGGCCAGCTATGTCTTTCAGTCCTGGCTCCTTTGGTTTGGAAGCTATTGCTGGACGTTTGGCAGCAACTGCTGCTCCGGCCGAGAAAAACACTTTTGGTGCACCAGGGAGGTACATTTGAGTTTCCCAGGCAAACCAAAGCGGTGACACCAAAGTTGATAGTTTCTGTTTGTGTCTCCCCTGAGGAGGCTTCAGGCCAGCTATGTCTTTCAGTCCTGGCTCCTTTGGTTTGGAAGCTATTGCTGGACGTTTGGCATGTTTGGCAGCAACTGCTGCTCCGGCCGAGAAAAACACTTTTGGTGCACCAGGGAGGTACATTTGAGTTTCCCAGGAAAACCAAATGGTGACACCAACGTTGATAGTTTCTGTTTGTGTCTCCCCTGAGGAGGTTTCAGGCCAGCTATGTCTTTCAGTCCCGGCTCCTTTGGTTTGGAAGCTATTGCTGGACGTTTGGCATGTTTGGCAGCAAATGCTGCTCCGGCCGAGAAAAACACTTTTGGTGCACCAGGGAGGTACATTTGAGTTTCCCAGGCAAACCAAAGCGGTGACACCAAAGTTGATAGTTTGTGTTTGTGTCTCCCCTGAGGAGGTTTCAGGCCAGCTATGTCTTTCAGTCCTGGCTCCTTTGGTTTGGAAGCTATTACTGGACAATTAGCAGCAAATGCTGCTCCGGCCGAGTAAAACACTTTTAGCGCACCTGGGAGGTACATTTGTGTTTCCCAGGCAAGCCAAAGCGGTGACACCAAAGTTGATAGTTTCTGTTTGTGTCTCCCCTGAGGAGGTTTCAGGCCAGCTATGTCTTTCAGTCCTGGCTCCTTTGGTTTGGAAGCTATTGCTGGACATTTCGCATGTTTGGCAGCAAATGCTGCTCCGGCCGAGAAAAACACTTTTGGTGCACCAGGGAGGTACATTTGAGTTTCCCAGGCAAACCAAAGCGGTGACACCAAAGTTGAAAGTTTCTGTTTGTGTCTCCCCTGAGGAGGTTTCAGGCCAGCTATGTCTTTCAGTCCTGGCTCCTTTGGTTTGGAAGCTATTGCTGGACGTTTGGCATGTTTGGCAGCAAATGCTGCTCCAGCCGAGAAAAAACACTTTTGGTGCACCAGGGAGGTACATTTGAGTTTCCCAGGCAAACCAAAGCGTTGGCACCAAAGTTTCTAGTTTCTGTTTGTGTCTCCCCTGAGGAGGTTTCAGGCCAGCTATGCCTTTCAGTCCTGGCTCCTTTGGTTTGGAAGCTATTGCTGGACATTTGGCATGTTTGGCAGCAAATGCTGCTCCGTCCGAGAAAAACACTTTTTGTGCACCAGGGAGGTACATTTGAGTTTCCCAGGCAAACCAAAGCGGTGCCACCAAAGTTTATAGTTTCTGTTTGTGTCTCCCCTGAGGAGGTTTGAGGCCAGATATGTCTTTCAGTCCTGGCTCCTTTGGTTTGGAAGCTATTGCTGGACGTTTGGCATGTTTGTCAGCAAATGCTGCTCCGGCCCAGAAAAACACTTTTGGTGCACCAGGGAGGTACATTTGAGTTTCCCAGGCAAACCAAAGCGGTGACACCAAAGTTGATAGTTTCTGTTTGTGTCTCCCCTGAGGAGGTTTCAGGCCAGCTATGTCTTTCAGTCCTGGCTCCTTTGGTTTGGAAGCTATTGCTGGACGTTTGGCATGTTTGGCAGCAACTGCTGCTCCGGCCGAGAAAAACACTTTTGGTGCACCAGGGAGGTACATTTGAGTTTCCCAGGCAAACGAAAGCCGTGTCTCCAATGCTTATAGTTTCTGTTTGTGTCTCACCTGACGAGGATTCAGGCCAGCTATGTCTTTCAGTCCTGGCTCCTCTGGTTTGGAAGCTATTGCTGGACGTTTGGCAGAAAATGCTGCTCCGGCCGAGAAAAACACTTTTGGTGCACCGTGCAGGTACATTTGAGTTTCCCAGGCATACCAAAGCAGTGACACCAAAGTTTATAGTTTCTGTTTGGGTCTCCCCTGAGGAGGTTTCAGGCCAGCTATGTCTTTCAGTCCTGGCTCCTTTGGTTTGGAAGCTATTGCTGGACGTTTGGCAGCAACTGCTGCTCCGGCCGAGAAAAACACTTTTGGTGCACCAGGGAGGTACATTTGAGTTTCCCAGGCAAACCAAAGTGGTGACACCAAAGTTGATACTTTCTGTTTGTGTCTCCCCTCAGGAGGTTTCAGGCCAGCTATGTCTTTCAGTCCTGGCTCCATTGGTTTGGAAGCTATTGCTGGACGTTTGGCATGTTTGGCAGCAAATGCTTTTCCCGCCGAGAAAAACACTTTTGGTGCACCAGGGAGGTACATTTGAGTTTCCCAGGCAAACAAAGTGGTGACAGCAAAGTTCCTAGTTTCAGTTTGTGTCTCCCCTGAGGAGGTTTCAGGCCAGCTATGTCTTTCAGTCCTGGCTCCTTTGGTTTGGAAGCTATTACTGGACATTTAGCAGCAAATGCTGCTCCGGCCAAGAAAAACACTTTTGGTGCACCAGGGAGACACATTTCAGTTTCCCAGGCAAACCAAAGCGGTGACACCAAAGCTTATAGTTTCTGTTTGTGTCTCCCCTGAGGAGGTTTCTGGGCAGCTATGTCTTTCAGTCCTGGCTCCTTTGGTTTGGAAGCTATTGCTGGACATTTGGCATGTTTGGCAGCAAATTCTGCTCCGGCCGAGAAAAACACTTTTGGTGCACCAGGGAGGTACATTTGAGTTTCCCAGGCAAACCAAAGTGGTGACACCAAAGCTTATAGTTTCTGTTTGTGTCTCCCCTGAGGAGGTTTCAGGCCAGCTATGTCTTTCAGTCCTGGCTCCTTTGGTTTGGAAGCTATGTCTGGACGTTTGGCAGCAAATGCTGCTCCAGCCGAGAAAAACACTTTTGGTGCACCAGGGAGGTACATTTGAGTTTCCCAGGCAAACCAAAGTGGTGACACCAAAGTTGAAAGTTTCTGTTTGTGTCTCGCCTGACGAGGTTTCAAGCCAGCTATGTCTTTCAGTCCTGGCTCCTTTGGTTTGGAAGCTATTGCTGGACATTTCGCATGTTTGGCAGCAAATGCTGCTCCGGCCGAGAAAAACACTTTTGGTGCACCAGGGAGGTACATTTGAGTTTCCCAGGCAAACCAAAGTGGTGACACGAAAGTTGAAAGTTTCTGTTTGTGTCTCGCCTGACGAGGTTTCAAGCCAGCTATGTCTTTCAGTCCTGGCTCCTTTGGTTTGGAAGCTATTGCTGGACATTTCGCATGTTTGGCAGCAAATGCTGCTCCGGCCGAGAAAAACACTTTTGGTGCACCAGGGAGGTACATTTGAGTTTCCCAGGCAAACCAAAGCGGTGACACCAAAGTTGAAAGTTTCTGTTTGTGTCTCCCCTGAGGTGGTTTCAGGCCAGCTATGTCTTTCAGTCCTGGCTTTTTTGGTTTGGAAGCTATTTCTGGACTTTGGGAAGAAACTGCTGCTCCGGCCGAGAAAAACACTTTTGGTGCACCAGGGAGGTACATTTGAGTTTCCCAGGCAAACCAAAGCGGTGACAGCAAAGTTGATAGTTTCTGTTTGTGTCTCCCCTGAGGAGGTTTCAGGCCAGCTATGTCTTTCAGTCCTAGCTCCTTTTGTTTGGAAGCTATTGCTGGACGTTTCGCATGTTTGGCAGCAAATGCTGCTCCGGCCGAGAAAAACACTTTTGGTGCACCGTGCAGGTACATTTGAGTTTCCCAGGCAAACCAAAGCGGTGACAGCAAAGTTGATAGTTTCTGTTTGTGTCTCCCCTGAGGAGGTTTCAGGCCAGCTATGTCTTTCAGTCCTGGCTCCTTTGATTTGAAAGCTATAGCTGGACGTTTCGCATGTTTGGCAGCAAATGCTGCTCCGGCCGAGAAAAACACTTTTGGTGCACCAGGGAGGTACATTTGTGTTTCCCAGGCAAACCAAAGCGGTGACACCAAAGTTGAAAGTTTCTGATTGTGTCTCGCCTGACGAGGTTTCAGGCCAGCTATGTCTTTCAGTCCTGGCTCCTTTGGTTTGGAAGCTATTGCTGGACGTTTGGCATGTTTGGCAGCAAATGCTGCTCCGGCCGAGAGAAAAACTTTTGGTGCACCAGGGAGGTACATTTGAGTTTCCCAGGCAAACCAAAGCGGTGACACCAAAGTTGATAGTTTCTGTTTGTGTCTTCCCTAAGGAGGTTTCAGGCCAGCTATGTCTTTCAGTCCTGGCTCCTTTGGTTTGGATGCTATTGCTGGACGTTTGGCAGCAAATACTGCTCCGGCCAAGAAAAACACTTTTGGTGCACCAGGGAGGTACATTTGAGTTTCCCAGGCAAACCAAAGCGGTGACAACAAAGCTTATCGTTTCAGTGTGTTTCTCCCCTGAGGAGCTTTCAGGCCAGCTATGTCTTTCAGTCCTGGCTCCTTTGGTTTGGAAGCTATGTCTGGACGTTTGGCAGCAACTGCTGCTCCGGCCGAGAAAAACACTTTTGGCGCACCAGGGAGGTACATTTGAGTTTCCCAGGCAAACCAATGTGGTGACACCAAAGTTGAAAGTTTCTGTTTGTGTCTCGCCTGACGAGGTTTCAGGCCAGCTATGTCTTTCAGTCCTGGCTCCTTTGGTTTGGAAGCTATTGCTGGACATTTCGCATGTTTGGCAGCAAATGCTGCTCCGGCCGAGAAAAACACTTTTGGTGCACCATGAAGGTACATTTGAGTTTCCCAGGCAAACCAAAGCGGTGACACCAACGTTGATGGTTTCTGTTAGTGTCTCCCCTGAGGAGGTTTCAGGCCAGCTATGTCTTTCATTCCTGGCTCCTCTGGTTTGGAAGCTATTGCTGGACGTTTGGCATGTTTGGCAGCAACTGCTGCTCTGGCCGAGAAAAACACTTTTGGTGCACCAGGGAGGTACATTTGAGTTTCCCAGGCAAACGAAAGCGGTGTCTCCAATGCTTATAGTTTCTGTTTGTGTCTCCCCTGACGAGGATTCAGGCCAGCTATGTCTTTCAGTCCTGGCTCCTTTTGTTTGGAAGCTATTGCTGGACGTTTGGCATGTTTGGCAGCAAATGCTGCTCCGGCCGAGAAAAACACTTTTGGTGCACCAGGGAGGTACATTTGAGTTTCCCAGGCAAACCAAAGCGGTGACAGCAAAGTTGATAGTTTCTGTTTGTGTCTCCCCTGAGGAGGTTTCAGGCCAGCTATGTCTTTCAGTCCTGGCTCTTTTTGTTTGGAAGCTATTGCTGGACGTTTGGCATGTTTGGCAGCAAATGCTGCTCCGGCCGAGAGAAAAACTTTTGGTGCACCAGGGAGGTACATTTGAGTTTCCCAGGCAAACCAAAGCGGTGACACCAAAGTTGATAGTTTCTGTTTGTGTCTCCCCTGAGGAGGTTTCAGGCCAGCTATGTCTTTCAGTCCTGGCTCTTTTGGTTTGGAAGCTATTGCTGGACGTTTGGCATGTTTGGCAGCAACTGCTGCTCCGGCCGAGAAAAACACTTTTGGTGCACCAGGGAGGTACATTTGAGTTTCCCAGGCAAACCAAAGCGGTGTCTCCAATGCTTATAGTTTCTGTTTGTGTCTCACCTGACGAGGATTCAGGCCAGCTATGTCTTTCAGTCCTGGCTCCTTTGGTTTGGAAGCTATTGCTGGACGTTTGGCAGAAAATGCTGCTCCGGCCGAGAAAAACACTTTTGGTGCACCGTGCAGGTACATTTGAGTTTCCCAGGCAAACCAAAGCAGTGACACCAAAGTTTATAGTTTCTGTTTGGGTCTCCCCTGACGAGGTTTCAGGCCAGCTATGTCTTTCAGTCCTGGCTCCTTTGGTTTGGAAGCTATTGCTGGACGTTTGGCAGCAACTGCTGCTCCGGCCGAGAAAAACACTTTTGGTGCACCAGGGAGGTACATTTGAGTTTCCCAGGCAAACCAAAGTGGTGACACCAAAGTTGATACTTTCTGTTTGTGTCTCCCCTCAGGAGGTTTCAGGCCAGCTATGTCTTTCAGTCCTGGCTCCTTTGGTTTGGAAGCTATGTCTGGACGTTTGGCAGCAAATGCTGCTCCGGCCGAGAAAAACACTTTTGGTGCACCAGGGAGGTACATTTGAGTTTCCCAGGCAAACCAAAGTGGTGACACCAAAGTTGAAAGTTTCTGTTTGTGTCTCGCCTGACGAGGTTTCAGGCCAGCTATGTCTTTCAGTCCTGGCTCCTTTGGTTTGGAAGCTATTGCTGGACATTTCGCATGTTTGGCAGCAAATGCTGCTCCGGCCGAGAAAAACACTTTTGGTGCACCAGGGAGGTGCATTTGAGTTTCCCAGGCAAACCAAAGCGGTGACACCAAAGTTGAAAGTTTCTGTTTGTGTCTCCCCTGAGGTGGTTTCAGGCCAGCTATGTCTTTCAGTCCTGGCTTTTTTGGTTTGGAAGCTATTTCTGGACGTTTGGAAGAAAATGCTGCTCCGGCCGAGAAAAACACTTTTGGTGCACCAGGGAGGTACATTTGAGTTTCCCAGGCAAACCAAAGCGGTGACAGCAAAGTTGATAGTTTCTGTTTGTGTCTCCCCTGAGGAGGTTTCAGGCCAGCTATGTCTTTCAGTCCTGGCTCCTTTTGTTTGGAAGCTCTTGCTGGACGTTTGGCATGTTTGGCAGCAAATGCTGCTCCGGCCGAGAAAAACACTTTTGGCGCACCAGGGAGGTACATTTGAGTTTCCCAGGCAAACCAAAGCGGTGACAGCAAAGTTGATAGTTTCTGTTTGTGTCTCCCCTGAGGAGGTTTCAGGCCAGCTATGTCTTTCAGTCCTGGCTCCTTATTTGAAAGCTATACCTGGACGTTTCGCATGTTTGGCAGCAAATGCTGCTCCGGCCGAGAAAAACACTTTTGGTGCAACAGGGAGGTACATTTGTGTTTCCCAGGCAAGCCAAAGCTGTGACACCAAAGCTTATAGTTTCTGATTGTGTCTCGCCTGACGAGGTTTCAGGCCAGCTATGTCTTTCAGTCCTGGCTCCTTTGGTTTGGAAGCTATTGCTGGACGTTTGGCATGTTTGGCAGCAAATGCTGCTCCGGCCGAGAGAAAAACTTTTGGTGCACCAGGGAGGTACATTTGAGTTTCCCAGGCAAACCAAAGCGGTGACACCAAAGTTGATAGTTTCTGTTTGTGTCTTCCCTAAGGAGGTTTCAGGCCAGCTATGTCTTTCAGTCCTGGCTCCTTTGGTTTGGATGCTATTGCTGGACGTTTGGCAGCAAATACTGCTCCGGCCAAGAAAAACACTTTTGGTGCACCAGGGAGGTACATTTGAGTTTCCCAGGCAAACCAAAGCGGTGACAACAAAGCTTATCGTTTCGGTGTGTTTCTCCCCTGAGGAGCTTTCAGGCCAGCTATGTCTTTCAGTCCTGGCTCATTTGGTTTGGAAGCTATGTCTGGACGTTTGGCAGCAAATGCTGCTCCGGCCGAGAAAAACACTTTTGGTGCACCAGGGAGGTACATTTGAGTTTCCCAGGCAAACCAAAGTGGTGACACCAAAGTTGAAAGTTTCTGTTTGTGTCTCGCCTGACGAGGTTTCAGGCCAGCTATGTCTTTCAGTCCTGGCTCCTTTGGTTTGGAAGCTATTGCTGGACATTTCGCATGTTTGGCAGCAAATGCTGCTCCGGCCGAGAAAAACACTTTTGGTGCACCATGAAGGTACATTTGAGTTTCCCAGGCAAACCAAAGCGGTGACACCAAAGTTGATGGTTTCTGTTAGTGTCTCCCCTGAGGAGGTTTCAGGCCAGCTATGTCTTTCAGTCCTGGCTCCTCTGGTTTGGAAGCTATTGCTGGACGTTTGGCATGTTTGGCAGCAACTGCTGCTCCGGCCGAGAAAAACACTTTTGGTGCACCAGGGAGGTACATTTGAGTTTCCCAGGCAAACCAAAGCGGTGACAGCAAAGTTGATAGTTTCTGTTTGTGTCTCCCCTGAGGAGGTTTCAGGCCAGCTATGTCTTTCAGTCCTGGCTCCTTTTGTTTGGAAGCTATTGCTGGACGTTTGGCATGTTTGGCAGCAAATGCTGCTCCGGCCGAGAAAAACACTTTTGGCGCACCAGGGAGGTACATTTGAGTTTCCCAGGCAAACCAAAGCGGTGACACCAAAGTTTATAGTTTCTGTTTGTGTCTCCCCTGAGGAGGTTTCAGGCCAGCTATGTCTTTCAGTCCTGGCTCCTTTGATTTGAAAGCTATTGCTGGACGTTTCGCATGTTTGGCAGCAAATGCTGCTCCGGCCGAGAAAAACACTTTTGGTGCACCAGGGAGGTACATTTGTGTTTCCCAGGCAAGCCAAAGCGGTGACACCAAAGCTTATAGTTTCTGATTGTGTCTCGCCTGACGAGGTTTCAGGCCTGCTATGTCTTTCAGTCCTGGCTCCTTTGGTTTGGAAGCTATTGCTGGACGTTTGGCATGTTTGGCAGCAAATGCTGCTCCGGCCGAGAGAAAAACTTTTGGTGCACCAGGGAGGTACATTTGAGTTTCCCAGGCAAACCAAAGCGGTGACACCAAAGTTGATAGTTTCTGTTTGTGTCTTCCCTAAGGAGGTTTCAGGCCAGCTATGTCTTTCAGTCCTGGCTCCTTTGGTTTGGAAGCTATTGCTGGACGTTTGGCAGCAAATACTGCTCCGGCCAAGAAAAACACTTTTGGTGCACCAGGGAGGTACATTTGAGTTTCCCAGGCAAACCAAAGCGGTGACAACAAAGCTTATCGTTTCGGTGTGTTTCTTCCCTGAGGAGGTTTCAGGCCAGCTATGTCTTTCAGTCCTGGCTCCTTTGGTTTGGAAGCTTTTGCTGGACGTTTGGCATGTTTGGCGACAAATACTGCTCCGGCCGAGAACAACACTTTTGGTGCACCAGGGAGGTACATTTGAGTTTCCCAGGAAAACCAAAGCGGTGACACCAAAGTTGAAAGTTTCTGTTTGTGTCTCCCCTGAGGTGGTTTCAGGCCAGCTATGTCTTTCAGTCCTGGCTTTTTTGGTTTGGAAGTTATTTCTGGACGTTTGGAAGAAAATGCTGCTCCGGCCGAGAAAAACACTTTTGGTGCACCAGGGAGGTACATTTGAGTTTCCCAGGCAAACCAAAGCGGTGACAGCAAAGTTGATAGTTTCTGTTTGTGTCTCCCCTGAGGAGGTTTCAGGCCAGCTATGTCTTTCAGTCCTGGCTCCTTTTGTTTGGAAGCTATTGCTGGACGTTTGGCATGTTTGGCAGCAAATGCTGCTCCGGCCGAGAAAAACACTTTTGGCGCACCAGGGAGGTACATTTGAGTTTCCCAGGCAAACCAAAGCGGTGACAGCAAAGTTGATAGTTTCTGTTTGTGTCTCCCCTGAGGAGGTTTCAGGCCAGCTATGTCTTTCAGTCCTGGCTCCTTTGATTTGAAAGCTATAGCTGGACGTTTCGCATGTTTGGCAGCAAATGCTGCTCCGGCCGAGAAAAACACTTTTGGTGCACCAGGGAGGTACATTTGTGTTTCCCAGGCAAGCCAAAGCTGTGACACCAAAGCTTATAGTTTCTGATTGTGTCTCGCCTGACGAGGTTTCAGGCCAGCTATGTCTTTCAGTCCTGGCTCCTTTGGTTTGGAAGCTATTGCTGGACGTTTGGCATGTTTGGCCGCAAATGCTGCTCCGGCCGAGAGAAAAACTTTTGGTGCACCAGGGAGGTACATTTGAGTTTCCCAGGCAAACCAAAGCGGTGACACCAAAGTTGATAGTTTCTGTTTGTGTCTTCCCTAAGGAGGTTTCAGGCCAGCTATGTCTTTCAGTCCTGGCTCCTTTGGTTTGGATGCTCTTGCTGGACGTTTGGCAGCAAATACTGCTCCGGCCAAGAAAAACACTTTTGGTGCACCAGGGAGGTACATTTGAGTTTCCCAGGCAAACCAAAGCGGTGACAACAAAGCTTATCGTTTCGGTGTGTTTCTCCCCTGAGGAGCTTTCAGGCCAGCTATGTCTTTCAGTCCTGGCTCCTTTGGTTTGGAAGCTATGTCTGGACGTTTGGCAGCAAATGCTGCTCCGGCCGAGAAAAACACTTTTGGTGCACCAGGGAGGTACATTTGAGTTTCCCAGGCAAACCAAAGCGGTGACACCAAAGTTGAAAGTTTCTGTTTGTGTCTCGCCTGACGAGGTTTCAGGCCAGCTATGTCTTTCAGTCCTGGCTCCTTTGGTTTGGAAGCTATTGCTGGACATTTCGCATGTTTGGCAGCAAATGCTGCTCCGGCCGAGAAAAACACTTTTGGTGCACCGTGCAGGTACATTTGAGTTTCCCAGGCAAACCAAAGCAGTGACACCAAAGTTGATGGTTTCTGTTAGTGTCTCCCCTGAGGAGGTTTCAGGCCAGCTATGTCTTTCAGTCCTGGCTCCTCTGGTTTGGAAGCTATTGCTGGACGTTTGGCATGTTTGGCAGCAACTGCTGCTCCGGCCGAGAAAAAAACTTTTGGTGCACCAGGGAGGTACATTTGAGTTTCCCAGGCAAACCAAAGCGGTGACAGCAAAGTTGATGGTTTCTGTTTGTGTCTCCCCTGAGGAGGTTTCAGGCCAGCTATGTCTTTCAGTCCTGGCTCCTTTTGTTTGGAAGCTATTGCTGGACGTTTGGCATGTTTGGCAGCAAATGCTGCTCCGGCCGAGAAAAACACTTTTGGCGCACCAGGGAGGTACATTTGAGTTTCCCAGGCAAACCAAAGCGGTGACAGCAAAGTTGATAGTTTCTGTTTGTGTCTCCCCTGAGGAGGTTTCAGGCCAGCTATGTCTTTCAGTCCTGGCTCCTTTGATTTGAAAGCTATAGCTGGACGTTTCGCATGTTTGGCAGCAAATGCTGCTCCGGCCGAGAAAAACACTTTTGGTGCACCAGGGAGGTACATTTGTGTTTCCCAGGCAAGCCAAAGCGGTGACACCAAAGCTTATAGTTTCTGATTGTGTCTCGCCTGACGAGGTTTCAGGCCAGCTATGTCTTTCAGTCCTGGCTCCCTTGGTTTGGAAGCTATTGCTGGACGTTTGGCATGTTTGGCAGCAAATGCTGCTCCGGCCGAGAGAAAAACTTTTGGTGCACCAGGGAGGTACATTTGAGTTTCCCAGGCAAACCAAAGCGGTGACACCAAAGTTGAAAGTTTCTGTTTGTGTCTCCCCTGAGGTGGTTTCAGGCCAGCTATGTCTTTCAGTCCTGGCTTTTTTGGTTTGGAAGCTATTTCTGGACTTTGGGAAGAAACTGCTGCTCCGGCCGAGAAAAACACTTTTGGTGCACCAGGGAGGTACATTTGAGTTTCCCAGGCAAACCAAAGCGGTGACAGCAAAGTTGATAGTTTCTGTTTGTGTCTCCCCTGAGGAGGTTTCAGGCCAGCTATGTCTTTCAGTCCTAGCTCCTTTTGTTTGGAAGCTATTGCTGGACGTTTCGCATGTTTGGCAGCAAATGCTGCTCCGGCCGAGAAAAACACTTTTGGTGCACCGTGCAGGTACATTTGAGTTTCCCAGGCAAACCAAAGCGGTGACAGCAAAGTTGATAGTTTCTGTTTGTGTCTCCCCTGAGGAGGTTTCAGGCCAGCTATGTCTTTCAGTCCTGGCTCCTTTGATTTGAAAGCTATAGCTGGACGTTTCGCATGTTTGGCAGCAAATGCTGCTCCGGCCGAGAAAAACACTTTTGGTGCACCAGGGAGGTACATTTGTGTTTCCCAGGCAAACCAAAGCGGTGACACCAAAGTTGAAAGTTTCTGATTGTGTCTCGCCTGACGAGGTTTCAGGCCAGCTATGTCTTTCAGTCCTGGCTCCTTTGGTTTGGAAGCTATTGCTGGACGTTTGGCATGTTTGGCAGCAAATGCTGCTCCGGCCGAGAGAAAAACTTTTGGTGCACCAGGGAGGTACATTTGAGTTTCCCAGGCAAACCAAAGCGGTGACACCAAAGTTGATAGTTTCTGTTTGTGTCTTCCCTAAGGAGGTTTCAGGCCAGCTATGTCTTTCAGTCCTGGCTCCTTTGGTTTGGATGCTATTGCTGGACGTTTGGCAGCAAATACTGCTCCGGCCAAGAAAAACACTTTTGGTGCACCAGGGAGGTACATTTGAGTTTCCCAGGCAAACCAAAGCGGTGACAACAAAGCTTATCGTTTCAGTGTGTTTCTCCCCTGAGGAGCTTTCAGGCCAGCTATGTCTTTCAGTCCTGGCTCCTTTGGTTTGGAAGCTATGTCTGGACGTTTGGCAGCAACTGCTGCTCCGGCCGAGAAAAACACTTTTGGCGCACCAGGGAGGTACATTTGAGTTTCCCAGGCAAACCTATGTGGTGACACCAAAGTTGAAAGTTTCTGTTTGTGTCTCGCCTGACGAGGTTTCAGGCCAGCTATGTCTTTCAGTCCTGGCTCCTTTGGTTTGGAAGCTATTGCTGGACATTTCGCATGTTTGGCAGCAAATGCTGCTCCGGCCGAGAAAAACACTTTTGGTGCACCATGAAGGTACATTTGAGTTTCCCAGGCAAACCAAAGCGGTGACACCAACGTTGATGGTTTCTGTTAGTGTCTCCCCTGAGGAGGTTTCAGGCCAGCTATGTCTTTCATTCCTGGCTCCTCTGGTTTGGAAGCTATTGCTGGACGTTTGGCATGTTTGGCAGCAACTGCTGCTCTGGCCGAGAAAAACACTTTTGGTGCACCAGGGAGGTACATTTGAGTTTCCCAGGCAAACGAAAGCGGTGTCTCCAATGCTTATAGTTTCTGTTTGTGTCTCCCCTGACGAGGATTCAGGCCAGCTATGTCTTTCAGTCCTGGCTCCTTTTGTTTGGAAGCTATTGCTGGACGTTTGGCATGTTTGGCAGCAAATGCTGCTCCGGCCGAGAAAAACACTTTTGGTGCACCAGGGAGGTACATTTGAGTTTCCCAGGCAAACCAAAGCGGTGACAGCAAAGTTGATAGTTTCTGTTTGTGTCTCCCCTGAGGAGGTTTCAGGCCAGCTATGTCTTTCACTCCTGGCTCTTTTTGTTTGGAAGCTATTGCTGGACGTTTGGCATGTTTGGCAGCAAATGCTGCTCCGGCCGAGAGAAAAACTTTTGGTGCACCAGGGAGGTACATTTGAGTTTCCCAGGCAAACCAAAGCGGTGACACCAAAGTTGATAGTTTCTGTTTGTGTCTCCCCTGAGGAGGTTTCAGGCCAGCTATGTCTTTCAGTCCTGGCTCTTTTGGTTTGGAAGCTATTGCTGGACGTTTGGCATGTTTGGCAGCAACTGCTGCTCCGGCCGAGAAAAACACTTTTGGTGCACCAGGGAGGTACATTTGAGTTTCCCAGGAAAACCAAAGCGGTGTCTCCAATGCTTATAGTTTCTGTTTGTGTCTCACCTGACGAGGATTCAGGCCAGCTATGTCTTTCAGTCCTGGCTCCTTTGGTTTGGAAGCTATTGCTGGACGTTTGGCAGAAAATGCTGCTCCGGCCGAGAAAAACACTTTTGGTGCACCGTGCAGGTACATTTGAGTTTCCCAGGCAAACCAAAGCAGTGACACCAAAGTTTATAGTTTCTGTTTGGGTCTCCCCTGACGAGGTTTCAGGCCAGCTATGTCTTTCAGTCCTGGCTCCTTTGGTTTGGAAGCTATTGCTGGACGTTTGGCAGCAACTGCTGCTCCGGCCGAGAAAAACACTTTTGGTGCACCAGGGAGGTACATTTGAGTTTCCCAGGCAAACCAAAGTGGTGACACCAAAGTTGATACTTTCTGTTTGTGTCTCGCCTGACGAGGTTTCAAGCCAGCTATGTCTTTCAGTCCTGGCTCCTTTGGTTTGGAAGCTATTGCTGGACGTTTGGCAGCAAATACTGCTCCGGCCAAGAAAAACAATTTTGGTGCACCAGGGAGGTACATTTGAGTTTCCCAGGCAAACCAAAGCGGTGACAACAAAGCTTATCGTTTCGGTGTGTTTCTCCCCTGAGGAGCTTTCAGGCCAGCTATGTCTTTCAGTCCTGGCTCCTTTGGTTTGGAAGCTTTTGCTGGACGTTTGGCATGTTTGGCGACAAATACTGCTCCGGCCGAGAAAAACACTTTTGGTGCACCAGGGAGGTACATTTGAGTTTCCCAGGCAAACCAAAGCGGTGACACCAAAGTTGATGGTTTCTGTTAGTGTCTCCCCTGAGGAGGTTTCAGGCCAGCTATGTCTTTCAGTCCTGACTTTTTTTGTTTGGAAGCTATTGCTGGACGTTTGGCAGCAACTTCTGTTTCGGCCGAGAAAAACACTTTTAGTACACCAGGGAGGTACATTTGAGTTTCCCAGGCAAACCAAAGCGGTGACACCAAAGTTGATGGTTTCTGTTAGTGTCTCCCCTGAGGAGGTTTCAGGCCAGCTATGTCTTTCAGTCCTGGCTCCTTTGGTTTGGAAGCTATTGCTGCACGTTTGGCATGTTTGGCAGCAAATGCTGCTCCGGCCGAGAAAAACACTTTTGGCGCACCAGGGAGGTACATTTGAGTTTCCCAGGCAAACCAAAGCGGTGACACCAAAGTTGATAGTTTCTGTTTGTGTCTCCCCTGAGGAGGTTTCAGGCCAGCTATGTCTTTCAGTCCTGGCTCCATTGATTTGAAAGCTATAGCTGGACGTTTGGCATGGTTGGCAGCAAATGCTGCTCCGGCCGAGAAAAACACTTTTGGTGCACCAGGGAGGTACATTTGAGTTTCCCAGGCAAACGAAAGCAGTGATGCCAATGTTTCTAGTTTCTGTTTGTGTCTCCCCTGAGGAGGTTTCAGGCCAGCTATGTCTTTCAGTCCTGGCTCCTTTGGTTTGGAAGCTATTGCTGGACGTTTGGCAGCAAATGCTGCTCCGGCCGAGAAAAACACTTTTGGTGCACCAGGGAGGTACATTTGAGTTTCCCAGGCAAACCAAAGCCATGACACCAAAGTTGAAAGTTTCTGTTTGTGTCTCCCCTGAGGTGGTTTCAGGCCAGCTATGTCTTTCAGTCCTGGCTTTTTTGGTTTGGAAGCTATTTCTGGACGTTTGGCAGAAAATGCTGCTCCGGCCGAGAAAAACACTTTTGGTGCACCAGGGAGGTACATTTGAGTTTCCCAGGCAAACCAAAGCGGTGCCACCAAAGTTGATAGTTTCTGTTTGTGTCTCCCCTCAGGAGGTTTCAGGCCAGCTATGTCTTTCAGTCCTGGCTCCTTTGGTTTGGAAGCTATTGCTGGACGTTTGGCATGTTTGGCAGCAAATGCTGCTCCGGCCCAGAAAAACACTTTTGGTGCACCAGGGAGGTACATTTGAGTTTCCCAGGCAAACCAAAGCGGTGACACCAAAGTTGATAGTTTCTGTTTGTGTCTCCCCTGAGGAGGTTTCAGGCCAGCTATGTCTTTCAGTCCTGGCTCCTTTGATTTGAAAGCTATAGCTGGACCTTTCGCATGTTTGGCAGCAAATGCTGCTCCGGCCGAGAAAAACACTTTTGGTGCACCAGGGAGGTACATTTGTGTTTCCCAGGCAAACGAAAGCGGTGACACCAATGCTTATAGTTTCTGTTTGTGTCTCGCCTGACGAGGTTTCAGGCCAGCTATGTCTTTCATTCCTGGCTCCTTTGGTTTGGAAGCTATTGCTGGACGTTTGGCAGCAAATGCT
Organism: Laterallus jamaicensis coturniculus; assembly: GCA_022605575.1. Lineage (NCBI taxonomy): Eukaryota > Metazoa > Chordata > Aves > Gruiformes > Rallidae > Laterallus > Laterallus jamaicensis. Next base: position 3,334,071 of record JAKCOX010000070.1, on the reverse strand, counting down.
GCTCCGGCCGAGAAAAACACTTTTGGTGCACCAGGGAGGTACATTTGTGTTTCCCAGGCAAGCCAAAGCGGTGACACCAAAGCTTATAATTTCTGATTGTGTCTCGCCTGACGAGGTTTCAGGCCAGCTATGTGTTTCAGTCCTGGCTCCTTTGGTTTGGAAGCTATTGCTGGACGTTTGGCATGTTTGGCAGCAAATGCTGCTTTGGCCGAGAGAAAAACTTTTGGTGCACCAGGGAGGTACATTTGAGTTTCCCAGGCAAACCAAAGCGGTGACACCAAAGTTGATAGTTTCTGTTTGTGTCTTCCCTAAGGAGGTTTCAGGCCAGCTATGTCTTTCAGTCCTGGCTCCTTTGGTTTGGAAGCTATTGCTGGACGTTTGGCAGCAAATACTGCTCCGGCCAAGAAAAACACTTTTGGTGCACCAGGGAGGTACATTTGAGTTTCCCAGGCAAACCAAAGCGGTGACAACAAAGCTTATCGTTTCGGTGTGTTTCTCCCCTGAGGAGCTTTCAGGCCAGCTATGTCTTTCAGTCCTGGCTCCTTTGGTTTGGAAGCTTTTGCTGGACGTTTGGCATGTTTGGCGACAAATACTGCTCCGGCCGAGAAAAACACTTTTGGTGCACCAGGGAGGTACATTTGAGTTTCCCAGGCAAACCAAAGCAATGACACCAAAGTTGATGGTTTCTGTTAGTGTCTCCCCTGAGGAGGTTTCAGGCCAGCTATGTCTTTCAGTCCTGGCTCCTTTGGTTTGGAAGCTATGGCTGCACGTTTGGCATGTTTGGCAGCAAATGCTGCTCCGGCCGAGAAAAACACTTTTGGTGCACCGTGCAGGTACATTTGAGTTTCCCAGGCAAACCAAAGCAGTGACACCAAAGTTTATAGTTTCTGTTTTGGTCTCCCCTGACGAGGTTTCAGGCCAGCTATGTCTTTCAGTCCTGGCTCCTTTGGTTTGGAAGCTATTGCTGGACGTTTGGCAGCAACTGCTGCTCCGGCCGAGAAAAACACTTTTGGTGCACCAGGGAGGTACATTTGAGTTTCCCAGGCAAACCAAAGCGGTGACACCAAAGTTGATAGTTTCTGTTTGTGTCTCCCCTGAGGAGGCTTCAGGCCAGCTATGTCTTTCAGTCCTGGCTCCTTTGGTTTGGAAGCTATTGCTGGACGTTTGGCATGTTTGGCAGCAACTGCTGCTCCGGCCGAGAAAAACACTTTTGGTGCACCAGGGAGGTACATTTGAGTTTCCCAGGAAAACCAAATGGTGACACCAACGTTGATAGTTTCTGTTTGTGTCTCCCCTGAGGAGGTTTCAGGCCAGCTATGTCTTTCAGTCCCGGCTCCTTTGGTTTGGAAGCTATTGCTGGACGTTTGGCATGTTTGGCAGCAAATGCTGCTCCGGCCGAGAAAAACACTTTTGGTGCACCAGGGAGGTACATTTGAGTTTCCCAGGCAAACCAAAGCGGTGACACCAAAGTTGATAGTTTGTGTTTGTGTCTCCCCTGAGGAGGTTTCAGGCCAGCTATGTCTTTCAGTCCTGGCTCCTTTGGTTTGGAAGCTATTACTGGACAATTAGCAGCAAATGCTGCTCCGGCCGAGTAAAACACTTTTAGCGCACCTGGGAGGTACATTTGTGTTTCCCAGGCAAGCCAAAGCGGTGACACCAAAGTTGATAGTTTCTGTTTGTGTCTCCCCTGAGGAGGTTTCAGGCCAGCTATGTCTTTCAGTCCTGGCTCCTTTGGTTTGGAAGCTATTGCTGGACATTTCGCATGTTTGGCAGCAAATGCTGCTCCGGCCGAGAAAAACACTTTTGGTGCACCAGGGAGGTACATTTGAGTTTCCCAGGCAAACCAAAGCGGTGACACCAAAGTTGAAAGTTTCTGTTTGTGTCTCCCCTGAGGAGGTTTCAGGCCAGCTATGTCTTTCAGTCCTGGCTCCTTTGGTTTGGAAGCTATTGCTGGACGTTTGGCATGTTTGGCAGCAAATGCTGCTCCAGCCGAGAAAAACACTTTTGGTGCACCAGGGAGGTACATTTGAGTTTCCCAGGCAAACCAAAGCGTTGGCACCAAAGTTTCTAGTTTCTGTTTGTGTCTCCCCTGAGGAGGTTTCAGGCCAGCTATGCCTTTCAGTCCTGGCTCCTTTGGTTTGGAAGCTATTGCTGGACATTTGGCATGTTTGGCAGCAAATGCTGCTCCGTCCGAGAAAAACACTTTTTGTGCACCAGGGAGGTACATTTGAGTTTCCCAGGCAAACCAAAGCGGTGCCACCAAAGTTTATAGTTTCTGTTTGTGTCTCCCCTGAGGAGGTTTGAGGCCAGATATGTCTTTCAGTCCTGGCTCCTTTGGTTTGGAAGCTATTGCTGGACGTTTGGCATGTTTGTCAGCAAATGCTGCTCCGGCCCAGAAAAACACTTTTGGTGCACCAGGGAGGTACATTTGAGTTTCCCAGGCAAACCAAAGCGGTGACACCAAAGTTGATAGTTTCTGTTTGTGTCTCCCCTGAGGAGGTTTCAGGCCAGCTATGTCTTTCAGTCCTGGCTCCTTTGGTTTGGAAGCTATTGCTGGACGTTTGGCATGTTTGGCAGCAACTGCTGCTCCGGCCGAGAAAAACACTTTTGGTGCACCAGGGAGGTACATTTGAGTTTCCCAGGCAAACGAAAGCCGTGTCTCCAATGCTTATAGTTTCTGTTTGTGTCTCACCTGACGAGGATTCAGGCCAGCTATGTCTTTCAGTCCTGGCTCCTTTGGTTTGGAAGCTATTGCTGGACGTTTGGCAGAAAATGCTGCTCCGGCCGAGAAAAACACTTTTGGTGCACCGTGCAGGTACATTTGAGTTTCCCAGGCATACCAAAGCAGTGACACCAAAGTTTATAGTTTCTGTTTGGGTCTCCCCTGAGGAGGTTTCAGGCCAGCTATGTCTTTCAGTCCTGGCTCCTTTGGTTTGGAAGCTATTGCTGGACGTTTGGCAGCAACTGCTGCTCCGGCCGAGAAAAACACTTTTGGTGCACCAGGGAGGTACATTTGAGTTTCCCAGGCAAACCAAAGTGGTGACACCAAAGTTGATACTTTCTGTTTGTGTCTCCCCTCAGGAGGTTTCAGGCCAGCTATGTCTTTCAGTCCTGGCTCCATTGGTTTGGAAGCTATTGCTGGACGTTTGGCATGTTTGGCAGCAAATGCTTTTCCCGCCGAGAAAAACACTTTTGGTGCACCAGGGAGGTACATTTGAGTTTCCCAGGCAAACAAAGTGGTGACAGCAAAGTTCCTAGTTTCAGTTTGTGTCTCCCCTGAGGAGGTTTCAGGCCAGCTATGTCTTTCAGTCCTGGCTCCTTTGGTTTGGAAGCTATTACTGGACATTTAGCAGCAAATGCTGCTCCGGCCAAGAAAAACACTTTTGGTGCACCAGGGAGACACATTTCAGTTTCCCAGGCAAACCAAAGCGGTGACACCAAAGCTTATAGTTTCTATTTGTGTCTCCCCTGAGGAGGTTTCTGGGCAGCTATGTCTTTCAGTCCTGGCTCCTTTGGTTTGGAAGCTATTGCTGGACATTTGGCATGTTTGGCAGCAAATTCTGCTCCGGCCGAGAAAAACACTTTTGGTGCACCAGGGAGGTACATTTGAGTTTCCCAGGCAAACCAAAGTGGTGACACCAAAGCTTATAGTTTCTGTTTGTGTCTCCCCTGAGGAGGTTTCAGGCCAGCTATGTCTTTCAGTCCTGGCTCCTTTGGTTTGGAAGCTATGTCTGGACGTTTGGCAGCAAATGCTGCTCCAGCCGAGAAAAACACTTTTGGTGCACCAGGGAGGTACATTTGAGTTTCCCAGGCAAACCAAAGTGGTGACACGAAAGTTGAAAGTTTCTGTTTGTGTCTCGCCTGACGAGGTTTCAAGCCAGCTATGTCTTTCAGTCCTGGCTCCTTTGGTTTGGAAGCTATTGCTGGACATTTCGCATGTTTGGCAGCAAATGCTGCTCCGGCCGAGAAAAACACTTTTGGTGCACCAGGGAGGTACATTTGAGTTTCCCAGGCAAACCAAAGCGGTGACACCAAAGTTGAAAGTTTCTGTTTGTGTCTCCCCTGAGGTGGTTTCAGGCCAGCTATGTCTTTCAGTCCTGGCTTTTTTGGTTTGGAAGCTATTACTGGACGTTGGGAAGAAACTGCTGCTCCGGCCGAGAAAAACACTTTTGGTGCACCAGGGAGGTACATTTGAGTTTCCCAGGCAAACCAAAGTGGTGACACGAAAGTTGAAAGTTTCTGTTTGTGTCTCGCCTGACGAGGTTTCAAGCCAGCTATGTCTTTCAGTCCTGGCTCCTTTGGTTTGGAAGCTATTGCTGGACATTTCGCATGTTTGGCAGCAAATGCTGCTCCGGCCGAGAAAAACACTTTTGGTGCACCAGGGAGGTACATTTGAGTTTCCCAGGCAAACCAAAGCGGTGACACCAAAGTTGAAAGTTTCTGTTTGTGTCTCCCCTGAGGTGGTTTCAGGCCAGCTATGTCTTTCAGTCCTGGCTTTTTTGGTTTGGAAGCTATTTCTGGACTTTGGGAAGAAACTGCTGCTCCGGCCGAGAAAAACACTTTTGGTGCACCAGGGAGGTACATTTGAGTTTCCCAGGCAAACCAAAGCGGTGACAGCAAAGTTGATAGTTTCTGTTTGTGTCTCCCCTGAGGAGGTTTCAGGCCAGCTATGTCTTTCAGTCCTAGCTCCTTTTGTTTGGAAGCTATTGCTGGACGTTTCGCATGTTTGGCAGCAAATGCTGCTCCGGCCGAGAAAAACACTTTTGGTGCACCGTGCAGGTACATTTGAGTTTCCCAGGCAAACCAAAGCGGTGACAGCAAAGTTGATAGTTTCTGTTTGTGTCTCCCCTGAGGAGGTTTCAGGCCAGCTATGTCTTTCAGTCCTGGCTCCTTTGATTTGAAAGCTATAGCTGGACGTTTCGCATGTTTGGCAGCAAATGCTGCTCCGGCCGAGAAAAACACTTTTGGTGCACCAGGGAGGTACATTTGTGTTTCCCAGGCAAACCAAAGCGGTGACACCAAAGTTGAAAGTTTCTGATTGTGTCTCGCCTGACGAGGTTTCAGGCCAGCTATGTCTTTCAGTCCTGGCTCCTTTGGTTTGGAAGCTATTGCTGGACGTTTGGCATGTTTGGCAGCAAATGCTGCTCCGGCCGAGAGAAAAACTTTTGGTGCACCAGGGAGGTACATTTGAGTTTCCCAGGCAAACCAAAGCGGTGACACCAAAGTTGATAGTTTCTGTTTGTGTCTTCCCTAAGGAGGTTTCAGGCCAGCTATGTCTTTCAGTCCTGGCTCCTTTGGTTTGGATGCTATTGCTGGACGTTTGGCAGCAAATACTGCTCCGGCCAAGAAAAACACTTTTGGTGCACCAGGGAGGTACATTTGAGTTTCCCAGGCAAACCAAAGCGGTGACAACAAAGCTTATCGTTTCAGTGTGTTTCTCCCCTGAGGAGCTTTCAGGCCAGCTATGTCTTTCAGTCCTGGCTCCTTTGGTTTGGAAGCTATGTCTGGACGTTTGGCAGCAACTGCTGCTCCGGCCGAGAAAAACACTTTTGGCGCACCAGGGAGGTACATTTGAGTTTCCCAGGCAAACCAATGTGGTGACACCAAAGTTGAAAGTTTCTGTTTGTGTCTCGCCTGACGAGGTTTCAGGCCAGCTATGTCTTTCAGTCCTGGCTCCTTTGGTTTGGAAGCTATTGCTGGACATTTCGCATGTTTGGCAGCAAATGCTGCTCCGGCCGAGAAAAACACTTTTGGTGCACCATGAAGGTACATTTGAGTTTCCCAGGCAAACCAAAGCGGTGACACCAACGTTGATGGTTTCTGTTAGTGTCTCCCCTGAGGAGGTTTCAGGCCAGCTATGTCTTCCATTCCTGGCTCCTCTGGTTTGGAAGCTATTGCTGGACGTTTGGCATGTTTGGCAGCAACTGCTGCTCTGGCCGAGAAAAACACTTTTGGTGCACCAGGGAGGTACATTTGAGTTTCCCAGGCAAACGAAAGCGGTGTCTCCAATGCTTATAGTTTCTGTTTGTGTCTCCCCTGACGAGGATTCAGGCCAGCTATGTCTTTCAGTCCTGGCTCCTTTTGTTTGGAAGCTATTGCTGGACGTTTGGCATGTTTGGCAGCAAATGCTGCTCCGGCCGAGAAAAACACTTTTGGTGCACCAGGGAGGTACATTTGAGTTTCCCAGGCAAACCAAAGCGGTGACAGCAAAGTTGATAGTTTCTGTTTGTGTCTCCCCTGAGGAGGTTTCAGGCCAGCTATGTCTTTCAGTCCTGGCTCTTTTTGTTTGGAAGCTATTGCTGGACGTTTGGCATGTTTGGCAGCAAATGCTGCTCCGGCCGAGAGAAAAACTTTTGGTGCACCAGGGAGGTACATTTGAGTTTCCCAGGCAAACCAAAGCGGTGACACCAAAGTTGATAGTTTCTGTTTGTGTCTCCCCTGAGGAGGTTTCAGGCCAGCTATGTCTTTCAGTCCTGGCTCTTTTGGTTTGGAAGCTATTGCTGGACGTTTGGCATGTTTGGCAGCAACTGCTGCTCCGGCCGAGAAAAACACTTTTGGTGCACCAGGGAGGTACATTTGAGTTTCCCAGGCAAACCAAAGCGGTGTCTCCAATGCTTATAGTTTCTGTTTGTGTCTCACCTGACGAGGATTCAGGCCAGCTATGTCTTTCAGTCCTGGCTCCTTTGGTTTGGAAGCTATTGCTGGACGTTTGGCAGAAAATGCTGCTCCGGCCGAGAAAAACACTTTTGGTGCACCGTGCAGGTACATTTGAAGTCCCAGGCAAACCAAAGCAGTGACACCAAAGTTTATAGTTTCTGTTTGGGTCTCCCCTGACGAGGTTTCAGGCCAGCTATGTCTTTCAGTCCTGGCTCCTTTGGTTTGGAAGCTATTGCTGGACGTTTGGCAGCAACTGCTGCTCCGGCCGAGAAAAACACTTTTGGTGCACCAGGGAGGTACATTTGAGTTTCCCAGGCAAACCAAAGTGGTGACACCAAAGTTGATACTTTCTGTTTGTGTCTCCCCTCAGGAGGTTTCAGGCCAGCTATGTCTTTCAGTCCTGGCTCCTTTGGTTTGGAAGCTATGTCTGGACGTTTGGCAGCAAATGCTGCTCCGGCCGAGAAAAACACTTTTGGTGCACCAGGGAGGTACATTTGAGTTTCCCAGGCAAACCAAAGTGGTGACACCAAAGTTGAAAGTTTCTGTTTGTGTCTCGCCTGACGAGGTTTCAGGCCAGCTATGTCTTTCAGTCCTGGCTCCTTTGGTTTGGAAGCTATTGCTGGACATTTCGCATGTTTGGCAGCAAATGCTGCTCCGGCCGAGAAAAACACTTTTGGTGCACCAGGGAGGTGCATTTGAGTTTCCCAGGCAAACCAAAGCGGTGACACCAAAGTTGAAAGTTTCTGTTTGTGTCTCCCCTGAGGTGGTTTCAGGCCAGCTATGTCTTTCAGTCCTGGCTTTTTTGGTTTGGAAGCTATTTCTGGACGTTTGGAAGAAAATGCTGCTCCGGCCGAGAAAAACACTTTTGGTGCACCAGGGAGGTACATTTGAGTTTCCCAGGCAAACCAAAGCGGTGACAGCAAAGTTGATAGTTTCTGTTTGTGTCTCCCCTGAGGAGGTTTCAGGCCAGCTATGTCTTTCAGTCCTGGCTCCTTTTGTTTGGAAGCTCTTGCTGGACGTTTGGCATGTTTGGCAGCAAATGCTGCTCCGGCCGAGAAAAACACTTTTGGCGCACCAGGGAGGTACATTTGAGTTTCCCAGGCAAACCAAAGCGGTGACAGCAAAGTTGATAGTTTCTGTTTGTGTCTCCCCTGAGGAGGTTTCAGGCCAGCTATGTCTTTCAGTCCTGGCTCCTTATTTGAAAGCTATACCTGGACGTTTCGCATGTTTGGCAGCAAATGCTGCTCCGGCCGAGAAAAACACTTTTGGTGCAACAGGGAGGTACATTTGTGTTTCCCAGGCAAGCCAAAGCTGTGACACCAAAGCTTATAGTTTCTGATTGTGTCTCGCCTGACGAGGTTTCAGGCCAGCTATGTCTTTCAGTCCTGGCTCCTTTGGTTTGGAAGCTATTGCTGGACGTTTGGCATGTTTGGCAGCAAATGCTGCTCCGGCCGAGAGAAAAACTTTTGGTGCACCAGGGAGGTACATTTGAGTTTCCCAGGCAAACCAAAGCGGTGACACCAAAGTTGATAGTTTCTGTTTGTGTCTTCCCTAAGGAGGTTTCAGGCCAGCTATGTCTTTCAGTCCTGGCTCCTTTGGTTTGGATGCTATTGCTGGACGTTTGGCAGCAAATACTGCTCCGGCCAAGAAAAACACTTTTGGTGCACCAGGGAGGTACATTTGAGTTTCCCAGGCAAACCAAAGCGGTGACAACAAAGCTTATCGTTTCGGTGTGTTTCTCCCCTGAGGAGCTTTCAGGCCAGCTATGTCTTTCAGTCCTGGCTCCTTTGGTTTGGAAGCTATGTCTGGACGTTTGGCAGCAAATGCTGCTCCGGCCGAGAAAAACACTTTTGGTGCACCAGGGAGGTACATTTGAGTTTCCCAGGCAAACCAAAGTGGTGACACCAAAGTTGAAAGTTTCTGTTTGTGTCTCGCCTGACGAGGTTTCAGGCCAGCTATGTCTTTCAGTCCTGGCTCCTTTGGTTTGGAAGCTATTGCTGGACATTTCGCATGTTTGGCAGCAAATGCTGCTCCGGCCGAGAAAAACACTTTTGGTGCACCATGAAGGTACATTTGAGTTTCCCAGGCAAACCAAAGCGGTGACACCAAAGTTGATGGTTTCTGTTAGTGTCTCCCCTGAGGAGGTTTCAGGCCAGCTATGTCTTTCAGTCCTGGCTCCTCTGGTTTGGAAGCTATTGCTGGACGTTTGGCATGTTTGGCAGCAACTGCTGCTCCGGCCGAGAAAAACACTTTTGGTGCACCAGGGAGGTACATTTGAGTTTCCCAGGCAAACCAAAGCGGTGACAGCAAAGTTGATAGTTTCTGTTTGTGTCTCCCCTGAGGAGGTTTCAGGCCAGCTATGTCTTTCAGTCCTGGCTCCTTTTGTTTGGAAGCTATTGCTGGACGTTTGGCATGTTTGGCAGCAAATGCTGCTCCGGCCGAGAAAAACACTTTTGGCGCACCAGGGAGGTACATTTGAGTTTCCCAGGCAAACCAAAGCGGTGACAGCAAAGTTGATAGTTTCTGTTTGTGTCTCCCCTGAGGAGGTTTCAGGCCAGCTATGTCTTTCAGTCCTGGCTCCTTTGATTTGAAAGCTATTGCTGGACGTTTCGCATGTTTGGCAGCAAATGCTGCTCCGGCCGAGAAAAACACTTTTGGTGCACCAGGGAGGTACATTTGTGTTTCCCAGGCAAGCCAAAGCGGTGACACCAAAGCTTATAGTTTCTGATTGTGTCTCGCCTGACGAGGTTTCAGGCCTGCTATGTCTTTCAGTCCTGGCTCCTTTGTTTTGGAAGCTATTGCTGGACGTTTCGCATGTTTGGCAGCAAATGCTGCTCCGGCCGAGAGAAAAACTTTTGGTGCACCAGGGAGGTACATTTGAGTTTCCCAGGCAAACCAAAGCGGTGACACCAAAGTTGATAGTTTCTGTTTGTGTCTTCCCTAAGGAGGTTTCAGGCCAGCTATGTCTTTCAGTCCTGGCTCCTTTGGTTTGGAAGCTATTGCTGGACGTTTGGCAGCAAATACTGCTCCGGCCAAGAAAAACACTTTTGGTGCACCAGGGAGGTACATTTGAGTTTCCCAGGCAAACCAAAGCGGTGACAACAAAGCTTATCGTTTCGGTGTGTTTCTTCCCTGAGGAGGTTTCAGGCCAGCTATGTCTTTCAGTCCTGGCTCCTTTGGTTTGGAAGCTTTTGCTGGACGTTTGGCATGTTTGGCGACAAATACTGCTCCGGCCGAGAACAACACTTTTGGTGCACCAGGGAGGTACATTTGAGTTTCCCAGGAAAACCAAAGCGGTGACACCAAAGTTGAAAGTTTCTGTTTGTGTCTCCCCTGAGGTGGTTTCAGGCCAGCTATGTCTTTCAGTCCTGGCTTTTTTGGTTTGGAAGCTATTTCTGGACGTTTGGAAGAAAATGCTGCTCCGGCCGAGAAAAACACTTTTGGTGCACCAGGGAGGTACATTTGAGTTTCCCAGGCAAACCAAAGCGGTGACAGCAAAGTTGATAGTTTCTGTTTGTGTCTCCCCTGAGGAGGTTTCAGGCCAGCTATGTCTTTCAGTCCTGGCTCCTTTTGTTTGGAAGCTATTGCTGGACGTTTGGCATGTTTGGCAGCAAATGCTGCTCCGGCCGAGAAAAACACTTTTGGCGCACCAGGGAGGTACATTTGAGTTTCCCAGGCAAACCAAAGCGGTGACAGCAAAGTTGATAGTTTCTGTTTGTGTCTCCCCTGAGGAGGTTTCAGGCCAGCTATGTCTTTCAGTCCTGGCTCCTTTGATTTGAAAGCTATAGCTGGACGTTTCGCATGTTTGGCAGCAAATGCTGCTCCGGCCGAGAAAAACACTTTTGGTGCACCAGGGAGGTACATTTGTGTTTCCCAGGCAAGCCAAAGCTGTGACACCAAAGCTTATAGTTTCTGATTGTGTCTCGCCTGACGAGGTTTCAGGCCAGCTATGTCTTTCAGTCCTGGCTCCTTTGGTTTGGAAGCTATTGCTGGACGTTTGGCATGTTTGGCCGCAAATGCTGCTCCGGCCGAGAGAAAAACTTTTGGTGCACCAGGGAGGTACATTTGAGTTTCCCAGGCAAACCAAAGCGGTGACACCAAAGTTGATAGTTTCTGTTTGTGTCTTCCCTAAGGAGGTTTCAGGCCAGCTATGTCTTTCAGTCCTGGCTCCTTTGGTTTGGATGCTCTTGCTGGACGTTTGGCAGCAAATACTGCTCCGGCCAAGAAAAACACTTTTGGTGCACCAGGGAGGTACATTTGAGTTTCCCAGGCAAACCAAAGCGGTGACAACAAAGCTTATCGTTTCGGTGTGTTTCTCCCCTGAGGAGCTTTCAGGCCAGCTATGTCTTTCAGTCCTGGCTCCTTTGGTTTGGAAGCTATGTCTGGACGTTTGGCAGCAAATGCTGCTCCGGCCGAGAAAAACACTTTTGGTGCACCAGGGAGGTACATTTGAGTTTCCCAGGCAAACCAAAGCGGTGACACCAAAGTTGAAAGTTTCTGTTTGTGTCTCGCCTGACGAGGTTTCAGGCCAGCTATGTCTTTCAGTCCTGGCTCCTTTGGTTTGGAAGCTATTGCTGGACATTTCGCATGTTTGGCAGCAAATGCTGCTCCGGCCGAGAAAAACACTTTTGGTGCACCGTGCAGGTACATTTGAGTTTCCCAGGCAAACCAAAGCAGTGACACCAAAGTTGATGGTTTCTGTTAGTGTCTCCCCTGAGGAGGTTTCAGGCCAGCTATGTCTTTCAGTCCTGGCTCCTCTGGTTTGGAAGCTATTGCTGGACGTTTGGCATGTTTGGCAGCAACTGCTGCTCCGGCCGAGAAAAAAACTTTTGGTGCACCAGGGAGGTACATTTGAGTTTCCCAGGCAAACCAAAGCGGTGACAGCAAAGTTGATGGTTTCTGTTTGTGTCTCCCCTGAGGAGGTTTCAGGCCAGCTATGTCTTTCAGTCCTGGCTCCTTTTGTTTGGAAGCTATTGCTGGACGTTTGGCATGTTTGGCAGCAAATGCTGCTCCGGCCGAGAAAAACACTTTTGGCGCACCAGGGAGGTACATTTGAGTTTCCCAGGCAAACCAAAGCGGTGACAGCAAAGTTGATAGTTTCTGTTTGTGTCTCCCCTGAGGAGGTTTCAGGCCAGCTATGTCTTTCAGTCCTGGCTCCTTTGATTTGAAAGCTATAGCTGGACGTTTCGCATGTTTGGCAGCAAATGCTGCTCCGGCCGAGAAAAACACTTTTGGTGCACCAGGGAGGTACATTTGTGTTTCCCAGGCAAGCCAAAGCGGTGACACCAAAGCTTATAGTTTCTGATTGTGTCTCGCCTGACGAGGTTTCAGGCCAGCTATGTCTTTCAGTCCTGGCTCCCTTGGTTTGGAAGCTATTGCTGGACGTTTGGCATGTTTGGCAGCAAATGCTGCTCCGGCCGAGAGAAAAACTTTTGGTGCACCAGGGAGGTACATTTGAGTTTCCCAGGCAAACCAAAGCGGTGACACCAAAGTTGAAAGTTTCTGTTTGTGTCTCCCCTGAGGTGGTTTCAGGCCAGCTATGTCTTTCAGTCCTGGCTTTTTTGGTTTGGAAGCTATTTCTGGACTTTGGGAAGAAACTGCTGCTCCGGCCGAGAAAAACACTTTTGGTGCACCAGGGAGGTACATTTGAGTTTCCCAGGAAAACCAAAGCGGTGACAGCAAAGTTGATAGTTTCTGTTTGTGTCTCCCCTGAGGAGGTTTCAGGCCAGCTATGTCTTTCAGTCCTAGCTCCTTTTGTTTGGAAGCTATTGCTGGACGTTTCGCATGTTTGGCAGCAAATGCTGCTCCGGCCGAGAAAAACACTTTTGGTGCACCGTGCAGGTACATTTGAGTTTCCCAGGCAAACCAAAGCGGTGACAGCAAAGTTGATAGTTTCTGTTTGTGTCTCCCCTGAGGAGGTTTCAGGCCAGCTATGTCTTTCAGTCCTGGCTCCTTTGATTTGAAAGCTATAGCTGGACGTTTCGCATGTTTGGCAGCAAATGCTGCTCCGGCCGAGAAAAACACTTTTGGTGCACCAGGGAGGTACATTTGTGTTTCCCAGGCAAACCAAAGCGGTGACACCAAAGTTGAAAGTTTCTGATTGTGTCTCGCCTGACGAGGTTTCAGGCCAGCTATGTCTTTCAGTCCTGGCTCCTTTGGTTTGGAAGCTATTGCTGGACGTTTGGCATGTTTGGCAGCAAATGCTGCTCCGGCCGAGAGAAAAACTTTTGGTGCACCAGGGAGGTACATTTGAGTTTCCCAGGCAAACCAAAGCGGTGACACCAAAGTTGATAGTTTCTGTTTGTGTCTTCCCTAAGGAGGTTTCAGGCCAGCTATGTCTTTCAGTCCTGGCTCCTTTGGTTTGGATGCTATTGCTGGACGTTTGGCAGCAAATACTGCTCCGGCCAAGAAAAACACTTTTGGTGCACCAGGGAGGTACATTTGAGTTTCCCAGGCAAACCAAAGCGGTGACAACAAAGCTTATCGTTTCAGTGTGTTTCTCCCCTGAGGAGCTTTCAGGCCAGCTATGTCTTTCAGTCCTGGCTCCTTTGGTTTGGAAGCTATGTCTGGACGTTTGGCAGCAACTGCTGCTCCGGCCGAGAAAAACACTTTTGGCGCACCAGGGAGGTACATTTGAGTTTCCCAGGCAAACCAATGTGGTGACACCAAAGTTGAAAGTTTCTGTTTGTGTCTCGCCTGACGAGGTTTCAGGCCAGCTATGTCTTTCAGTCCTGGCTCCTTTGGTTTGGAAGCTATTGCTGGACATTTCGCATGTTTGGCAGCAAATGCTGCTCCGGCCGAGAAAAACACTTTTGGTGCACCATGAAGGTACATTTGAGTTTCCCAGGCAAACCAAAGCGGTGACACCAACGTTGATGGTTTCTGTTAGTGTCTCGCCTGAGGAGGTTTCAGGCCAGCTATGTCTTTCATTCCTGGCTCCTCTGGTTTGGAAGCTATTGCTGGACGTTTGGCATGTTTGGCAGCAACTGCTGCTCTGGCCGAGAAAAACACTTTTGGTGCACCAGGGAGGTACATTTGAGTTTCCCAGGCAAACGAAAGCGGTGTCTCCAATGCTTATAGTTTCTGTTTGTGTCTCCCCTGACGAGGATTCAGGCCAGCTATGTCTTTCAGTCCTGGCTCCTTTTGTTTGGAAGCTATTGCTGGACGTTTGGCATGTTTGGCAGCAAATGCTGCTCCGGCCGAGAAAAACACTTTTGGTGCACCAGGGAGGTACATTTGAGTTTCCCAGGCAAACCAAAGCGGTGACAGCAAAGTTGATAGTTTCTGTTTGTGTCTCCCCTGAGGAGGTTTCAGGCCAGCTATGTCTTTCACTCCTGGCTCTTTTTGTTTGGAAGCTATTGCTGGACGTTTGGCATGTTTGGCAGCAAATGCTGCTCCGGCCGAGAGAAAAACTTTTGGTGCACCAGGGAGGTACATTTGAGTTTCCCAGGCAAACCAAAGCGGTGACACCAAAGTTGATAGTTTCTGTTTGTGTCTCCCCTGAGGAGGTTTCAGGCCAGCTATGTCTTTCAGTCCTGGCTCTTTTGGTTTGGAAGCTATTGCTGGACGTTTGGCATGTTTGGCAGCAACTGCTGCTCCGGCCGAGAAAAACACTTTTGGTGCACCAGGGAGGTACATTTGAGTTTCCCAGGAAAACCAAAGCGGTGTCTCCAATGCTTATAGTTTCTGTTTGTGTCTCACCTGACGAGGATTCAGGCCAGCTATGTCTTTCAGTCCTGGCTCCTTTGGTTTGGAAGCTATTGCTGGACGTTTGGCAGAAAATGCTGCTCCGGCCGAGAAAAACACTTTTGGTGCACCGTGCAGGTACATTTGAGTTTCCCAGGCAAACCAAAGCAGTGACACCAAAGTTTATAGTTTCTGTTTGGGTCTCCCCTGACGAGGTTTCAGGCCAGCTATGTCTTTCAGTCCTGGCTCCTTTGGTTTGGAAGCTATTGCTGGACGTTTGGCAGCAACTGCTGCTCCGGCCGAGAAAAACACTTTTGGTGCACCAGGGAGGTACATTTGAGTTTCCCAGGCAAACCAAAGTGGTGACACCAAAGTTGATACTTTCTGTTTGTGTCTCGCCTGACGAGGTTTCAAGCCAGCTATGTCTTTCAGTCCTGGCTCCTTTGGTTTGGAAGCTATTGCTGGACATTTCGCATGTTTGGCAGCAAATGCTGCTCCGGCCGAGAAAAACACTTTTGGTGCACCAGGGAGGTACATTTGAGTTTCCCAGGCAAACCAAAGCGGTGACACCAAAGTTGAAAGTTTCTGTTTGTGTCTCCCCTGAGGTGGTTTCAGGCCAGCTATGTCTTTCAGTCCTGGCTTTTTTGGTTTGGAAGCTATTTCTGGACTTTGGGAAGAAACTGCTGCTCCGGCCGAGAAAAACACTTTTGGTGCACCAGGGAGGTACATTTGAGTTTCCCAGGCAAACCAAAGCGGTGACAGCAAAGTTGATAGTTTCTGTTTGTGTCTCCCCTGAGGAGGTTTCAGGCCAGCTATGTCTTTCAGTCCTAGCTCCTTTTGTTTGGAAGCTATTGCTGGACGTTTCGCATGTTTGGCAGCAAATGCTGCTCCGGCCGAGAAAAACACTTTTGGTGCACCGTGCAGGTACATTTGAGTTTCCCAGGCAAACCAAAGCGGTGACAGCAAAGTTGATAGTTTCTGTTTGTGTCTCCCCTGAGGAGGTTTCAGGCCAGCTATGTCTTTCAGTCCTGGCTCCTTTGATTTGAAAGCTATAGCTGGACGTTTCGCATGTTTGGCAGCAAATGCTGCTCCGGCCGAGAAAAACACTTTTGGTGCACCAGGGAGGTACATTTGTGTTTCCCAGGCAAACCAAAGCGGTGACACCAAAGTTGAAAGTTTCTGATTGTGTCTCGCCTGACGAGGTTTCAGGCCAGCTATGTCTTTCAGTCCTGGCTCCTTTGGTTTGGAAGCTATTGCTGGACGTTTGGCATGTTTGGCAGCAAATGCTGCTCCGGCCGAGAGAAAAACTTTTGGTGCACCAGGGAGGTACATTTGAGTTTCCCAGGCAAACCAAAGCGGTGACACCAAAGTTGATAGTTTCTGTTTGTGTCTTCCCTAAGGAGGTTTCAGGCCAGCTATGTCTTTCAGTCCTGGCTCCTTTGGTTTGGATGCTATTGCTGGACGTTTGGCAGCAAATACTGCTCCGGCCAAGAAAAACACTTTTGGTGCACCAGGGAGGTACATTTGAGTTTCCCAGGCAAACCAAAGCGGTGACAACAAAGCTTATCGTTTCAGTGTGTTTCTCCCCTGAGGAGCTTTCAGGCCAGCTATGTCTTTCAGTCCTGGCTCCTTTGGTTTGGAAGCTATGTCTGGACGTTTGGCAGCAACTGCTGCTCCGGCCGAGAAAAACACTTTTGGCGCACCAGGGAGGTACATTTGAGTTTCCCAGGCAAACCAATGTGGTGACACCAAAGTTGAAAGTTTCTGTTTGTGTCTCGCCTGACGAGGTTTCAGGCCAGCTATGTCTTTCAGTCCTGGCTCCTTTGGTTTGGAAGCTATTGCTGGACATTTCGCATGTTTGGCAGCAAATGCTGCTCCGGCCGAGAAAAACACTTTTGGTGCACCATGAAGGTACATTTGAGTTTCCCAGGCAAACCAAAGCGGTGACACCAACGTTGATGGTTTCTGTTAGTGTCTCCCCTGAGGAGGTTTCAGGCCAGCTATGTCTTTCATTCCTGGCTCCTCTGGTTTGGAAGCTATTGCTGGACGTTTGGCATGTTTGGCAGCAACTGCTGCTCTGGCCGAGAAAAACACTTTTGGTGCACCAGGGAGGTACATTTGAGTTTCCCAGGCAAACGAAAGCGGTGTCTCCAATGCTTATAGTTTCTGTTTGTGTCTCCCCTGACGAGGATTCAGGCCAGCTATGTCTTTCAGTCCTGGCTCCTTTTGTTTGGAAGCTATTGCTGGACGTTTGGCATGTTTGGCAGCAAATGCTGCTCCGGCCGAGAAAAACACTTTTGGTGCACCAGGGAGGTACATTTGAGTTTCCCAGGCAAACCAAAGCGGTGACAGCAAAGTTGATAGTTTCTGTTTGTGTCTCCCCTGAGGAGGTTTCAGGCCAGCTATGTCTTTCAGTCCTGGCTCTTTTTGTTTGGAAGCTATTGCTGGACGTTTGGCATGTTTGGCAGCAAATGCTGCTCCGGCCGAGAGAAAAACTTTTGGTGCACCAGGGAGGTACATTTGAGTTTCCCAGGCAAACCAAAGCGGTGACACCAAAGTTGATAGTTTCTGTTTGTGTCTCCCCTGAGGAGGTTTCAGGCCAGCTATGTCTTTCAGTCCTGGCTCTTTTGGTTTGGAAGCTATTGCTGGACGTTTGGCATGTTTGGCAGCAACTGCTGCTCCGGCCGAGAAAAACACTTTTGGTGCACCAGGGAGGTACATTTGAGTTTCCCAGGCAAACCAAAGCGGTGTCTCCAATGCTTATAGTTTCTGTTTGTGTCTCACCTGACGAGGATTCAGGCCAGCTATGTCTTTCAGTCCTGGCTCCTTTGGTTTGGAAGCTATTGCTGGACGTTTGGCAGAAAATGCTGCTCCGGCCGAGAAAAACACTTTTGGTGCACCGTGCAGGTACATTTGAGTTTCCCAGGCAAACCAAAGCAGTGACACCAAAGTTTATAGTTTCTGTTTGGGTCTCCCCTGACGAGGTTTCAGGCCAGCTATGTCTTTCAGTCCTGGCTCCTTTGGTTTGGAAGCTATTGCTGGACGTTTGGCAGCAACTGCTGCTCCGGCCGAGAAAAACACTTTTGGTGCACCAGGGAGGTACATTTGAGTTTCCCAGGCAAACCAAAGTGGTGACACCAAAGTTGATACTTTCTGTTTGTGTCTCCCCTCAGGAGGTTTCAGGCCAGCTATGTCTTTCAGTCCTGGCTCCTTTGGTTTGGAAGCTATGTCTGGACGTTTGGCAGCAAATGCTGCTCCGGCCGAGAAAAACACTTTTGGTGCACCAGGGAGGTACATTTGAGTTTCCCAGGCAAACCAAAGTGGTGACACCAAAGTTGAAAGTTTCTGTTTGTGTCTCGCCTGACGAGGTTTCAGGCCAGCTATGTCTTTCAGTCCTGGCTCCTTTGGTTTGGAAGCTATTGCTGGACATTTCGCATGTTTGGCAGCAAATGCTGCTCCGGCCGAGAAAAACACTTTTGGTGCACCAGGGAGGTGCATTTGAGTTTCCCAGGCAAACCAAAGCGGTGACACCAAAGTTGAAAGTTTCTGTTTGTGTCTCCCCTGAGGTGGTTTCAGGCCAGCTATGTCTTTCAGTCCTGGCTTTTTTGGTTTGGAAGCTATTTCTGGACGTTTGGAAGAAAATGCTGCTCCGGCCGAGAAAAACACTTTTGGTGCACCAGGGAGGTACATTTGAGTTTCCCAGGCAAACCAAAGCGGTGACAGCAAAGTTGATAGTTTCTGTTTGTGTCTCCCCTGAGGAGGTTTCAGGCCAGCTATGTCTTTCAGTCCTGGCTCCTTTTGTTTGGAAGCTCTTGCTGGACGTTTGGCATGTTTGGCAGCAAATGCTGCTCCGGCCGAGAAAAACACTTTTGGCGCACCAGGGAGGTACATTTGAGTTTCCCAGGCAAACCAAAGCGGTGACAGCAAAGTTGATAGTTTCTGTTTGTGTCTCCCCTGAGGAGGTTTCAGGCCAGCTATGTCTTTCAGTCCTGGCTCCTTATTTGAAAGCTATACCTGGACGTTTCGCATGTTTGGCAGCAAATGCTGCTCCGGCCGAGAAAAACACTTTTGGTGCAACAGGGAGGTACATTTGTGTTTCCCAGGCAAGCCAAAGCTGTGACACCAAAGCTTATAGTTTCTGATTGTGTCTCGCCTGACGAGGTTTCAGGCCAGCTATGTCTTTCAGTCCTGGCTCCTTTGGTTTGGAAGCTATTGCTGGACGTTTGGCATGTTTGGCAGCAAATGCTGCTCCGGCCGAGAGAAAAACTTTTGGTGCACCAGGGAGGTACATTTGAGTTTCCCAGGCAAACCAAAGCGGTGACACCAAAGTTGATAGTTTCTGTTTGTGTCTTTCCTAAGGAGGTTTCAGGCCAGCTATGTCTTTCAGTCCTGGCTCCTTTGGTTTGGATGCTATTGCTGGACGTTTGGCAGCAAATACTGCTCCGGCCAAGAAAAACACTTTTGGTGCACCAGGGAGGTACATTTGAGTTTCCCAGGCAAACCAAAGCGGTGACAACAAAGCTTATCGTTTCGGTGTGTTTCTCCCCTGAGGAGCTTTCAGGCCAGCTATGTCTTTCAGTCCTGGCTCCTTTGGTTTGGAAGCTATGTCTGGACGTTTGGCAGCAAATGCTGCTCCGGCCGAGAAAAACACTTTTGGTGCACCAGGGAGGTACATTTGAGTTTCCCAGGCAAACCAAAGTGGTGACACCAAAGTTGAAAGTTTCTGTTTGTGTCTCGCCTGACGAGGTTTCAGGCCAGCTATGTCTTTCAGTCCTGGCTCCTTTGGTTTGGAAGCTATTGCTGGACATTTCGCATGTTTGGCAGCAAATGCTGCTCCGGCCGAGAAAAACACTTTTGGTGCACCATGAAGGTACATTTGAGTTTCCCAGGCAAACCAAAGCGGTGACACCAAAGTTGATGGTTTCTGTTAGTGTCTCCCCTGAGGAGGTTTCAGGCCAGCTATGTCTTTCAGTCCTGGCTCCTCTGGTTTGGAAGCTATTGCTGGACGTTTGGCATGTTTGGCAGCAACTGCTGCTCCGGCCGAGAAAAACACTTTTGGTGCACCAGGGAGGTACATTTGAGTTTCCCAGGCAAACCAAAGCGGTGACAGCAAAGTTGATAGTTTCTGTTTGTGTCTCCCCTGAGGAGGTTTCAGGCCAGCTATGTCTTTCAGTCCTGGCTCCTTTTGTTTGGAAGCTATTGCTGGACGTTTGGCATGTTTGGCAGCAAATGCTGCTCCGGCCGAGAAAAACACTTTTGGCGCACCAGGGAGGTACATTTGAGTTTCCCAGGCAAACCAAAGCGGTGACAGCAAAGTTGATAGTTTCTGTTTTTGTCTCCCCTGAGGAGGTTTCAGGCCAGCTATGTCTTTCAGTCCTGGCTCCTTTGATTTGAAAGCTATTGCTGGACGTTTCGCATGTTTGGCAGCAAATGCTGCTCCGGCCGAGAAAAACACTTTTGGTGCACCAGGGAGGTACATTTGTGTTTCCCAGGCAAGCCAAAGCGGTGACACCAAAGCTTATAGTTTCTGATTGTGTCTCGCCTGACGAGGTTTCAGGCCTGCTATGTCTTTCAGTCCTGGCTCCTTTGGTTTGGAAGCTATTGCTGGACGTTTGGCATGTTTGGCAGCAAATGCTGCTCCGGCCGAGAGAAAAACTTTTGGTGCACCAGGGAGGTACATTTGAGTTTCCCAGGCAAACCAAAGCGGTGACACCAAAGTTGATAGTTTCTGTTTGTGTCTTCCCTAAGGAGGTTTCAGGCCAGCTATGTCTTTCAGTCCTGGCTCCTTTGGTTTGGAAGCTATTGCTGGACGTTTGGCAGCAAATACTGCTCCGGCCAAGAAAAACACTTTTGGTGCACCAGGGAGGTACATTTGAGTTTCCCAGGCAAACCAAAGCGGTGACAACAAAGCTTATCGTTTCGGTGTGTTTCTTCCCTGAGGAGGTTTCAGGCCAGCTATGTCTTTCAGTCCTGGCTCCTTTGGTTTGGAAGCTTTTGCTGGACGTTTGGCATGTTTGGCGACAAATACTGCTCCGGCCGAGAACAACACTTTTGGTGCACCAGGGAGGTACATTTGAGTTTCCCAGGAAAACCAAAGCGGTGACACCAAAGTTGAAAGTTTCTGTTTGTGTCTCCCCTGAGGTGGTTTCAGGCCAGCTATGTCTTTCAGTCCTGGCTTTTTTGGTTTGGAAGCTATTTCTGGACGTTTGGAAGAAAATGCTGCTCCGGCCGAGAAAAACACTTTTGGTGCACCAGGGAGGTACATTTGAGTTTCCCAGGCAAACCAAAGCGGTGACAGCAAAGTTGATAGTTTCTGTTTGTGTCTCCCCTGAGGAGGTTTCAGGCCAGCTATGTCTTTCAGTCCTGGCTCCTTTTGTTTGGAAGCTATTGCTGGACGTTTGGCATGTTTGGCAGCAAATGCTGCTCCGGCCGAGAAAAACACTTTTGGCGCACCAGGGAGGTACATTTGAGTTTCCCAGGCAAACCAAAGCGGTGACAGCAAAGTTGATAGTTTCTGTTTGTGTCTCCCCTGAGGAGGTTTCAGGCCAGCTATGTCTTTCAGTCCTGGCTCCTTTGATTTGAAAGCTATAGCTGGACGTTTCGCATGTTTGGCAGCAAATGCTGCTCCGGCCGAGAAAAACACTTTTGGTGCACCAGGGAGGTACATTTGTGTTTCCCAGGCAAGCCAAAGCTGTGACACCAAAGCTTATAGTTTCTGATTGTGTCTCGCCTGACGAGGTTTCAGGCCAGCTATGTCTTTCAGTCCTGGCTCCTTTGGTTTGGAAGCTATTGCTGGACGTTTGGCATGTTTGGCCGCAAATGCTGCTCCGGCCGAGAGAAAAACTTTTGGTGCACCAGGGAGGTACATTTGAGTTTCCCAGGCAAACCAAAGCGGTGACACCAAAGTTGATAGTTTCTGTTTGTGTCTTCCCTAAGGAGGTTTCAGGCCAGCTATGTCTTTCAGTCCTGGCTCCTTTGGTTTGGATGCTATTGCTGGACGTTTGGCAGCAAATACTGCTCCGGCCAAGAAAAACACTTTTGGTGCACCAGGGAGGTACATTTGAGTTTCCCAGGCAAACCAAAGCGGTGACAACAAAGCTTATCGTTTCGGTGTGTTTCTCCCCTGAGGAGCTTTCAGGCCAGCTATGTCTTTCAGTCCTGGCTCCTTTGGTTTGGAAGCTATGTCTGGACGTTTGGCAGCAAATGCTGCTCCGGCCGAGAAAAACACTTTTGGTGCACCAGGGAGGTACATTTGAGTTTCCCAGGCAAACCAAAGCGGTGACACCAAAGTTGAAAGTTTCTGTTTGTGTCTCGCCTGACGAGGTTTCAGGCCAGCTATGTCTTTCAGTCCTGGCTCCTTTGGTTTGGAAGCTATTGCTGGACATTTCGCATGTTTGGCAGCAAATGCTGCTCCGGCCGAGAAAAACACTTTTGGTGCACCGTGCAGGTACATTTGAGTTTCCCAGGCAAACCAAAGCAGTGACACCAAAGTTGATGGTTTCTGTTAGTGTCTCCCCTGAGGAGGTTTCAGGCCAGCTATGTCTTTCAGTCCTGGCTCCTCTGGTTTGGAAGCTATTGCTGGACGTTTGGCATGTTTGGCAGCAACTGCTGCTCCGGCCGAGAAAAAAACTTTTGGTGCACCAGGGAGGTACATTTGAGTTTCCCAGGCAAACCAAAGCGGTGACAGCAAAGTTGATGGTTTCTGTTTGTGTCTCCCCTGAGGAGGTTTCAGGCCAGCTATGTCTTTCAGTCCTGGCTCCTTTTGTTTGGAAGCTATTGCTGGACGTTTGGCATGTTTGGCAGCAAATGCTGCTCCGGCCGAGAAAAACACTTTTGGCGCACCAGGGAGGTACATTTGAGTTTCCCAGGCAAACCAAAGCGGTGACAGCAAAGTTGATAGTTTCTGTTTGTGTCTCCCCTGAGGAGGTTTCAGGCCAGCTATGTCTTTCAGTCCTGGCTCCTTTGATTTGAAAGCTATAGCTGGACGTTTCGCATGTTTGGCAGCAAATGCTGCTCCGGCCGAGAAAAACACTTTTGGTGCACCAGGGAGGTACATTTGTGTTTCCCAGGCAAGCCAAAGCGGTGACACCAAAGCTTATAGTTTCTGATTGTGTCTCGCCTGACGAGGTTTCAGGCCAGCTATGTCTTTCAGTCCTGGCTCCCTTGGTTTGGAAGCTATTGCTGGACGTTTGGCATGTTTGGCAGCAAATGCTGCTCCGGCCGAGAGAAAAACTTTTGGTGCACCAGGGAGGTACATTTGAGTTTCCCAGGCAAACCAAAGCGGTGACACCAAAGTTGAAAGTTTCTGTTTGTGTCTCCCCTGAGGTGGTTTCAGGCCAGCTATGTCTTTCAGTCCTGGCTTTTTTGGTTTGGAAGCTATTTCTGGACTTTGGGAAGAAACTGCTGCTCCGGCCGAGAAAAACACTTTTGGTGCACCAGGGAGGTACATTTGAGTTTCCCAGGCAAACCAAAGCGGTGACAGCAAAGTTGATAGTTTCTGTTTGTGTCTCCCCTGAGGAGGTTTCAGGCCAGCTATGTCTTTCAGTCCTAGCTCCTTTTGTTTGGAAGCTATTGCTGGACGTTTCGCATGTTTGGCAGCAAATGCTGCTCCGGCCGAGAAAAACACTTTTGGTGCACCGTGCAGGTACATTTGAGTTTCCCAGGCAAACCAAAGCGGTGACAGCAAAGTTGATAGTTTCTGTTTGTGTCTCCCCTGAGGAGGTTTCAGGCCAGCTATGTCTTTCAGTCCTGGCTCCTTTGATTTGAAAGCTATAGCTGGACGTTTCGCATGTTTGGCAGCAAATGCTGCTCCGGCCGAGAAAAACACTTTTGGTGCACCAGGGAGGTACATTTGTGTTTCCCAGGCAAACCAAAGCGGTGACACCAAAGTTGAAAGTTTCTGATTGTGTCTCGCCTGACGAGGTTTCAGGCCAGCTATGTCTTTCAGTCCTGGCTCCTTTGGTTTGGAAGCTATTGCTGGACGTTTGGCATGTTTGGCAGCAAATGCTGCTCCGGCCGAGAGAAAAACTTTTGGTGCACCAGGGAGGTACATTTGAGTTTCCCAGGCAAACCAAAGCGGTGACACCAAAGTTGATAGTTTCTGTTTGTGTCTTCCCTAAGGAGGTTTCAGGCCAGCTATGTCTTTCAGTCCTGGCTCCTTTGGTTTGGATGCTATTGCTGGACGTTTGGCAGCAAATACTGCTCCGGCCAAGAAAAACACTTTTGGTGCACCAGGGAGGTACATTTGAGTTTCCCAGGCAAACCAAAGCGGTGACAACAAAGCTTATCGTTTCAGTGTGTTTCTCCCCTGAGGAGCTTTCAGGCCAGCTATGTCTTTCAGTCCTGGCTCCTTTGGTTTGGAAGCTATGTCTGGACGTTTGGCAGCAACTGCTGCTCCGGCCGAGAAAAACACTTTTGGCGCACCAGGGAGGTACATTTGAGTTTCCCAGGCAAACCAATGTGGTGACACCAAAGTTGAAAGTTTCTGTTTGTGTCTCCCCTGAGGAGGTTTCAGGCCTGCTATGTCTTTCAGTCCTGGCTTTATTGGTTTGGAAGCTATTGCTGGACGTTTGGCATGTTTGGCAGCAAATGCTGCTCCGGCCGAGAAAAACACTTTTGGTGCACCAGGGAGGTACATTTGAGTTTCCCAGGCAAACCAAAGCGGTGACAGCAAAGTTGATAGTTTCTGTTTGTGTCTCCCCTGAGGAGGTTTCAGGCCAGCTATGTCTTTCACTCCTGGCTCTTTTGGTTTGGAAGCTATGTCTGGACGTTTGGCAGCAACTGCTGCTCTGGCCGAGAAAAACACTTTTGGTGCACCAGGGAGGTACATTTGAGTTTCCCAGGCAAACCAAAGCGGTGACAACAAAGCTTATCGTTTCAGTGTGTTTCTCCCCTGACGAGGTTTCAGGCCAGCTATGTCTTTCAGTCCTCGCTCCTTTGGTTTGGAAGCTATGTCTGGACGTTTGGCAGCAACTGCTGCTCTGGCCGAGAAAAACACTTTTGGTGCACCAGGGAGGTACATTTGAGTTTCCCAGGCAAACGAAAGCGGTGTCTCCAATGCTTATAGTTTCTGTTTGTGTCTCCCCTGACGAGGATTCAGGCCAGCTATGTCTTTCAGTCCTGGCTCCTTTTGTTTGGAAGCTATTGCTGGACGTTTGGCATGTTTGGCAGCAAATGCTGCTCCGGCCGAGAAAAACACTTTTGGTGCACCAGGGAGGTACATTTGAGTTTCCCAGGCAAACCAAAGCGGTGACAGCAAAGTTGATAGTTTCTGTTTGTGTCTCCCCTGAGGAGGTTTCAGGCCAGCTATGTCTTTCACTCCTGGCTCTTTTTGTTTGGAAGCTATTGCTGGACGTTTGGCATGTTTGGCAGCAAATGCTGCTCCGGCCGAGAGAAAAACTTTTGGTGCACCAGGGAGGTACATTTGAGTTTCCCAGGCAAACCAAAGCGGTGACACCAAAGTTGATAGTTTCTGTTTGTGTCTCCCCTGAGGAGGTTTCAGGCCAGCTATGTCTTTCAGTCCTGGCTCTTTTGGTTTGGAAGCTATTGCTGGACGTTTGGCATGTTTGGCAGCAACTGCTGCTCCGGCCGAGAAAAACACTTTTGGTGCACCAGGGAGGTACATTTGAGTTTCCCAGGCAAACCAAAGCGGTGTCTCCAATGCTTATAGTTTCTGTTTGTGTCTCACCTGACGAGGATTCAGGCCAGCTATGTCTTTCAGTCCTGGCTCCTTTGGTTTGGAAGCTATTGCTGGACGTTTGGCAGAAAATGCTGCTCCGGCCGAGAAAAACACTTTTGGTGCACCGTGCAGGTACATTTGAGTTTCCCAGGCAAACCAAAGCAGTGACACCAAAGTTTATAGTTTCTGTTTGGGTCTCCCCTGACGAGGTTTCAGGCCAGCTATGTCTTTCAGTCCTGGCTCCTTTGGTTTGGAAGCTATTGCTGGACGTTTGGCAGCAACTGCTGCTCCGGCCGAGAAAAACACTTTTGGTGCACCAGGGAGGTACATTTGAGTTTCCCAGGCAAACCAAAGTGGTGACACCAAAGTTGATACTTTCTGTTTGTGTCTCCCCTCAGGAGGTTTCAGGCCAGCTATGTCTTTCAGTCCTGGCTCCTTTGGTTTGGAAGCTATGTCTGGACGTTTGGCAGCAAATGCTGCTCCGGCCGAGAAAAACACTTTTGGTGCACCAGGGAGGTACATTTGAGTTTCCCAGGCAAACCAAAGTGGTGACACCAAAGTTGAAAGTTTCTGTTTGTGTCTCGCCTGACGAGGTTTCAGGCCAGCTATGTCTTTCAGTCCTGGCTCCTTTGGTTTGGAAGCTATTGCTGGACATTTCGCATGTTTGGCAGCAAATGCTGCTCCGGCCGAGAAAAACACTTTTGGTGCACCAGGGAGGTGCATTTGAGTTTCCCAGGCAAACCAAAGCGGTGACACCAAAGTTGAAAGTTTCTGTTTGTGTCTCCCCTGAGGTGGTTTCAGGCCAGCTATGTCTTTCAGTCCTGGCTTTTTTGGTTTGGAAGCTATTTCTGGACGTTTGGAAGAAAATGCTGCTCCGGCCGAGAAAAACACTTTTGGTGCACCAGGGAGGTACATTTGAGTTTCCCAGGCAAACCAAAGCGGTGACAGCAAAGTTGATAGTTTCTGTTTGTGTCTCCCCTGAGGAGGTTTCAGGCCAGCTATGTCTTTCAGTCCTGGCTCCTTTTGTTTGGAAGCTCTTGCTGGACGTTTGGCATGTTTGGCAGCAAATGCTGCTCCGGCCGAGAAAAACACTTTTGGCGCACCAGGGAGGTACATTTGAGTTTCCCAGGCAAACCAAAGCGGTGACAGCAAAGTTGATAGTTTCTGTTTGTGTCTCCCCTGAGGAGGTTTCAGGCCAGCTATGTCTTTCAGTCCTGGCTCCTTATTTGAAAGCTATACCTGGACGTTTCGCATGTTTGGCAGCAAATGCTGCTCCGGCCGAGAAAAACACTTTTGGTGCAACAGGGAGGTACATTTGTGTTTCCCAGGCAAGCCAAAGCTGTGACACCAAAGCTTATAGTTTCTGATTGTGTCTCGCCTGACGAGGTTTCAGGCCAGCTATGTCTTTCAGTCCTGGCTCCTTTGGTTTGGAAGCTATTGCTGGACGTTTGGCATGTTTGGCAGCAAATGCTGCTCCGGCCGAGAGAAAAACTTTTGGTGCACCAGGGAGGTACATTTGAGTTTCCCAGGAAAACCAAAGCGGTGACACCAAAGTTGATAGTTTCTGTTTGTGTCTTCCCTAAGGAGGTTTCAGGCCAGCTATGTCTTTCAGTCCTGGCTCCTTTGGTTTGGATGCTATTGCTGGACGTTTGGCAGCAAATACTGCTCCGGCCAAGAAAAACACTTTTGGTGCACCAGGGAGGTACATTTGAGTTTCCCAGGCAAACCAAAGCGGTGACAACAAAGCTTATCGTTTCGGTGTGTTTCTCCCCTGAGGAGCTTTCAGGCCAGCTATGTCTTTCAGTCCTGGCTCCTTTGGTTTGGAAGCTATGTCTGGACGTTTGGCAGCAAATGCTGCTCCGGCCGAGAAAAACACTTTTGGTGCACCAGGGAGGTACATTTGAGTTTCCCAGGCAAACCAAAGTGGTGACACCAAAGTTGAAAGTTTCTGTTTGTGTCTCGCCTGACGAGGTTTCAGGCCAGCTATGTCTTTCAGTCCTGGCTCCTTTGGTTTGGAAGCTATTGCTGGACATTTCGCATGTTTAGCAGCAAATGCTGCTCCGGCCGAGAAAAACACTTTTGGTGCACCATGAAGGTACATTTGAGTTTCCCAGGCAAACCAAAGCGGTGACACCAAAGTTGATGGTTTCTGTTAGTGTCTCCCCTGAGGAGGTTTCAGGCCAGCTATGTCTTTCAGTCCTGGCTCCTCTGGTTTGGAAGCTATTGCTGGACGTTTGGCATGTTTGGCAGCAACTGCTGCTCCGGCCGAGAAAAACACTTTTGGTGCACCAGGGAGGTACATTTGAGTTTCCCAGGCAAACCAAAGCGGTGACAGCAAAGTTGATAGTTTCTGTTTGTGTCTCCCCTGAGGAGGTTTCAGGCCAGCTATGTCTTTCAGTCCTGGCTCCTTTTGTTTGGAAGCTATTGCTGGACGTTTGGCATGTTTGGCAGCAAATGCTGCTCCGGCCGAGAAAAACACTTTTGGCGCACCAGGGAGGTACATTTGAGTTTCCC
Organism: Laterallus jamaicensis coturniculus; assembly: GCA_022605575.1. Taxonomy (NCBI): domain Eukaryota; kingdom Metazoa; phylum Chordata; class Aves; order Gruiformes; family Rallidae; genus Laterallus; species Laterallus jamaicensis. The sequence goes on along the minus strand of JAKCOX010000070.1, from coordinate 3,306,536 downwards.
AGGCAAACCAAAGCGGTGACAGCAAAGTTGATAGTTTCTGTTTGTGTCTCCCCTGAGGAGGTTTCAGGCCAGCTATGTCTTTCAGTCCTGGCTCCTTTGATTTGAAAGCTATTGCTGGACGTTTCGCATGTTTGGCAGCAAATGCTGCTCCGGCCGAGAAAAACACTTTTGGTGCACCAGGGAGGTACATTTGTGTTTCCCAGGCAAGCCAAAGCGGTGACACCAAAGCTTATAGTTTCTGATTGTGTCTCGCCTGACGAGGTTTCAGGCCTGCTATGTCTTTCAGTCCTGGCTCCTTTGGTTTGGAAGCTATTGCTGGACGTTTGGCATGTTTGGCAGCAAATGCTGCTCCGGCCGAGAGAAAAACTTTTGGTGCACCAGGGAGGTACATTTGAGTTTCCCAGGCAAACCAAAGCGGTGACACCAAAGTTGATAGTTTCTGTTTGTGTCTTCCGTAAGGAGGTTTCAGGCCAGCTATGTCTTTCAGTCCTGGCTCCTTTGGTTTGGAAGCTATTGCTGGACGTTTGGCAGCAAATACTGCTCCGGCCAAGAAAAACACTTTTGGTGCACCAGGGAGGTACATTTGAGTTTCCCAGGCAAACCAAAGCGGTGACAACAAAGCTTATCGTTTCGGTGTGTTTCTTCCCTGAGGAGGTTTCAGGCCAGCTATGTCTTTCAGTCCTGGCTCCTTTGGTTTGGAAGCTTTTGCTGGACGTTTGGCATGTTTGGCGACAAATACTGCTCCGGCCGAGAACAACACTTTTGGTGCACCAGGGAGGTACATTTGAGTTTCCCAGGAAAACCAAAGCGGTGACACCAAAGTTGAAAGTTTCTGTTTGTGTCTCCCCTGAGGTGGTTTCAGGCCAGCTATGTCTTTCAGTCCTGGCTTTTTTGGTTTGGAAGCTATTTCTGGACGTTTGGAAGAAAATGCTGCTCCGGCCGAGAAAAACACTTTTGGTGCACCAGGGAGGTACATTTGAGTTTCCCAGGCAAACCAAAGCGGTGACAGCAAAGTTGATAGTTTCTGTTTGTGTCTCCCCTGAGGAGGTTTCAGGCCAGCTATGTCTTTCAGTCCTGGCTCCTTTTGTTTGGAAGCTATTGCTGGACGTTTGGCATGTTTGGCAGCAAATGCTGCTCCGGCCGAGAAAAACACTTTTGGCGCACCAGGGAGGTACATTTGAGTTTCCCAGGCAAACCAAAGCGGTGACAGCAAAGTTGATAGTTTCTGTTTGTGTCTCCCCTGAGGAGGTTTCAGGCCAGCTATGTCTTTCAGTCCTGGCTCCTTTGATTTGAAAGCTATAGCTGGACGTTTCGCATGTTTGGCAGCAAATGCTGCTCCGGCCGAGAAAAACACTTTTGGTGCACCAGGGAGGTACATTTGTGTTTCCCAGGCAAGCCAAAGCTGTGACACCAAAGCTTATAGTTTCTGATTGTGTCTCGCCTGACGAGGTTTCAGGCCAGCTATGTCTTTCAGTCCTGGCTCCTTTGGTTTGGAAGCTATTGCTGGACGTTTGGCATGTTTGGCAGCAAATGCTGCTCCGGCCGAGAGAAAAACTTTTGGTGCACCAGGGAGGTACATTTGAGTTTCCCAGGCAAACCAAAGCGGTGACACCAAAGTTGATAGTTTCTGTTTGTGTCTTCCCTAAGGAGGTTTCAGGCCAGCTATGTCTTTCAGTCCTGGCTCCTTTGGTTTGGATGCTATTGCTGGACGTTTGGCAGCAAATACTGCTCCGGCCAAGAAAAACACTTTTGGTGCACCAGGGAGGTACATTTGAGTTTCCCAGGCAAACCAAAGCGGTGACAACAAAGCTTATCGTTTCGGTGTGTTTCTCCCCTGAGGAGCTTTCAGGCCAGCTATGTCTTTCAGTCCTGGCTCCTTTGGTTTGGAAGCTATGTCTGGACGTTTGGCAGCAAATGCTGCTCCGGCCGAGAAAAACACTTTTGGTGCACCAGGGAGGTACATTTGAGTTTCCCAGGCAAACCAAAGCGGTGACACCAAAGTTGAAAGTTTCTGTTTGTGTCTCGCCTGACGAGGTTTCAGGCCAGCTATGTCTTTCAGTCCTGGCTCCTTTGGTTTGGAAGCTATTGCTGGACATTTCGCATGTTTGGCAGCAAATGCTGCTCCGGCCGAGAAAAACACTTTTGGTGCACCGTGCAGGTACATTTGAGTTTCCCAGGCAAACCAAAGCAGTGACACCAAAGTTGATGGTTTCTGTTAGTGTCTCCCCTGAGGAGGTTTCAGGCCAGCTATGTCTTTCAGTCCTGGCTCCTTTTGTTTGGAAGCTATTGCTGGACGTTTGGCATGTTTGGCAGCAACTGCTGCTCCGGCCGAGAAAAAAACTTTTGGTGCACCAGGGAGGTACATTTGAGTTTCCCAGGCAAACCAAAGCGGTGACAGCAAAGTTGATGGTTTCTGTTTGTGTCTCCCCTGAGGAGGTTTCAGGCCAGCTATGTCTTTCAGTCCTGGCTCCTTTTGTTTGGAAGCTATTGCTGGACGTTTGGCATGTTTGGCAGCAAATGCTGCTCCGGCCGAGAAAAACACTTTTGGCGCACCAGGGAGGTACATTTGAGTTTCCCAGGCAAACCAAAGCGGTGACAGCAAAGTTGATAGTTTCTGTTTGTGTCTCCCCTGAGGAGGTTTCAGGCCAGCTATGTCTTTCAGTCCTGGCTCCTTTGATTTGAAAGCTATAGCTGGACGTTTCGCATGTTTGGCAGCAAATGCTGCTCCGGCCGAGAAAAACACTTTTGGTGCACCAGGGAGGTACATTTGTGTTTCCCAGGCAAGCCAAAGCGGTGACACCAAAGCTTATAGTTTCTGATTGTGTCTCGCCTGACGAGGTTTCAGGCCAGCTATGTCTTTCAGTCCTGGCTCCCTTGGTTTGGAAGCTATTGCTGGACGTTTGGCATGTTTGGCAGCAAATGCTGCTCCGGCCGAGAGAAAAACTTTTGGTGCACCAGGGAGGTACATTTGAGTTTCCCAGGCAAACCAAAGCGGTGACACCAAAGTTGATAGTTTCTGTTTGTGTCTTCCCTAAGGAGGTTTCAGGCCAGCTATGTCTTTCAGTCCTGGCTCCTTTGGTTTGGATGCTATTGCTGGACGTTTGGCAGCAAATACTGCTCCGGCCAAGAAAAACACTTTTGGTGCACCAGGGAGGTACATTTGAGTTTCCCAGGCAAACCAAAGCGGTGACAACAAAGCTTATCGTTTCGGTGTGTTTCTCCCCTGAGGAGCTTTCAGGCCAGCTATGTCTTTCAGTCCTGGCTCCTTTGGTTTGGAAGCTATGTCTGGACGTTTGGCAGCAAATGCTGCTCCGGCCGAGAAAAACACTTTTGGTGCACCAGGGAGGTACATTTGAGTTTCCCAGGCAAACCAAAGCGGTGACACCAAAGTTGAAAGTTTCTGTTTGTGTCTCGCCTGACGAGGTTTCAGGCCAGCTATGTCTTTCAGTCCTGGCTCCTTTGGTTTGGAAGCTATTGCTGGACATTTCGCATGTTTGGCAGCAAATGCTGCTCCGGCCGAGAAAAACACTTTTGGTGCACCGTGCAGGTACATTTGAGTTTCCCAGGCAAACCAAAGCAGTGACACCAAAGTTGATGGTTTCTGTTAGTGTCTCCCCTGAGGAGGTTTCAGGCCAGCTATGTCTTTCAGTCCTGGCTCCTCTGGTTTGGAAGCTATTGCTGGACGTTTGGCATGTTTGGCAGCAACTGCTGCTCCGGCCGAGAAAAACACTTTTGGTGCACCAGGGAGGTACATTTGAGTTTCCCAGGCAAACCAAAGCGGTGACAGCAAAGTTGATGGTTTCTGTTTGTGTCTCCCCTGAGGAGGTTTCAGGCCAGCTATGTCTTTCAGTCCTGGCTCCTTTTGTTTGGAAGCTATTGCTGGACGTTTGGCATGTTTGGCAGCAAATGCTGCTCCGGCCGAGAAAAACACTTTTGGCGCACCAGGGAGGTACATTTGAGTTTCCCAGGCAAACCAAAGCGGTGACAGCAAAGTTGATAGTTTCTGTTTGTGTCTCCCCTGAGGAGGTTTCAGGCCAGCTATGTCTTTCAGTCCTGGCTCCTTTGATTTGAAAGCTATAGCTGGACGTTTCGCATGTTTGGCAGCAAATGCTGCTCCGGCCGAGAAAAACACTTTTGGTGCACCAGGGAGGTACATTTGTGTTTCCCAGGCAAGCCAAAGCGGTGACACCAAAGCTTATAGTTTCTGATTGTGTCTCGCCTGACGAGGTTTCAGGCCAGCTATGTCTTTCAGTCCTGGCTCCTTTGGTTTGGAAGCTATTGCTGGACGTTTCGCATGTTTGGCAGCAAATGCTGCTCCGGCCGAGAGAAAAACTTTTGGTGCACAAGGGAGGTACATTTGAGTTTCCCAGGCAAACCAAAGCGGAGACACCAAAGTTGATAGTTTCTGTTTGTGTCTTCCCTAAGGAGGTTTCAGGCCAGCTATGTCTTTCAGTTTTGGCTCCTTTGGTTTGGAAGCTATTGCTGGACGTTTGGCAGCAAATACTGCTCCGGCCAAGAAAAACACTTTTGGTGCACCAGGGAGGTACATTTGAGTTTCCCAGGCAAACCAAAGCGGTGACAACAAAGCTTATCGTTTCGGTGTGTGTCTCCCCTGAGGAGGCTTCAGGCCAGCTATGTCTTTCAGTCCTGGCTCCTTTGGTTTGGAAGCTATACCTGGACATTTCGCATGTTTGGCAGCAAATGCTGCTCCGGCCGAGAAAAACACTTTTGGTGCACCATGCAGGTACATTTGAGTTTCCCAGGCAAACCAAAGCGGTGACACCAAAGTTGAAAATTTCTGTTTGTGTCTCCCCTGAGGAGGTTTCAGGCCAGCTATGTCTTTCAGTCCTGGCTCCTTTGGTTTGGAAGCTATTGCTGGACGTTTGGCAGCAACTTCTGTTTCGGCCGAGAAAAACACTTTTAGTACACCAGGGAGGTACATTTGAGTTTCCCAGGCAAACCAAAGCGGTGACACCAAAGTTGATGGTTTCTGTTTGTGTCTCCCCTGAGGAGGTTTCAGGCCAGCTATGTCTTTCAGTCCTGGCTCCTTTGGTTTGGAAGCTATTGCTGGACGTTTGGAAGAAAATGCTGCTCCGGCCGAGAAAAACACTTTTGGTGCACCAGGGAGGTACATTTGAGTTTCCCAGGCAAACCGAAGCGGTGACACCAAAGTTGATAGTTTCTGTTTGTGTCTCCCCTGAGGAGGTTTCAGGCCAGCTATGTCTTTCAGTCCTGGCTCCTTTGGTTTGGAAGCTATTGCTGGACGTTTGGCAGCAAATGCTGCTCCGGCCGTGAAAAACACTTTTGGTGCACCAGGGAGGTACATTTGAGTTTCCCAGGCAAACCAAAGCGGTGACACCACAATTGATAGTTTCTGTTTGTGTCTCCCCTGAGGAGGTTTCAGGCCAGCAATGTCTTTCAGTCCTGGCTCCTTTGGTTTGGAAGCTATTGCTGGACGTTTGGCATGTTTGGCAGCAAATGCTGCTCCGGCCGTGAAAAACACTTTTGGTGCACCAGGGAGGTACATTTGAGTTTCCCAGGCAAACCAAAGCGGTGACACCAAAGTTGATAGTTTCTGTTTGTGTCTCCCCTGAGGAGGTTTCAGGCCAGCTATGTCTTTCAGTCCTGGCTCCTTTTGTTTGGAAGCTATTGCTGGACGTTTGGCATGTTTGGCAGCAAATACTGCTCCGGCCGAGAAAAACACTTTTGGTGCACCAGGGAGGTACATTTGAGTTTCCCAGGCAAACCAAAGCAGTGACAACAAAGCTTATCGTTTCGGTGTGTGTCTACTTTGAGGAGCTTTCAGGCCAGCTATGTCTTTCAGTCCTGGCTCCTTTGGTTTGGAAGCTATTGCTGGACGTTTGGCATGTTTGGAGACAAATACTGCTCCGGCCGAGAAAAACACTTTTGGTGCACCAGGGAGGTACATTTGAGTTTCCCAGGCAAACCAAAGCGGTGACACCACAGCTGATAGTTTCTGTTTGTGTCTCCCTTGAGGAGGTTTCAGGCCAGCTATGTCTTTCAGTCCTGGCTCCTTTGGTTTGGAAGCTATTGCTGGAAGTTTGGTAGCAAATGCTGCTCCGGCCGAGAAAAACACTTTTGGTGCACCAGGGATGTATATTTGAGTTTCCCAGGCAAACCAAAGCGGTGACACAAAAGATGATAGTTTCTGTGTGTGTCTCCCCTGAGGAGGTTTCAGGCCAGCTATGTCTTTCAGTCCTTGCTCCTTTGGTTTGGAAGCTATTGCTGGACGTTTGGCATGTTTGGCAGCAAATGCTGCTCCGGCCGAGAAAAACACTTTTGGTGCACCAGGGAGGTACATTTGAGTTTCCCAGGCAAACCAAAGCGGTGACACCAAAGTTCATAGTTTCTGTTTGTGTCTCCCCTGAGGAGGTTTCAGGCCAGCTATGTCTTTCAGTCCTGGCTCCTTTGGTTTGGAAGCTATTGCTGGAGGTTTGGCATGTTTGGCTGCAAATTCTGCTCCGGCCGAGAAAAACACTTTTGGTGCACCAGGGAGGTACATTTGAGTTTCCCAGGCAAACCAAAGCGGTGACACCAAACCTTATAGTTTCTGTTTGTGTCTCCCCTGAGGAGGTTTCCGGCCAGCTATGTCTTTCAGTCCTGGCTCCTTTGGTTTGGAAGCTATTGCTGGACGTTTGGCAGCAAATGCTGCTCCGGCCGAGAAAAACACTTTTGGTGCACCAGGGATGTATATTTGAGTTTCCCAGGCAAACCAAAGCGGTGACACAAAAGATGATAGTTTCTGTTTGTGTCTCCCCTGAGGAGGTTTCAGGCCAGCTGTGCCTTTCAGTCCTGGCTCCTTTGGTTTGGAAGCTATTGCTGGACGTTTCGCATGTTTGGCAGCAAATGCTGCTCCGGTCGTGAAAAACACTTTTGGTGCACCAGGGAGGTACATTTGAGTTTCCCAGGCAAACCAAAGCGGTGACACCAAAGTTTCTAGTTTCTGTTTGTGTCTCCCCTGAGGAGGTTTCAGGCCAGCTATGTCTTTCAGTCCTGGCTTTTTTGGTTTGGAAGCTATTGCTGGACGTTTGGCATGTTTGGCAGCAAATGCTGCTCCGGACGAGAAAAACACTTTTGGTGCACCAGGGAGGTACATTTGAGTTTCCCAGGCAAACGAAAGCGGTGTCTCCAATGCTTATAGTTTCTGTTTGTGTCTCACCTGACGAGGATTCAGGCCAGCTATGTCTTTCAGTCCTGGCTCCTTTGGTTTGGAAGCTATTGCTGGATGTTTGGCTGCAAATGCTGCTCTGGCCGAGAAAAACACTTTTGGTGAACCACGGTGGTGCATTTGAGTTTCCCAGGCAAACCAAACTGGTGACACCAAAGTTGATACTTTCTGTTTGTGTCTCCCCTGAGGAGGTTTCAGGCCAGCTATGTCTTTCAGTCCTGGCTCCATTGGTTTGGAAGCTATTGCTGGACGTTTGGCATGTTTGGCAGCAAATGCTTTTCCCGCCGAGAAAAACACTTCTGGTGCACCAGGGAGGTACATTTGAGTTTCCCAGGCAAACAAAGTGGTGACAGCAAAGTTCCTAATTTCTGTTTGTGTCTCCCCTGAGGAGGTTTCAGGCCAGCTATGTCTTTCAGTCCTGGCTCCTTTGGTTTGGAAGCTATTGCTGGACGTTTAGCAGCAAATGCTGCTCCGGCCAAGAAAAACACTTTTGGTGCACCAGGGAGACACATTTCAGTTTCCCAGGCAAACCAAAGCGGTGACACCAAAGCTGATAGTTTCTATTTGTGTCTCCCCTGAGGAGGTTTCAGGGCAGCTATGTCTTTCAGTCCTGGCTCCTTTGGTTTGGAAGCTATTGCTGGACATTTGGCATGTTTGGCTGCAAATTCTGCTCCGGCCGAGAAAAACACTTTTGGTGCACCAGGGATGTACATTTGAGTTTCCCAGGCAAACCAAAGCGGTGACACCAAAGCTTATAGTTTCTGTTTGTGTCTCCCCTGAGGAGGTTTCAGGCCAGCTATGTCTTTCAGTCCTGGCTCCTTTGGTTTGGAAGCTATGTCTGGACGTTTGGCAGCAATGCTGCTCCGGCAGAGAAAAACACGTTTGGTGCACCAGGGAGGTACATTTGAGTTTCCCAGGCAAACCAAAGCGGTGACACAAAAGTTGATACTTTCCGTTTGTGTCTCCCCTGAGGAGGTTTCAGGCCAGCTATGTCTTTCAGTCCTGGCTCCTTTGGTTTGGAAGCTATTGCTGGACGTTTGGCATGTTTGGCAGCAAATGCTGTTCCCGCCGAGAAAAACACTTCTGGTGCACCAGGGAGGTACATTTGAGTTTCCCAGGCAAACAAAGTGGTGACAGCAAAGTTCCTAGTTTCTGTTTGTGTCTCCCCTGAGGAGGTTTCAGGGCAGCTATGTCTTTCAGTCCTGGCTCCTTTGGTTTGGAAGCTATTGCTGGACATTTGGCATGTTTGGCTGCAAATTCTGCTCCGGCCGAGAAAAACACTTTTGGTGCACCAGGGATGTACATTTGAGTTTCCCAGGCAAACCAAAGTGGTGACACCAAAGCTTATAGTTTCTGTTTGTGTCTCCCCTGAGGAGGTTTCAGGCCAGCTATGTCTTTCAGTCCTGGCTCCTTTGGTTTGGAAGCTATTGCTGGACGTTTGGCAGAAAATGCTGCTCCGGCCGAGAAAAAAACTTTTGGTGCACCAGGGAGGTACATTTGAGTTTACCAGGCAAACCAAAACGGTGAGACCAAAATTTATAGTTTCAGTTTGTGTCTCCCCTGAGGAGGTTTCAGGCCAGCTATGTCTTTCAGTCCTGGCTCCTTTAGTTTGTAAGCTATTGCTGGACGTTTGGCAGCAACTGCTGCTCCGGCCGAGAAAAACACTTTTGGTGCACCAGGGAGGTACATTTGAGTTTCCCAGGCAAACCAAAGCGGTGACACCAAAGTTGATGGTTTCTGTTTGTGTCTCCCCTCAGGAGGTTTCAGGCCAGCTATGTCTTTCAGTCCTGGCTCCTTTTGTTTGGAAGCTATTGCTGGACGTTTGGCATGTTTGGCAGCAAATGCTGCTCCGGCCGAGAAAAACACTTTTGGTGCACCAGGGAGGTACATTTGAGTTTCCCAGGCAAACGAAAGCAGTGACACCAAAGTTTCTAGTTTCTGTTTGTGTCTCCCCTGAGGAGGTTTCAGGCCAGCTATGTCTTTCAGTCCTGGCTCCTTTGGTTTGGAAGCTATTGCTGGACGTTTGGCAGAAAATGCTGCTCCGGCCGAGAAAAAAACTTTTGGTGCACCAGGGAGGTACATTTGAGTTTCCCAGGCAAACCAAAACGGTGAGACCAAAATTTATAGTTTCAGTTTGTGTCTCCCCTGAGGAGGTTTCAGGCCAGCTATGTCTTTCAGTCCTGGCTCCTTTAGTTTGGAAGCTATTGCTGGACGTTTGGCAGCAACTGCTGCTCCGGCCGAGAAAAACACTTTTGGTGCACCAGGGAGGTACATTTGAGTTTCCCAGGCAAACCAAAGCGGTGACACCAAAGTTGATGGTTTCTGTTAGTGTCTCCCCTGAGGAGGTTTCAGGCCAGCTATGTCTTTCAGTCCTGGCTCCTTTGGTTTGGAAGCTATTGCTGGACGTTTGGCATGTTTGGCAGCAAATGCTGCTCCGGCCGAGAAAAACACTTTTGGTGCACCGTGCAGGTACATTTGAGTTTCCCAGGCAAACCAAAGCAGTGACACCAAAGTTTATAGTTTCTGTTTTGGTCTCCCCTGAGGAGGTTTCAGGCCAGCTATGTCTTTCAGTCCTGGCTCCTTTGGTTTGGAAGCTATTGCTGGACGTTTGGCAGCAACTGCTGCTCCGGCCGAGAAAAACCCTTTTGGTGCACCAGGGAGGTACATTTGAGTTTCCCAGGCAAACCAAAGCGGTGACACCAAAGTTGATAGTTTCTGTTTGTGTCTCCCCTGAGGTGGTTTCAGGCCAGCTATGTCTTTCAGTCCTGGCTCCTTTGGTTTGGAAGCTATTGCTGGACATTTCGCATGTTTGGCAGCAAATGCTGCTCCGGCCGAGAAAAACACTTTTGGTGCACCGTGCAGGTACATTTGAGTTTCCCAGGCAAACCAAAGCAGTGACATCAAAGTTTATAGTTTCTGTTTGGGTCTCCCCTGAGGAGGTTTCAGGCCAGCTATGTCTTTCAGTCCTGGCTCCTTTGGTTTGGAAGCTATTGCTGGACGTTTGGCAGCAACTGCTGCTCCGGCCGAGAAAAACACTTTTGGTGCACCAGGGAGGTACATTTGAGTTTCCCAGGCAAACCAAAGCAATGACAGCAAAGTTGATAGTTTCTGTTTGTGTCTCCCCTTAGGAGGCTTCAGGCCAGCTATGTCTTTCAGTCCTGGCTCCTTTGGTTTGGAAGCTATTGCTGGACGTTTGGCATGTTTGGCAGCAAATGCTGCTCCGGCCAAGAAAAACACTTTTGGTGCACCAGGGAGGTACATTTGAGTTTCCTAGGAAAACCAAATGGTGACACCAACGTTGATAGTTTCTGTTTGTGTCTCCCCTGAGGAGGTTTCAGGCCAGCTATGTCTTTCAGTCCCGGCTCCTTTGGTTTGGAAGCTATTGCTGGACGTTTGGCAGCAAATGCTGCTCTGGCCGAGAAAAACAATTTGGTGAACCACGGAGGTGCATTTGAGTTTCCCAGGCAAACCAAAGTAGTGACACCAAAGCTGATAGTTTCTTTTTGTGCCGCCCCTGAGGAGGTGTCAGGCCAGCTATGTCTTTCAGTCCTGGCTCCATTGGTTTGGAAGCTATTACTGGACGTTTAGCAGCAAATGCTGCTCCGGTCATGAAAAACACTTTTGGTGCACCAGGGAGACACATTTCAGTTTCCCAGGCAAACCAAAGCGGTGACACCAAAGCTGATAGTTTCTGTTTGTGTCTCCCCTGAGGAGGTTTCAGGGCAGCTATGTCTTTCAGTCCTGGCTCCTTTGGTTTGGAAGCTATTGCTGGACATTTGGCATGTTTGGCTGCAAATTCTGCTCCGGCCGAGAAAAACACTTTTGGTGCACCAGGGATGTACATTTGAGTTTCCCAGGCAAACCAAAGTGGTGACACCAAAGCTTATAGTTTCTGTTTGTGTCTCCCCTGAGGAGGTTTCAGGCCAGCTATGTCTTTCAGTCCTGGCTCCTTTGGTTTGGAAGCTATTGCTGGACGTTTGGCAGAAAATGCTGCTCCGGCCGAGAAAAAAACTTTTGGTGCACCAGGGAGGTACATTTGAGTTTCCCAGGCAAACCAAAACGGTGAGACCAAAATTTATAGTTTCAGTTTGTGTCTCCCCTGAGGAGGTTTCAGGCCAGCTATGTCTTTCAGTCCTGGCTCCTTTAGTTTGGAAGCTATTGCTGGACGTTTGGCAGCAACTGCTGCTCCGGCCGAGAAAAACACTTTTGGTGCACCAGGGAGGTACATTTGAGTTTCCCAGGCAAACCAAAGCGGTGACACCAAAGTTGATGGTTTCTGTTTGTTTCTCCCCTGAGGAGGTTTCAGGCCAGCTATGTCTTTCAGTCCTGGCTCCTTTTGTTTGGAAGCTATTGCTGGACGTTTGGCATGTTTGGCAGCAAATGCTGCTCCGGCCGAGAAAAACACTTTTGGTGCACCAGGGAGGTACATTTGAGTTTCCCAGGCAAACGAAAGCAGTGACACCAAAGTTTCTAGTTTCTGTTTGTGTCTCCCCTGAGGAGGTTTCAGGCCAGCTATGTCTTTCAGTCCTGGCTCCTTTGGTTTGGAAGCTATTGCTGGACGTTTGGCAGCAAATGCTGCTCTGGCTGAGTAAAACACTTTCGGTGCACCAGGGAGGTACATTTGAAATACCCAGGAAAACCAAAGTGGTGACACCAATGTTTCTAGTTTCTTTTTGTGCCTCCCCTGAGGAGGTTTCAGGCCAGCTATGTCTTTCAGTCCTGGCTCCTTTGGTTTGGAAGCTATTGCTGGACGTTTGGCAGCAACTTCTGTTTCGGCCGAGAAAAACACTTTTAGTACACCAGGGAGGTACATTTGAGTTTCCCAGGCAAACCAAAGCGGTGACACCAAAGATGATGGTTTCTGTTAGTGTCTCCCCTGAGGAGGTTTCAGGCCAGCTATGTCTTTCAGTCCTGGCTCCTTTGGTTTGGAAGCTATTGCTGGACGTTTGGCATGTTTGGCAGCAAATGCTGCTCCGGCCGAGAAAAACACTTTTGGTGCACCGTGCAGGTACATTTGAGTTTCCCAGGCAAACCAAAGCAGTGACACCAAAGTTTATAGTTTCTGTTTTGGTCTCCCCTGAGGAGGTTTCAGGCCAGCTATGTCTTTCAGTCCTGGCTCCTTTGGTTTGGAAGCTATTGCTGGACGTTTGGCAGCAACTGCTGCTCCGGCCGAGAAAAACCCTTTTGGTGCACCAGGGAGGTACATTTGAGTTTCCCAGGCAAACCAAAGCGGTGACACCAAAGTTGATAGTTTCTGTTTGTGTCTCCCCTGAGGTGGTTTCAGGCCAGCTATGTCTTTCAGTCCTGGCTCCTTTGGTTTGGAAGCTATTGCTGGACATTTCGCATGTTTGGCAGCAAATGCTGCTCCGGCCGAGAAAAACACTTTTGGTGCACCAGGGATGTACATTTGAGTTTCCCAGGCAAACCAAAGTGGTGACACCAAAGCTTATAGTTTCTGTTTGTGTCTCCCCTGAGGAGGTTTCAGGCCAGCTATGTCTTTCAGTCCTGGCTCCTTTGGTTTGGAAGCTATTGCTGGACGTTTGGCAGAAAATGCTGCTCCGGCCGAGAAAAAAACTTTTGGTGCACCAGGGAGGTACATTTGAGTTTCCCAGGCAAACCAAAACGGTGAGACCAAAATTTATAGTTTCAGTTTGTGTCTCCCCTGAGGAGGTTTCAGGCCAGCTATGTCTTTCAGTCCTGGCTCCTTTAGTTTGGAAGCTATTGCTGGACGTTTGGCAGCAACTGCTGCTCCGGCCGAGAAAAACACTTTTGGTGCACCAGGGAGGTACATTTGAGTTTCCCAGGCAAACCAAAGCGGTGACACCAAAGTTAATGGTTTCTGTTAGTGTCTCCCCTGAGGAGGTTTCAGGCCAGCTATGTCTTTCAGTCCTGGCTCCTTTGGTTTGGAAGCTATTGCTGGACGTTTGGCATGTTTGGCAGCAAATGCTGCTCCGGCCGAGAAAAACACTTTTGGTGCACCGTGCAGGTACATTTGAGTTTCCCAGGCAAACCAAAGCAGTGACACCAAAGTTTATAGTTTCTGTTTTGGTCTCCCCTGAGGAGGTTTCAGGCCAGCTATGTCTTTCAGTCCTGGCTCCTTTGGTTTGGAAGCTATTGCTGGACGTTTGGCAGCAACTGCTGCTCCGGCCGAGAAAAACCCTTTTGGTGCACCAGGGAGGTACATTTGAGTTTCCCAGGCAAACCAAAGCAATGACAGCAAAGTTGATAGTTTCTGTTTGTGTCTCCCCTTAGGAGGCTTCAGGCCAGCTATGTCTTTCAGTCCTGGCTCCTTTGGTTTGGAAGCTATTGCTGGACGTTTGGCATGTTTGGCAGCAAATGCTGCTCCGGCCAAGAAAAACACTTTTGGTGCACCAGGGAGGTACATTTGAGTTTCCTAGGAAAACCAAATGGTGACACTAACGTTGATAGTTTCTGTTTGTGTCTCCCCTGAGGAGGTTTCAGGCCAGCTATGTCTTTCAGTCCCGGCTCCTTTGGTTTGGAAGCTATTGCTGGACGTTTGGCAGCAAATGCTGCTCTGGCCGAGAAAAACAATTTGGTGAACCACGGAGGTGCATTTGAGTTTCCCAGGCAAACCAAAGTAGTGACACCAAAGCTGATAGTTTCTTTTTGTGCCGCCCCTGAGGAGGTGTCAGGCCAGCTATGTCTTTCAGTCCTGGCTCCATTGGTTTGGAAGCTATTACTGGACGTTTAGCAGCAAATGCTGCTCCGGCCGAGAAAAACACTTTTGGTGCACCAGGGAGGTACATTTGAGTTTCCCAGGCAAACCAAAGCGGTGACACCAAAGCTGATAGTTTCTGTTTGTGTCTCCCCTGAGGAGGTTTCAGGGCAGCTATGTCTTTCAGTCCTGGCTCCTTTGGTTTGGAAGCTATTGCTGGACATTTGGCATGTTTGGCTGCAAATTCTGCTCCGGCCGAGAAAAACACTTTTGGCGCACCAGGGATGTACATTTGAGTTTCCCAGGCAAACCAAAGCGGTGACACCAAAGCTTATAGTTTCTGTTTGTGTCTCCCCTGAGGAGGTTTCAGGCCAGCTATGTCTTTCAGTCCTGGCTCCTTTGGTTTGGAAGCTATTGCTGGACGTTTGGCATGTTTGGCAGCAACTGCTGCTCCGGCCGAGAAAAAAAACTTTTGGTGCACCAGGGAGGTACATTTGTGTTTCCCAGGCAAACGAAAGCGGTGTCTCCAAAGCTTATAGTTTCTGTTTGTGTCTCCCCTGAGGAGGTTTCAGGCCAGCTATGTCTTTCAGTCCTGGCTCCTTTGGTTTGGAAGCTATTGCTGGACGTTTGGCATGTTTGGCAGCAAATGCTGCTCCGGCCGAGAAAAACACTTTTGGTGCACCAGGGAGGTACATTTGAGTTTCCCAGGCAAACCAAAACGGTGAGACCAAAGTTTATAGTTTCAGTTTGTGTCTCCCCTGAGGAGGTTTCAGGCCAGCTATGTCTTTCAGTCCTGGCTCCTTTCGTTTGGAAGCTATTGCTGGACGTTTGGCGGCAACTGCTGCTCCGGCCGAGAAAAACACTTTTGGTGCACCAGGGAGGTACATTTGAGTTTCCCAGGCAAACCAAAGCGGTGACACCAAAGTTGATGGTTTCTGTTTGTGTCTCCCCTCAGGAGGTTTCAGGCTAGCTATGTCTTTCAGTCCTGGCTCCTTTTGTTTGGAAGCTATTGCTGGACGTTTGGCATGTTTGGCAGCAAATGCTGCTCCGGCCGAGAAAAACACTTTTGGTGCACCAGGGAGGTACATTTGAGTTTCCCAGGCAAACGAAAGCAGTGACACCAAAGTTTCTAGTTTCTGTTTGTGTCTCCCCTGAGGAGGTTTCAGGCCAGCTATGTCTTTCAGTCCTGGCTCCTTTGGTTTGGAAGCTATTGCTGGACGTTTGGCAGCAAATGCTGCTCCGGCCGAGTAAAACACTTTTGGTGCACCAGGGAGGTACATTTGAGTTACCCAGGAAAACCAAAGCGGTGACACCAAAGTTTTTAGTTTCTTTTTGTGCCTCCCCTGAGGAGGTTTCAGGCCAGCTATGTCTTTCAGTCCTGGCTCCTTTGGTTTGGAAGCTATTGCTGGACATTTCGCATGTTTGGCAGCAAATGCTGCTCCGGCCGAGAAAAACACTTTTGGTGCACCATGAAGGTACATTTGAGTTTCCCAGGCAAACCAAAGCGGTGACACCAAAGTTGATGGTTTCTGTTAGTGTCTCCCCTGAGGAGGTTTCAGGCCAGCTATGTCTTTCAGTCCTGGCTCCTCTGGTTTGGAAGCTATTGCTGGACGTTTGGCATGTTTGGCAGCAACTGCTGCTCCGGCCGAGAAAAACACTTTTGGTGCACCAGGGAGGTACATTTGAGTTTCCCAGGCAAACCAAAGCGGTGACAACAAAGCTTATCGTTTCGGTGTGTTTCTTCCCTGAGGAGCTTTCAGGCCAGCTATGTCTTTCAGTCCTGGCTCCTTTGGTTTGGAAGCTTTTGCTGGACGTTTGGCATGTTTGGCGACAAATACTGCTCCGGCCGAGAACAACACTTTTGGTGCACCAGGGAGGTACATTTGAGTTTCCCAGGAAAACCAAAGCGGTGACACCAAAGTTGAAAGTTTCAGTTTGTGTCTCCCCTGAGGTAATTTCAGGCCAGCTATGTCTTTCACTCCTGGCTTTTTTGATTTGGAAGCTATTTCTGGACGTTTGGCAGCAAATGCTGCTCCGGCCGAGAAAAACACTTTTGGTGCACCAGGGAGGTACATTTGAGTTTCCCAGGCAAACCAAAGCGGTGACAGCAAAGTTGATAGTTTCTGTTTGTGTCTCCCCTGAGGAGGTTTCAGGCCAGCTATGTCTTTCAGTCCTGGCTCCTTTTGTTTGGAAGCTATTGCTGGACGTTTGGCATGTTTGGCAGCAAATGCTGCTCCGGCCGAGAAAAACACTTTTGGCGCACCAGGGAGGTACATTTGAGTTTCCCAGGCAAACCAAAGCGGTGACAGCAAAGTTGATAGTTTCTGTTTGTGTCTCCCCTGAGGAGGTTTCAGGCCAGCTATGTCTTTCAGTCCTGGCTCCTTTGATTTGAAAGCTATAGCTGGACGTTTCGCATGTTTGGCAGCAAATGCTGCTCCGGCCGAGAAAAACACTTTTGGTGCACCAGGGAGGTACATTTGTGTTTCCCAGGCAAGCCAAAGCTGTGACACCAAAGCTTATAGTTTCTGATTGTGTCTCGCCTGACGAGGTTTCAGGCCAGCTATGTCTTTCAGTCCTGGCTCCTTTGGTTTGGAAGCTATTGCTGGACGTTTGGCATGTTTGGCAGCAAATGCTGCTCCGGCCGAGAGAAAAACTTTTGGTGCACCAGGGAGGTACATTTGAGTTTCCCAGGCAAACCAAAGCGGTGACACCAAAGTTGATAGTTTCTGTTTGTGTCTTCCCTAAGGAGGTTTCAGGCCAGCTATGTCTTTCAGTCCTGGCTCCTTTGGTTTGGATGCTATTGCTGGACGTTTGGCAGCAAATACTGCTCCGGCCAAGAAAAACACTTTTGGTGCACCAGGGAGGTACATTTGAGTTTCCCAGGCAAACCAAAGCGGTGACAACAAAGCTTATCGTATCGGTGTGTTTCTCCCCTGAGGAGCTTTCAGGCCAGCTATGTCTTTCAGTCCTGGCTCCTTTGGTTTGGAAGCTTTTGCTGGACGTTTGGCATGTTTGGCGACAAATACTGCTCCGGCCGAGAACAACACTTTTGGTGCACCAGGGAGGTACATTTGAGTTTCCCAGGAAAACCAAAGCGGTGACACCAAAGTTGAAAGTTTCTGTTTGTGTCTCCCCTGAGGTAATTTCAGGCCAGCTATGTCTTTCACTCCTGGCTTTTTTGATTTGGAAGCTATTTCTGGACGTTTGGCAGCAAATGCTGCTCCGGCCGAGAAAAACACTTTTGGTGCACCAGGGAGGTACATTTGAGTTTCCCAGGCAAACCAAAGCGGTGACAGCAAAGTTGATAGTTTCTGTTTGTGTCTCCCCTGAGGAGGTTTCAGGCCAGCTATGTCTTTCAGTCCTGGCTCCTTTTGTTTGGAAGCTATTGCTGGACGTTTGGCATGTTTGGCAGCAAATGCTGCTCCGGCCGAGAAAAACACTTTTGGCGCACCAGGGAGGTACATTTGAGTTTCCCAGGCAAACCAAAGCGGTGACAGCAAAGTTGATAGTTTCTGTTTGTGTCTCCCCTGAGGAGGTTTCAGGCCAGCTATGTCTTTCAGTCCTGGCTCCTTTGATTTGAAAGCTATAGCTGGACGTTTCGCATGTTTGGCAGCAAATGCTGCTCCGGCCGAGAAAAACACTTTTGGTGCACCAGGGAGGTACATTTGTGTTTCCCAGGCAAGCCAAAGCTGTGACACCAAAGCTTATAGTTTCTGATTGTGTCTCGCCTGACGAGGTTTCAGGCCAGCTATGTCTTTCAGTCCTGGCTCCTCTGGTTTGGAAGCTATTGCTGGACGTTTGGCATGTTTGGCAGCAACTGCTGCTCCGGCCGAGAAAAACACTTTTGGTGCACCAGGGAGGTACATTTGAGTTTCCCAGGCAAACCAAAGCGGTGACAGCAAAGTTGATAGTTTCTGTTTGTGTCTCCCCTGAGGAGGTTTCAGGCCAGCTATGTCTTTCAGTCCTGGCTCCTCTGGTTTGGAAGCTATTGCTGGACGTTTGGCATGTTTGGCAGCAAATGCTGCTCCGGCCGAGAAAAACACTTTTGGCGCACCAGGGAGGTGCATTTGAGTTTCCCAGGCAAACCAAAGTGGTGACAGCAAAGTTGATAGTTTCTGTTTGTGTCTCCCCTGAGGAGGTTTCAGGCCAGCTATGTCTTTCAGTCCTGGCTCCTTTGATTTGAAAGCTATAGCTGGACGTTTCGCATGTTTGGCAGCAACTGCTGCTCCGGCCGAGAAAAACACTTTTGGTGCACCAGGGAGGTACATTTGTGTTTCCCAGGCAAGCCAAAGCGGTGACACCAAAGCTTATAGTTTCTGATTGTGTCTCGCCTGACGAGGTTTCAGGCCAGCTATGTCTTTCAGTCCTGGCTCCTTTGGTTTGGACGCTATTGCTGGACGTTTGGCAGCAACTTCTGTTTCGGCCGAGAAAAACACATTTGGTACACCAGGGAGGTACATTTGAGTTTCCCAGGCAAACCAAAGCGGTGACACCAAAGTTGATGGTTTCTGTTTGTGTCTCCCCTGAGGAGGTTTCAGGCCAGCTATGTCTTTCAGTCCTGGCTCCTTTGGTTTGGAAGCTATTGCTGGACGTTTGGCAGCAAATGCTGCTCCGGCCGAGAAAAACACTTTTGGTGCACCAGGGAGGTACATTTGAGTTTCCCAGGCAAACCGAAGCGGTGACACCAAAGTTGATAGTTTCTGTTTGTGTCTCGCCTGACGAGGTTTCAGGCCAGCTATGTCTTTCAGTCTTGGCTCCTTTGGTTTGGAAGCTATTGCTGGACGTTTGGCAGCAAATGCTGCTCCGGCCGTGAAAAACACTTTTGGTGCACCAGGGAGGTACATTTGAGTTTCCCAGGCAAACCAAAGCGGTGACACCACAATTGATAGTTTCTGTTTGTGTCTCCCCTGAGGAGGTTTCAGGCCAGCTATGTCTTTCAGTCCTGGCTCCTTTGGTTTGGAAGCTATTGCTGGACGTTTGGCATGTTTGGCAGCAAATGCTGCTCCGGCCGTGAAAAACACTTTTGGTGCACCAGGGAGGTACATTTGAGTTTCCCAGGCAAACCAAAGCGGTGACACCACAATTGATAGTTTCTGTTTGTGTCTCCCCTGAGTAGGTTTCAGGCCAGCTATGTCTTTCAGTCCTGGCTCCTTTTGTTTGGAAGCTATTGCTGGACGTTTGGCATGTTTGGCAGCAAATACTGCTCCGGCCGAGAAAAACACTTTTGGTGCACCAGGGAGGTACATTTGAGTTTCCCAGGCAAACCAAAGCAGTGACAACAAAGCTTATCGTTTCGGTGTGTGTCTACTTTGAGGAGCTTTCAGGCCAGCTATGTCTTTCAGTCCTGGCTCCTTTGGTTTGGAAGCTATTGCTGGACGTTTGGCATGTTTGGAGACAAATACTGCTCCGGCCGAGAAAAACACTTTTGGTGCACCAGGGAGGTACATTTGAGTTTCCCAGGCAAACCAAAGCGGTGACAACAAAGCTTATCGTTTCTGTTTGTGTCTCCCTTGAGGAGGTTTCAGGCCAGCTATGTCTTTCAGTCCTGGCTCCTTTGGTTTGGAAGCTATTGCTGGAAGTTTGGTAGCAAATGCTGCTCCGGCCGAGAAAAACACTTTTGGTGCACCAGGGATGTATATTTGAGTTTCCCAGGAAAACCAAAGCGGTGACACAAAAGATGATAGTTTCTGTTTGTGTCTCCCCTGAGGAGGTTTCAGGCCAGCTATGTCTTTCAGTCCTGGCTCCTTTGGTTTGGAAGCTATTGCTGGACGTTTCGCATGTTTGGCAGCAAATGCTGCTCCGGCCGAGAAAAACACTTTTGGTGCACCAGGGAGGTACATTTGAGTTTCCCAGGCAAACCAAAGCGGTGACACCAAAGTTCATAGTTTCTGTTTGTGTCTCCCCTGAGGAGGTTTCAGGCCAGCTATGTCTTTCAGTCCTGGCTCCTTTGGTTTGGAAGCTATTGCTGGAGGTTTGGCATGTTTGGCTGCAAATTCTGCTCCGGCCGAGAAAAACACTTTTGGTGCACCAGGGAGGTACATTTGAGTTTCCCAGGCAAACCAAAGCGGTGACACCAAACCTTATAGTTTCTGTTTGTGTCTCCCCTGAGGAGGTTTCCGGCCAGCTATGTCTTTCAGTCCTGGCTCCTTTGGTTTGGAAGCTATTGCTGGACGTTTGGCAGCAAATGCTGCTCCGGCCGAGAAAAACACTTTTGGTGCACCAGGGATGTATATTTGAGTTTCCCAGGCAAACCAAAGCGGTGACACAAAAGATGATAGTTTCTGTTTGTGTCTCCCCTGAGGAGGTTTCAGGCCAGCTGTGCCTTTCAGTCCTGGCTCCTTTGGTTTGGAAGCTATTGCTGGACGTTTCGCATGTTTGGCAGCAAATGCTGCTCCGGTCGTGAAAAACACTTTTGGTGCACCAGGGAGGTACATTTGAGTTTCCCAGGCAAACCAAAGCGGTGACACCAAAGTTTCTAGTTTCTGTTTGTGTCTCCCCTGAGGAGGTTTCAGGCCAGCTATGTCTTTCAGTCCTGGCTCCTTTGGTTTGGAAGCTATTGCTGGACGTTTGGCATGTTTGGCAGCAAATGCTGCTCCGGCCGAGAAAAACACTTTTGGTGCACCAGGGAGGTACATTTGAGTTTCCCAGGCAAACGAAAGCGGTGTCTCCAATGCTTATAGTTTCTGTTTGTGTCTCACCTGACGAGGATTCAGGCCAGCTATGTCTTTCAGTCCTGGCTCCTTTGGTTTGGAAGCTATTGCTGGATGTTTGGCTGCAAATGCTGCTCTGGCCGAGAAATACACTTTTGGTGAACCACGGTGGTGCATTTGAGTTTCCCAGGCAAACCAAACTGGTGACACCAAAGTTGATACTTTCTGTTTGTGTCTCCCCTGAGGAGGTTTCAGGCCAGCTATGTCTTTCAGTCCTGGCTCCATTGGTTTGGAAGCTATTGCTGGACGTTTTGCATGTTTGGCAGCAAATGCTTTTCCCGCCGAGAAAAACACTTCTGGTGCACCAGGCAGGTACATTTGAGTTTCCCAGGCAAACAAAGTGGTGACATCAAAGTTCCTAATTTCTGTTTGTGTCTCCCCTGAGGAGGTTTCAGGCCAGCTATGTCTTTCAGTCCTGGCTCCTTTGGTTTGGAAGCTATTGCTGGACGTTTAGCAGCAAATGCTGCTCCGGCCAAGAAAAACACTTTTGGTGCACCAGGGAGGTACATTTGAGTTTCCCAGGCAAACCAAAGCAGTGACAACAAAGCTTATCGTTTCGGTGTGTGTCTACTTTGAGGAGCTTTCAGGCCAGCTATGTCTTTCAGTCCTGGCTCCTTTGGTTTGGAAGCTATTGCTGGACGTTTGGCATGTTTGGAGACAAATACTGCTCCGGCCGAGAAAAACACTTTTGGTGCACCAGGGAGGTACATTTGAGTTTCCCAGGCAAACCAAAGCGGTGACACCACAGCTGATAGTTTCTGTTTGAGTCTCCCTTGAGGAGGTTTCAGGCCAGCTATGTCTTTCAGTCCTGGCTCCTTTGGTTTGGAAGCTATTGCTGGAAGTTTGGTAGCAAATGCTGCTCCGGCCGAGAAAAACACTTTTGGTGCACCAGGGATGTATATTTGAGTTTCCCAGGCAAACCAAAGCGGTGACACAAAAGATGATAGTTTCTGTGTGTGTCTCCCCTGAGGAGGTTTCAGGCCAGCTATGTCTTTCAGTCCTGGCTCCTTTGGTTTGGAAGCTATTGCTGGACGTTTCACATGTTTGGCAGCAAATGCTGCTCCGGCCGAGAAAAACACTTTTGGTGCACCAGGGAGGTACATTTGAGTTTCCCAGGCAAACCAAAGCGGTGACACCAAAGTTCATAGTTTCTGTTTGTGTCTCCCCTGAGGAGGTTTCAGGCCAGCTATGTCTTTCAGTCCTGGCTCCTTTGGTTTGGAAGCTATTGCTGGAGGTTTGGCATGTTTGGCTGCAAATTCTGCTCCGGCCGAGAAAAACACTTTTGGTGCACCAGGGAGGTACATTTGAGTTTCCCAGGCAAACCAAAGCGGTGACACCAAACCTTATAGTTTCTGTTTGTGTCTCCCCTGAGGAGGTTTCCGGCCAGCTATGTCTTTCAGTCCTGGCTCCTTTGGTTTGGAAGCTATTGCTGGACGTTTGGCAGCAAATGCTGCTCCGGCCGAGAAAAACACTTTTGGTGCACCAGCGATGTATATTTGAGTTTCCCAGGCAAACCAAAGCGGTGACACAAAAGATGATAGTTTCTGTTTGTGTCTCCCCTGAGGAGGTTTCAGGCCAGCTGTGCCTTTCAGTCCTGGCTCCTTTGGTTTGGAAGCTATTGCTGGACGTTTCGCATGTTTGGCAGCAAATGCTGCTCCGGTCGTGAAAAACACTTTTGGTGCCCCAGGGAGGTACATTTGAGTTTCCCAGGCAAACCAAAGCGGTGACACCAAAGTTTCTAGTTTCTGTTTGTGTCTCCCCTGAGGAGGTTTCAGGACAGCTATGTCTTTCAGTCCTGGCTCCTTTGGTTTGGAAGCTATTGCTGGACGTTTGGCATGTTTGGCAGCAAATGCTGCTCCGGCCGAGAAAAACACTTTTGGTGCACCAGGGAGGTACATTTGAGTTTCCCAGGCAAACGAAAGCGGTGTCTCCAATGCTTATAGTTTCTGTTTGTGTCTCACCTGACGAGGATTCAGGCCAGCTATGTCTTTCAGTCCTGGCTCCTTTGGTTTGGAAGCTATTGCTGGATGTTTGGCTGCAAATGCTGCTCTGGCCGAGAAATACACTTTTGGTGAACCACGGTGGTGCATTTGAGTTTCCCAGGCAAACCAAACTGGTGACACCAAAGTTGATACTTTCTGTTTGTGTCTCCCCTGAGGAGGTTTCAGGCCAGCTATGTCTTTCAGTCCTGGCTCCATTGGTTTGGAAGCTATTGCTGGACGTTTGGCATGTTTGGCAGCAAATGCTTTTCCCGCCGAGAAAAACACTTCTGGTGCACCAGGGAGGTACATTTGAGTTTCCCAGGCAAACAAATTGGTGACAGTAAAGTTCCTAATTTCTGTTTGTGTCTCCCCTGAGGAGGTTTCAGGCCAGCTATGTCTTTCAGTCCTGGCTCCTTTGGTTTGGAAGCTATTGCTGGACGTTTAGCAGCAAATGCTGCTCCGGCCAAGAAAAACACTTTTGGTGCACCAGGGAGACACATTTCAGTTTCCCAGGCAAACCAAAGCGGTGACACCAAAGCTGATAGTTTCTATTTGTGTCTCCCCTGAGGAGGTTTCAGGGCAGCTATGTCTTTCAGTCCTGGCTCCTTTGTTTTGGAAGCTATTGCTGGACATTTGGCATGTTTGGCTGCAAATTCTGCTCCGGCCGAGAAAAACACTTTTGGTGCACCAGGGATGTACATTTGAGTTTCCCAGGCAAACCAAAGCGGTGACACCAAAGCTTATAGTTTCTGTTTGTGTCTCCCCTGAGGAGGTTTCAGGCCAGCTATGTCTTTCAGTCCTGGCTCCTTTGGTTTGGAAGCTATGTCTGGACGTTTGGCAGCAATGCTGCTCCGGCAGAGAAAAACACTTTTGGTGCACCAGGGAGGTACATTTGAGTTTCCCAGGCAAACCAAAGCGGTGACACCAAAGTTGATACTTTCCGTTTGTGTCTCCCCTGAGGAGGTTTCAGGCCAGCTATGTCTTTCAGTCCTGGCTCCATTGGTTTGGAAGCTATTGCTGGACGTTTGGCATGTTTGGCAGCAAATGCTGTTCCCGCCGAGAAAAACACTTTTGGTGCACCAGGGAGGTACATTTGAGTTTCCCAGGCAAACGAAAGCAGTGACACCAAAGTTTCTAGTTTCTGTTTGTGTCTCCCCTGAGGAGGTTTCAGGCCAGCTATGTCTTTCAGTCCTGGCTCCTTTGGTTTGGAAGCTATTGCTGGACGTTTGGCAGCAAATGCTGCTCCGGCCGAGTAAAACACTTACGGTGCACCAGGGAGGTACATTTGAGTTACCCAGGAAAACCAAAGCGGTGACACCAATGTTTCTAGTTTCTTTTTGTGCCTCCCCTGAGGAGGTTTCAGGCCAGCTATGTCTTTCAGTCCTGGCTCCTTTGGTTTGGAAGCTATTGCTGGACGTTTGGCAGCAACTTCTGTTTCGGCCGAGAAAAACACTTTTGGTGCACCAGGGAGGTACATTTGAGTTTCCCAGGCAAACCAAAGCGGTGACACCAAAATTGATGGTTTCTGTTAGTGTCTCCCCTGAGGAGGTTTCAGGCCAGCTATGTCTTTCAGTCCTGGCTCCTTTGGTTTGGAAGCTATTGCTGGACGTTTGGCATGTTTGGCAGCAAATGCTGCTCCGGCCGAGAAAAACACTTTTGGTGCACCGTGCAGGTACATTTGAGTTTCCCAGGCAAACCAAAGCAGTGACACCAAAGTTTATAGTTTCTGTTTTGGTCTCCCCTGAGGAGGTTTCAGGCCAGCTATGTCTTTCAGTCCTGGCTCCTTTGGTTTGGAAGCTATTGCTGGACGTTTGGCAGCAACTGCTGCTCCGGCCGAGAAAAACCCTTTTGGTGCACCAGGGAGGTACATTTGAGTTTCCCAGGCAAACCAAAGCGGTGACACCAAAGTTGATAGTTTCTGTTTGTGTCTCCCCTGAGGTGGTTTCAGGCCAGCTATGTCTTTCAGTCCTGGCTCCTTTGGTTTGGAAGCTATTGCTGGACATTTCGCATGTTTGGCAGCAAATGCTGCTCCGGCCGAGAAAAACACTTTTGGTGCACCGTGCAGGTACATTTGAGTTTCCCAGGCAAACCAAAGCAGTGACATCAAAGTTTATAGTTTCTGTTTGGGTCTCCCCTGAGGAGGTTTCAGGCCAGCTATGTCTTTCAGTCCTGGCTCCTTTGGTTTGGAAGCTATTGCTGGACGTTTGGCAGCAACTGCTGCTCCGGCCGAGAAAAACATTTTTGGTGCACCAGGGAGGTACATTTGAGTTTCCCAGGCAAACCAAAGCAATGACAGCAAAGTTGATAGTTTCTGTTTGTGTCTCCCCTTAGGAGGCTTCAGGCCAGCTATGTCTTTCAGTCCTGGCTCCTTTGGTTTGGAAGCTATTGCTGGACGTTTGGCATGTTTGGCAGCAAATGCTGCTCCGGCCAAGAAAAACACTTTTGGTGCACCAGGGAGGTACATTTGAGTTTCCTAGGAAAACCAAATGGTGACACCAACGTTGATAGTTTCTGTTTGTGTCTCCCCTGAGGAGGTTTCAGGCCAGCTATGTCTTTCAGTCCCGGCTCCTTTGGTTTGGAAGCTATTGCTGGACGTTTGGCAGCAAATGCTGCTCTGGCCGAGAAAAACAATTTGGTGAACCACGGAGGTGCATTTGAGTTTCCCAGGCAAACCAAAGTAGTGACACCAAAGCTGATAGTTTCTTTTTGTGCCGCCCCTGAGGAGGTGTCAGGCCAGCTATGTCTTTCAGTCCTGGCTTTTTTGATTTGGAAGCTATTTCTGGACGTTTGGCAGCAAATGCTGCTCCGGCCGAGAAAAACACTTTTGGTGCACCAGGGAGGTACATTTGAGTTTCCCAGGCAAACCAAAGCGGTGACAGCAAAGTTGATAGTTTCTGTTTGTGTCTCCCCTGAGGAGGTTTCAGGCCAGCTATGTCTTTCAGTCCTGGCTCCTTTTGTTTGGAAGCTATTGCTGGACGTTTGGCATGTTTGGCAGCAAATGCTGCTCCGGCCGAGAAAAACACTTTTGGCGCACCAGGGAGGTACATTTGAGTTTCCCAGGCAAACCAAAGCGGTGACAGCAAAGTTGATAGTTTCTGTTTGTGTCTCCCCTGAGGAGGTTTCAGGCCAGCTATGTCTTTCAGTCCTGGCTCCTTTGATTTGAAAGCTATAGCTGGACGTTTCGCATGTTTGGCAGCAAATGCTGCTCCGGCCGAGAAAAACACTTTTGGTGCACCAGGGAGGTACATTTGTGTTTCCCAGGCAAGCCAAAGCTGTGACACCAAAGCTTATAGTTTCTGATTGTGTCTCGCCTGACGAGGTTTCAGGCCAGCTATGTCTTTCAGTCCTGGCTCCTTTGGTTTGGAAGCTATTGCTGGACGTTTGGCATGTTTGGCAGCAAATGCTGCTCCGGCCGAGAGAAAAACTTTTGGTGCACCAGGGAGGTACATTTGAGTTTCCCAGGCAAACCAAAGCGGTGACACCAAAGTTGAAAATTTCTGTTTGTGTCTCGCCTGACGAGGTTTCAGGCCAGCTATGTCTTTCAGTCCTGGCTCCTTTGGTTTGGAAGCTATTGCTGGACATTTCGCATGTTTGGCAGCAAATGCTGCTCCGGCCGAGAAAAACACTTTTGGTGCACCATGAAGGTACATTTGAGTTTCCCAGGCAAACCAAAGCGGTGACACCAAAGTTGATGGTTTCTGTTAGTGTCTCCCCTGAGGAGGTTTCAGGCCAGCTATGTCTTTCAGTCCTGGCTCCTCTGGTTTGGAAGCTATTGCTGGACGTTTGGCATGTTTGGCAGCAACTGCTGCTCCGGCCGAGAAAAACACTTTTGGTGCACCAGGGAGGTACATTTGAGTTTCCCAGGCAAACCAAAGCGGTGACAGCAAAGTTGATAGTTTCTGTTTGTGTCTCCCCTGAGGAGGTTTCAGGCCAGCTATGTCTTTCAGTCCTGGCTCCTCTGGTTTGGAAGCTATTGCTGGACGTTTGGCATGTTTGGCAGCAAATGCTGCTCCGGCCGAGAAAAACACTTTTGGCGCACCAGGGAGGTGCATTTGAGTTTCCCAGGCAAACCAAAGCGGTGACAGCAAAGTTGATAGTTTCTGTTTGTGTCTCCCCTGAGGAGGTTTCAGGCCAGCTATGTCTTTCAGTCCTGGCTCCTTTGATTTGAAAGCTATAGCTGGACGTTTCGCATGTTTGGCAGCAACTGCTGCTCCGGCCGAGAAAAACACTTTTGGTGCACCAGGGAGGTACATTTGTGTTTCCCAGGCAAGCCAAAGCGGTGACACCAAAGCTTATAGTTTCTGATTGTGTCTCGCCTGACGAGGTTTCAGGCCAGCTATGTCTTTCAGTCCTGGCTCCTTTGGTTTGGAAGCTATTGCTGGACGTTTGGCATGTTTGGCAGCAAATGCTGCTCCGGCCGAGAGAAAAACTTTTGGTGCACCAGGGAGGTACATTTGAGTTTCCCAGGCAAACCAAAGCGGAGACACCAAAGTTGAAAATTTCTGTTTGTGTCTCCCCTGAGGAGGTTTCAGGCCAGCTATGTCTTTCAGTCCTGGCTCCTTTGGTTTGGAAGCTATTGCTGGACGTTTGGCAGCAACTTCTGTTTCGGCCGAGAAAAACACATTTGGTACACCAGGGAGGTACATTTGAGTTTCCCAGGCAAACCAAAGCGGTGACACCAAAGTTGATGGTTTCTGTTTGTGTCTCCCCTGAGGAGGTTTCAGGCCAGCTATGTCTTTCAGTCCTGGCTCCTTTGGTTTGGAAGCTATTGCTGGACGTTTGGCAGCAAATGCTGCTCCGGCCGAGAAAAACACTTTTGGTGCACCAGGGAGGTACATTTGAGTTTCCCAGGCAAACCGAAGCGGTGACACCAAAGTTGATAGTTTCTGTTTGTGTCTCCCCTGAGGAGGTTTCAGGCCAGCTATGTCTTTCAGTCCTGGCTCCTTTGGTTTGGAAGCTATTGCTGGACGTTTGGCAGCAAATGCTGCTCCGGCCGTGAAAAACACTTTTGGTGCACCAGGGAGGTACATTTGAGTTTCCCAGGCAAACCAAAGCGGTGACACCACAATTGATAGTTTCTGTTTGTGTCTCCCCTGAGGAGGTTTCAGGCCAGCTATGTCTTTCAGTCCTGGCTCCTTTGGTTTGGAAGCTATTGCTGGACGTTTGGCATGTTTGGCAGCAAATGCTGCTCCGGCCGTGAAAAACACTTTTGGTGCACCAGGGAGGTACATTTGAGTTTCCCAGGCAAACCAAAGCGGTGACACCACAATTGATAGTTTCTGTTTGTGTCTCCCCTGAGTAGGTTTCAGGCCAGCTATGTCTTTCAGTCCTGGCTCCTTTTGTTTGGAAGCTATTGCTGGACGTTTGGCATGTTTGGCAGCAAATACTGCTCCGGCCGAGAAAAACACTTTTGGTGCACCAGGGAGGTACATTTGAGTTTCCCAGGCAAACCAAAGCAGTGACAACAAAGCTTATCGTTTCGGTGTGTGTCTACTTTGAGGAGCTTTCAGGCCAGCTATGTCTTTCAGTCCTGGCTCCTTTGGTTTGGAAGCTATTGCTGGACGTTTGGCATGTTTGGAGACAAATACTGCTCCGGCCGAGAAAAACACTTTTGGTGCACCAGGGAGGTACATTTGAGTTTCCCAGGCAAACCAAAGCGGTTAAACCACAGCTGATAGTTTCTGTTTGTGTCTCCCTTGAGGAGGTTTCAGGCCAGCTATGTCTTTCAGTCCTGGCTCCTTTGGTTTGGAAGCTATTGCTGGAAGTTTGGTAGCAAATGCTGCTCCGGCCGAGAAAAACACTTTTGGTGCACCAGGGATGTATATTTGAGTTTCCCAGGAAAACCAAAGCGGTGACACAAAAGATGATAGTTTCTGTGTGTGTCTCCCCTGAGGAGGTTTCAGGCCAGCTATGTCTTTCAGTCCTGGCTCCTTTGGTTTGGAAGCTATTGCTGGACGTTTCGCATGTTTGGCAGCAAATGCTGCTCCGGCCGAGAAAAACACTTTTGGTGCACCAGGGAGGTACATTTGAGTTTCCCAGGCAAACCAAAGCGGTGACACCAAAGTTCATAGTTTCTGTTTGTGTCTCCCCTGAGGAGGTTTCAGGCCAGCTATGTCTTTCAGTCCTGGCTCCTTTGGTTTGGAAGCTATTGCTGGAGGTTTGGCATGTTTGGCTGCAAATTCTGCTCCGGCCGAGAAAAACACTTTTGGTGCACCAGGGAGGTACATTTGAGTTTCCCAGGCAAACCAAAGCGGTGACACCAAACCTTATAGTTTCTGTTTGTGTCTCCCCTGAGGAGGTTTCCGGCCAGCTATGTCTTTCAGTCCTGGCTCCTTTGGTTTGGAAGCTATTGCTGGACGTTTGGCAGCAAATGCTGCTCCGGCCGAGAAAAACACTTTTGGTGCACCAGGGATGTATATTTGAGTTTCCCAGGCAAACCAAAGCGGTGACACAAAAGATGATAGTTTCTGTTTGTGTCTCCCCTGAGGAGGTTTCAGGCCAGCTGTGCCTTTCAGTCCTGGCTCCTTTGGTTTGGAAGCTATTGCTGGACGTTTCGCATGTTTGGCAGCAAATGCTGCTCCGGTCGTGAAAAACACTTTTGGTGCACCAGGGAGGTACATTTGAGTTTCCCAGGCAAACCAAAGCGGTGACACCAAAGTTTCTAGTTTCTGTTTGTGTCTCCCCTGAGGAGGTTTCAGGCCAGCTATGTCTTTCAGTCCTGGCTCCTTTGGTTTGGAAGCTATTGCTGGACGTTTGGCATGTTTGGCAGCAAATGCTGCTCCGGCCGAGAAAAACACTTTTGGTGCACCAGGGAGGTACATTTGAGTTTCCCAGGCAAACGAAAGCGGTGTCTCCAATGCTTATAGTTTCTGTTTGTGTCTCACCTGACGAGGATTCAGGCCAGCTATGTCTTTCAGTCCTGGCTCCTTTGGTTTGGAAGCTATTGCTGGATGTTTGGCTGCAAATGCTGCTCTGGCCGAGAAATACACTTTTGGTGAACCACGGTGGTGCATTTGAGTTTCCCAGGCAAACCAAACTGGTGACACCAAAGTTGATACTTTCTGTTTGTGTCTCCCCTGAGGAGGTTTCAGGCCAGCTATGTCTTTCAGTCCTGGCTCCATTGGTTTGGAAGCTATTGCTGGACGTTTGGCATGTTTGGCAGCAAATGCTTTTCCCGCCGAGAAAAACACTTCTGGTGCACCAGGCAGGTACATTTGAGTTTCCCAGGCAAACAAAGTGGTGACATCAAAGTTCCTAATTTCTGTTTGTGTCTCCCCTGAGTAGGTTTCAGGCCAGCTATGTCTTTCAGTCCTGGCTCCTTTGGTTTGGAAGCTATTGCTGGACGTTTAGCAGCAAATGCTGCTCCGGCCAAGAAAAACACTTTTGGTGCACCAGGGAGGTACATTTGAGTTTCCCAGGCAAACCAAAGCAGTGACAACAAAGCTTATCGTTTCGGTGTGTGTCTACTTTGAGGAGCTTTAAGCCAGCTATGTCTTTCAGTCCTGGCTCCTTTGGTTTGGAAGCTATTGCTGGACGTTTGGCATGTTTGGAGACAAATACTGCTCCGGCCGAGAAAAACACTTTTGGTGCACCAGGGAGGTACATTTGAGTTTCCCAGGCAAACCAAAGCGGTGACACCACAGCTGATAGTTTCTGTTTTTGTCTCCCTTGAGGAGGTTTCAGGCCAGCTATGTCTTTCAGTCCTGGCTCCTTTGGTTTGGAAGCTATTGCTGGAAGATTGGTAGCAAATGCTGCTCCGGCCGAGAAAAACACTTTTGGTGCACCAGGGATGTATATTTGAGTTTCCCAGGCAAACCAAAGCGGTGACAGCAAAGTTGATAGTTTCTGTGTGTGTCTCCCCTGAGGAGGTTTCAGGCCAGCTATGTCTTTCAGTCCTGGCTCCTTTGGTTTGGAAGCTATTGCTGGACGTTTCGCATGTTTGGCAGCAAATGCTGCTCCGGCCGAGAAAAACACTTTTGGTGCACCAGGGAGGTACATTTGAGTTTCCCAGGCAAACCAAAGCGGTGACACCAAAGTTCATAGTTTCTGTTTGTGTCTCCCCTGAGGAGGTTTCAGGCCAGCTATGTCTTTCAGTCCTGGCTCCTTTGGTTTGGAAGCTATTGCTGGAGGTTTGGCATGTTTGGCTGCAAATTCTGCTCCGGCCGAGAAAAACACTTTTGGTGCACCAGGGAGGTACATTTGAGTTTCCCAGGCAAACCAAAGCGGTGACACCAAACCTTATAGTTTCTGTTTGTGTCTCCCCTGAGGAGGTTTCCGGCCAGCTATGTCTTTCAGTCCTGGCTCCTTTGGTTTGGAAGCTATTGCTGGACGTTTGGCAGCAAATGCTGCTCCGGCCGAGAAAAACACTTTTGGTGCACCAGCGATGTATATTTGAGTTTCCCAGGCAAACCAAAGCGGTGACACAAAAGATGATAGTTTCTGTTTGTGTCTCCCCTGAGGAGGTTTCAGGCCAGCTGTGCCTTTCAGTCCTGGCTCCTTTGGTTTGGAAGCTATTGCTGGACGTTTCGCATGTTTGGCAGCAAATGCTGCTCCGGTCGTGAAAAACACTTTTGGTGCACCAGGGAGGTACATTTGAGTTTCCCAGGAAAACCAAAGCGGTGACACCAAAGTTTCTAGTTTCTGTTTGTGTCTCCCCTGAGGAGGTTTCAGGACAGCTATGTCTTTCAGTCCTGGCTCCTTTGGTTTGGAAGCTATTGCTGGACGTTTGGCATGTTTGGCAGCAAATGCTGCTCCGGCCGAGAAAAACACTTTTGGTGCACCAGGGAGGTACATTTGAGTTTCCCAGGCAAACGAAAGCGGTGTCTCCAATGCTTATAGTTTCTGTTTGTGTCTCACCTGACGAGGATTCAGGCCAGCTATGTCTTTCAGTCCTGGCTCCTTTGGTTTGGAAGCTATTGCTGGATGTTTGGCTGCAAATGCTGCTCTGGCCGAGAAATACACTTTTGGTGAACCACGGTGGTGCATTTGAGTTTCCCAGGCAAACCAAACTGGTGACACCAAAGTTGATAGTTTCTGTTTGTGTCTCCCCTGAGGAGGTTTCAGGCCAGCTATGTCTTTCAGTCCTGGCTCCATTGGTTTGGAAGCTATTGCTGGACGTTTGGCATGTTTGGCAGCAAATGCTTTTCCCGCCGAGAAAAACACTTCTGGTGCACCAGGGAGGTACATTTGAGTTTCCCAGGCAAACAAAGTGGTGACAGTAAAGTTCCTAATTTCTGTTTGTGTCTCCCCTGAGGAGGTTTCAGGCCAGCTATGTCTTTCAGTCCTGGCTCCTTTGGTTTGGAAGCTATTGCTGGACGTTTAGCAGCAAATGCTGCTCCGGCCAAGAAAAACACTTTTGGTGCACCAGGGAGACACATTTCAGTTTCCCAGGCAAACCAAAGCGGTGACACCAAAGCTGATAGTTTCTATTTGTGTCTCCCCTGAGGAGGTTTCAGGGCAGCTATGTCTTTCAGTCCTGGCTCCTTTGGTTTGGAAGCTATTGCTGGACATTTGGCATGTTTGGCTGCAAATTCTGCTCCGGCCGAGAAAAACACTTTTGGTGCACCAGGGATGTACATTTGAGTTTCCCAGGCAAACCAAAGCGGTGACACCAAAGCTTATAGTTTCTGTTTGTGTCTCCCCTGAGGAGGTTTCAGGCCAGCTATGTCTTTCAGTCCTGGCTCCTTTGGTTTGGAAGCTATGTCTGGACGTTTGGCAGCAATGCTGCTCCGGCAGAGAAAAACACTTTTGGTGCACCAGGGAGGTACATTTGAGTTTCCCAGGCAAACCAAAGCGGTGACACCAAAGTTGATACTTTCCGTTTGTGTCTCCCCTGAGGAGGTTTCAGGCCAGCTATGTCTTTCAGTCCTGGCTCCTTTGGTTTGGAAGCTATTGCTGGACGTTTGGCAGCAAATGCTGCTCCGGCCGAGTAAAACACTTTCGGTGCACCAGGGAGGTACATTTGAGTTACCCAGGAAAACCAAAGCGGTGACACCAATGTTTCTAGTTTCTTTTTGTGCCTCCCCTGAGGAGGTTTCAGGCCAGCTATGTCTTTCAGTCCTGGCTCCTTTGGTTTGGAAGCTATTGCTGGACGTTTGGCAGCAACTTCTGTTTCGGCCGAGAAAAACACTTTTGGTGCACCAGGGAGGTACATTTGAGTTTCCCAGGCAAACCAAAGCGGTGACACCAAAATTGATGGTTTCTGTTAGTGTCTCCCCTGAGGAGGTTTCAGGCCAGCTATGTCTTTCAGTCCTGGCTCCTTTGGTTTGGAAGCTATTGCTGGACGTTTGGCATGTTTGGCAGCAAATGCTGCTCCGGCCGAGAAAAACACTTTTGGTGCACCGTGCAGGTACATTTGAGTTTCCCAGGCAAACCAAAGCAGTGACACCAAAGTTTATAGTTTCTGTTTTGGTCTCCCCTGAGGAGGTTTCAGGCCAGCTATGTCTTTCAGTCCTGGCTCCTTTGGTTTGGAAGCTATTGCTGGACGTTTGGCAGCAACTGCTGCTCTGGCCGAGAAAAACCCTTTTGGTGCACCAGGGAGGTACATTTGAGTTTCCCAGGCAAACCAAAGCGGTGACACCAAAGTTGATAGTTTCTGTTTGTGTCTCCCCTGAGGTGGTTTCAGGCCAGCTATGTCTTTCAGTCCTGGCTCCTTTGGTTTGGAAGCTATTGCTGGACATTTCGCATGTTTGGCAGCAAATGCTGCTCCGGCCGAGAAAAACACTTTTGGTGCACCGTGCAGGTACATTTGAGTTTCCCAGGCAAACCAAAGCAGTGACATCAAAGTTTATAGTTTCTGTTTGGGTCTCCCCTGAGGAGGTTTCAGGCCAGCTATGTCTTTCAGTCCTGGCTCCTTTGGTTTGGAAGCTATTGCTGGACGTTTGGCAGCAACTGCTGCTCCGGCCGAGAAAAACATTTTTGGTGCACCAGGGAGACACATTTCAGTTTCCCAGGCAAACCAAAGCGGTGACACCAAAGCTGATAGTTTCTGTTTGTGTCTCCCCTGAGGAGGTTTCAGGGCAGCTATGTCTTTCAGTCCTGGCTCCTTTGGTTTGGAAGCTATTGCTGGACATTTGGCATGTTTGGCTGCAAATTCTGCTCCGGCCGAGAAAAACACTTTTGGTGCACCAGGGATGTACATTTGAGTTTCCCAGGCAAACCAAAGCGGTGACACCAAAGCTTATAGTTTCTGTTTGTGTCTCCCCTGAGGAGGTTTCAGGCCAGCTATGTCTTTCAGTCCTGGCTCCTTTGGTTTGGAAGCTATTGCTGGACGTTTGGCATGTTTGGCAGCAACTGCTGCTCCGGCCGAGAAAAAAAACTTTTGGTGCACCAGGGAGGTACATTTGTGTTTCCCAGGCAAACGAAAGCGGTGACACCAAAGTTGATAGTTTCTGTTTGTGTCTCCCCTGAGGAGGTTTCAGGCCAGCTATGTCTTTCAGTCCTGGCTCCTTTGGTTTGGAAGCTATTGCTGGACGTTTGGCAGAAAATGCTGCTCCGGCCGAGAAAAACACTTTTGGTGCACCAGGGAGGTACATTTGAGCTTCCCAGGCAAACCAAAGCGGTGACACCAAAGCTTATAGTTTCTGTGTGTGTCTCCGCTGAGGAGGTTTCAGGCCAGCTATGTCTTTCAGTCCTGGCTTTTTTGGTTTAGAAGCTATTGCTGGACGTTTGGCATGTTTGGCAGCAAATGCTGCTCCGGCCGAGAAAAACACTTTTGGTGCACCAGGGAGGTACATTTGAGTTTCCCAGGCAAACCAAAACGGTGAGACCAAAGTTTATAGTTTCAGTTTGTGTCTCCCCTGAGGAGGTTTCAGGCCAGCTATGTCTTTCAGTCCTGGCTCCTTTGGTTTGGAAGCTATTGCTGGACGTTTGGCATGTTTGGCAGCAAATGCTGCTCCGGCCGAGAAAAACACTTTTGGTGCACCGTGCAGGTACATTTGAGTTTCCCAGGCAAACCAAAGCAGTGACACCAAAGTTTATAGTTTCTGTTTTGGTCTCCCCTGAGGAGGTTTCAGGCCAGCTATGTCTTTCAGTCCTGGCTCCTTTGGTTTGGAAGCTATTGCTGGACGTTTGGCAGCAACTGCTGCTCCGGCCGAGAAAAACACTTTTGGTGCACCAGGGAGGTACATTTCAGTTTCCCAGGCAAACCAAAGCGCTGACACCAAAGTCGATAGTTTCTGTTTGTGTCTCCCCTGAGGTGGTTTCAGGCCAGCTATGTCTTTCAGTCCTGGCTCCTTTGGTTTGGAAGCTATTGCTGGACATTTCGCATGTTTGGCAGCAAATGCTGCTCCGGCCGAGAAAAACACTTTTGGTGCACCGTGCAGGTACATTTGAGTTTCCCAGGCAAACCAAAGCAGTGACATCAAAGTTTATAGTTTCTGTTTGGGTCTCCCCTGAGGAGGTTTCAGGCCAGCTATGTCTTTCAGTCCTGGCTCCTTTGGTTTGGAAGCTATTGCTGGACGTTTGGCAGCAACTGCTGCTCCGGCCGAGAAAAACATTTTTGGTGCACCAGGGAGGTACATTTGAGTTTCCCAGGCAAACCAAAGCAATGACAGCAAAGTTGATAGTTTCTGTTTGTGTCTCCCCTTAGGAGGCTTCAGGCCAGCTATGTCTTTCAGTCCTGGCTCCTTTGGTTTGGAAGCTATTGCTGGACGTTTGGCATGTTTGGCAGCAAATGCTGCTCCAGCCAAGAAAAACACTTTTGGTGCACCAGGGAGGTACATTTGAGTTTCCTAGGAAAACCAAATGGTGACACCAACGTTGATAGTTTCTGTTTGTGTCTCCCCTGAGGAGGTTTCAGGCCAGCTATGTCTTTCAGTCCCGGCTCCTCTGGTTTGGAAGCTATTGCTGGATGTTTGGCAGCAAATGCTGCTCCGGCCGAGAAAAACAATTTGGTGAACCACGGAGGTGCATTTGAGTTTCCCAGGAAAACCAAAGTAGTGACACCAAAGCTGATAGTTTCTTTTTGTGCCGCCCCTGAGGAGGTGTCAGGCCAGCTATGTCTTTCAGTCCTGGCTCCATTGGTTTGGAAGCTATTGCTGGACGTTTGGCAGCAAATGCTGCTCCGGCCGAGAAAAACACTTTTGGTGCACCAGGGAGGTACATTTGAGTTTCCCAGGCAAACCAAAGCGGTGACACCAAAGTTGATAGTTTCTGTTTGTGTCTTCCCTAAGGAGGTTTCAGGCCAGCTATTTCTTTCAGTCCTGGCTCCTTTGGTTTGGAAGCTATTGCTGGACGTTTGGCAGCAAATACTGCTCCGGCCGAGAAAAACACTTTTGGTGCACCAGGGAGGTACATTTGAGTTTCCCAGGCAAACCAAAGCGGTGACAACAAAGCTTATCGTTTCGGTGTGTTTCTCCCCTGAGGAGCTTTCAGGCCAGCTATGTCTTTCAGTCCTGGCTCCTTTGGTTTGGAAGCTTTTGCTGGACGTTTGGCATGTTTGGCGACAAATACTGCTCCGGCCGAGAAAAACACTTTTGGTGCACCAGGGAGGTACATTTGAGTTTCCCAGGCAAACCAAAGTGGTGACAACAAAGCTTATCGTTTCGGTGTGTGTCTCCCCTGAGGAGCTTTCAGGCCAGCTATGTCTTTCAGTCCTGGCTCCTTTGGTTTGGAAGCTTTTGCTGGACGATTGGTATGTTTGGTGACAAATACTGCTCCGGCCGAGAAAAACACTTTTGGTGCACCAGGGAGGTACATTTGAGTTTCCCAGGCAAACCAAAGCGGTGACACCAAAGTTGATAGTTTCTGTTTGTGTCCCCCCTGAGGAGGTTTCAGGCCAGCTATGTCTTTCAGTCCTGGCTCCTTTGGTTTGGAAGCTATTGCTGGACATTTGGCATGTTTGGCAGCAAATGCTGCTCCGTCCGAGAAAAACACTTTTGGTGCACCAGGGAGGTACATTTGAGTTTCCCAGGCAAACCAAAGCGGTGCCACCAAAGTTGATAGTTTCTGTTTGTGTCTCCCCTGAGGAGGTTTGAGGCCAGCTATGTCTTTCAGTCCTGGCTCCTTTGGTTTGGAAGCTATTGCTGGACGTTTGGCATGTTTGTCAGCAAATGCTGCTCCGGCCCAGAAAAACACTTTTGGTGCACCAGGGAGGTACATTTGAGTTTCCCAGGCAAACCAAAGCGGTGACACCAAAGTTGATAGTTTCTGTTTGTGTCTCCCCTGAGGAGGTTTCAGGCCAGCTATGTCTTTCAGTCCTGGCTCCTTTGGTTTGGAAGCTATTGCTGGACGTTTGGCAGCAAATGCTGCTCCGGCCGAGAAAAACACTTTTGGTGCACCAGGGAGGTACATTTGAGTTTCCCAGGCAAACCAAAGCGGTGACACCAAAGTTGATAGTTTCTGTTTGTGTCTCCCCTGAGGAGGTTTCAGGCCAGCTATGTCTTTCAGTCCTGGCTCCTTTGGTTTGGAAGCTATTGCTGGACATTTGGCATGTTTGGCAGCAAATGCTGCTCCGTCCGAGAAAAACACTTTTGGTGCACCAGGGAGGTACATTTGAGTTTCCCAGGCAAACCAAAGCGGTGCCACCAAAGTTGATAGTTTCTGTTTGTGTCTCCCCTGAGGAGGTTTGAGGCCAGCTATGTCTTTCAGTCCTGGCTCCTTTGGTTTGGAAGCTATTGCTGGACGTTTGGCATGTTTGTCAGCAAATGCTGCTCCGGCCCAGAAAAACACTTTTGGTGCACCAGGGAGGTACATTTGAGTTTCCCAGGCAAACCAAAGCGGTGACACCAAAGTTGATAGTTCCTGTTTGTGTCTCCCCTGAGGAGGTTTCAGGCCAGCTGTGTCTTTCAGTCCTGGCTCCTTTGGTTTGGAAGCTATTGCTGGACGTTTGGCATGTTTGGCAGCAACTGCTGCTCCGGCCGAGAAAAACACTTTTGGTGCACCAGGGAGGTACATTTGAGTTTCCCAGGCAAACCAAAGCGGTTACACCAAAGCTGATAGTTTCTGTTTGTGTCTCCCCTGAGGAGGTTTCAGGCCAGCTATGTCTTTCAGTCCTGGCTCCTTTGGTTTGGAAGCTATTGCTGGACGTTTGGCATGTTTGGCAGCAACTGCTGCTCCGGCCGAGAAAAACACTTTAGGTGCACCAGGGAGGTACATTTGTGTTTCCCAGGCAAACGAAAGCGGTGTCTCCAAAGCTTATAGTTTCAGTTTGTGTCTCCCCTGAGGAGGTTTCAGGCCAGCTATGTCTTTCAGTCCTGGCTCCTTTGGTTTGGAAGCTATTGCTGGACGTTTGGCAGCAACTGCTGCTCCGGCCGAGAAAAACACTTTTGGTGCACCAGGGAGGTACATTTGAGTTTCCCAG
Source organism: Laterallus jamaicensis coturniculus (assembly GCA_022605575.1). Classification (NCBI taxonomy): domain Eukaryota; kingdom Metazoa; phylum Chordata; class Aves; order Gruiformes; family Rallidae; genus Laterallus; species Laterallus jamaicensis. Next base: position 3,268,678 of record JAKCOX010000070.1, on the reverse strand, counting down.
GCAAACCAAAGCGGTGACACCAAAGTTGACGGTTTCTGTTTGTGTCTCCCCTCAGGAGGTTTCAGGCTAGCTATGTCTTTCAGTCCTGGCTCCTTTTGTTTGGAAGCTATTGCTGGACGTTTGGCATGTTTGGCAGCAAATGCTGCTCCGGCCGAGAAAAACACTTTTGGTGCACCAGGGAGGTACATTTGAGTTTCCCAGGCAAACCAAAGCGGTGACAACAAAGCTTATCGTTTCGGTGTGTGTCTCCCCTGAGGAGGTTTCAGGCCAGCTATGTCTTTCAGTCCTGGCTCCTTTGATTTGAAAGCTATAGCTGGACGTTTGGCATGGTTGGCAGCAAATGCTGCTCCGGCCGAGAAAAACACTTTTGGTGCACCAGGGAGGTACATTTGAGTTTCCCAGGCAAACGAAAGCAGTGACACCAAAGTTTCTAGTTTCTGTTTGTGTCTCCCCTGAGGAGGTTTCAGGCCAGCTATGTCTTTCAGTCCTGGCTCCTTTGGTTTGGAAGCTATTGCTGGACGTTTGGCAGCAAATGCTGCTCCGGCCGAGTAAAACACTTTCGGTGCACCTGGGAGGTACATTTGAGTTTCCCAGGCAAACCAAAGCGGTGACACAAAAGTTTCTAGTTTCTTTTTGTGCCTCCCCTGAGGAGGTTTCAGGCCAGCTATGTCTTTCAGTCCTGGCTCCTTTGGTTTGGAAGCTATTGCTGGACGTTCGGCAGCAAATGCTGCTCCGGCCGAGAAAAACACTTTTGGTGCACCAGGGAGGTACATTTGAGTTTCCCAGGCAAACCAAAGCGGTTACACCAAAGCTGATAGTTTCTGTTTGTGTCTCGCCTGACGAGGTTTCAGGCCAGCTATGTCTTTCAGTCCTGGCTCCTCTGGTTTGGAAGCCATTGCTGGACGTTTGGCATGTTTGGCAGCAAATGCTGCTCCAGCCGAGAAAAACACTTTTGGTGCACCAGGGAGGTACATTTGAGTTTCCCAGGCAAACCAAAGCGTTGACACCAAAGTTTCTAGTTTCTGTTTGTGTCTCCCCTGAGGAGGTTTCAGGCCAGCTATGCCTTTCAGTCCTGGCTCCTTTGGTTTGGAAGCTATTGCTGGACGTTTGGCATGTTTGGCAGCAAATGCTGCTCCAGCCAAGAAAAACACTTTTGGTGCACCAGGGAGGTACATTTGAGTTTCCTAGGAAAACCAAATGGTGACACCAACGTTGATAGTTTCTGTTTGTGTCTCCCCTGAGGAGGTTTCAGGCCAGCTATGTCTTTCAGTCCCGGCTCCTCTGGTTTGGAAGCTATTGCTGGATGTTTGGCAGCAAATGCTGCTCCGGCCGAGAAAAACAATTTGGTGAACCACGGAGGTGCATTTGAGTTTCCCAGGAAAACCAAAGTAGTGACACCAAAGCTGATAGTTTCTTTTTGTGCCGCCCCTGAGGAGGTGTCAGGCCAGCTATGTCTTTCAGTCCTGGCTCCATTGGTTTGGAAGCTATTGCTGGACGTTTGGCAGCAAATGCTGCTCCGGCCGAGAAAAACACTTTTGGTGCACCAGGGAGGTACATTTGAGTTTCCCAGGCAAACCAAAGCGGTGACACCAAAGTTGATAGTTTCTGTTTGTGTCTTCCCTAAGGAGGTTTCAGGCCAGCTATGTCTTTCAGTCCTGGCTCCTTTTGTTTGGAAGCTATTGCTGGACGTTTGGCATGTTTGGCAGCAAATGCTGCTCCGGCCGAGAAAAACACTTTTGGTGCACCAGGGAGGTACATTTGAGTTTCCCAGGCAAACCAAAGCGGTGACAACAAAGCTTATCGTTTCGGTGTGTGTCTCCCCTGAGGAGGTTTCAGGCCAGCTATGTCTTTCAGTCCTGGCTCCTTTGATTTGAAAGCTATAGCTGGACGTTTGGCATGGTTGGCAGCAAATGCTGCTCCGGCCGAGAAAAACACTTTTGGTGCACCAGGGAGGTACATTTGAGTTTCCCAGGCAAACGAAAGCAGTGACACCAAAGTTTCTAGTTTCTGTTTGTGTCTCCCCTGAGGAGGTTTCAGGCCAGCTATGTCTTTCAGTCCTGGCTCCTTTGGTTTGGAAGCTATTGCTGGACGTTTGGCAGCAAATGCTGCTCCGGCCGAGTAAAACACTTTCGGTGCACCTGGGAGGTACATTTGAGTTTCCCAGGCAAACCAAAGCGGTGACACAAAAGTTTCTAGTTTCTTTTTGTGCCTCCCCTGAGGAGGTTTCAGGCCAGCTATGTCTTTCAGTCCTGGCTCCTTTGGTTTGGAAGCTATTGCTGGACGTTCGGCAGCAAATGCTGCTCCGGCCGAGAAAAACACTTTTGGTGCACCAGGGAGGTACATTTGAGTTTCCCAGGCAAACCAAAGCGGTTACACCAAAGCTGATAGTTTCTGTTTGTGTCTCGCCTGACGAGGTTTCAGGCCAGCTATGTCTTTCAGTCCTGGCTCCTCTGGTTTGGAAGCCATTGCTGGACGTTTGGCATGTTTGGCAGCAAATGCTGCTCCAGCCGAGAAAAACACTTTTGGTGCACCAGGGAGGTACATTTGAGTTTCCCAGGCAAACCAAAGCGTTGACACCAAAGTTTCTAGTTTCTGTTTGTGTCTCCCCTGAGGAGGTTTCAGGCCAGCTATGCCTTTCAGTCCTGGCTCCTTTGGTTTGGAAGCTATTGCTGGACGTTTGGCATGTTTGGCAGCAAATGCTGCTCCGTCCGAGAAAAACACTTTTTGTGCACCAGGGAGGTACATTTGAGTTTCCCAGGCAAACCAAAGCGGTGCCACCAAAGTTGATAGTTTCTGTTTGTGTCTCCCCTGAGGAGGTTTGAGGCCAGATATGTCTTTCAGTACTGGCTCCTTTGGTTTGGAAGCTATTGCTGGACGTTTGGCATGTTTGTCAGCAAATGCTGCTCCGGCCCAGAAAAACACTTTTGGTGCACCAGGGAGGTACATTTGAGTTTCCCAGGCAAACCAAAGCGGTGACACCAAAGTTGATAGTTTCTGTTTGTGTCTCCCGTGAGGAGGTTTCAGGCCAGCTATGTCTTTCAGTCCTGGCTCCTTTGGTTTGGAAGCTATTGCTGGACGTTTGGCAGCAAATGCTGCTCCGGCCGAGAAAAACACTTTTGGTGCACCAGGGATGTATATTTGAGTTTCCCAGGCAAACCAAAGCGGTGACACAAAAGATGATAGTTTCTGTTTGTGTCTCCCCTGAGGAGGTTTCAGGCCAGCTGTGCCTTTCAGTCCTGGCTCCTTTGGTTTGGAAGCTATTGCTGGACGTTTCGCATGTTTGGCAGCAAATGCTGCTCCGGCCGTGAAAAACACTTTTGGTGCACCAGGGAGGTACATTTGAGTTTCCCAGGCAAACCAAAGCGGTGACACCAAAGTTGATAGTTTCTGTTTGTGTCTCACCTGACCGGGATTCAGGCCAGCTATGTCTTTCAGTCCTGGCTCCTTTGGTTTGGAAGCTATTGCTGGACGTTCGGCAGCAAATGCTGCTCCGGCCGAGAAAAACACTTTTGGTGCACCAGGGAGGTACATTTGAGTTTCCCAGGCAAACCAAAGCGGTTACACCAAAGCTGATAGTTTCTGTTTGTGTCTCCCTTGAGGAGGTTTCAGGCCAGCTATGTCTTTCAGTCCTGGCTCCTTTGGTTTGGAAGCTATTGCTGGATGTTTGGCAGCAAATGCTGCTCTGGCCGAGAAATGCACTTTTGGTGAATCACGGTGGTGCATTTGAGTTTCCCAGGCAAACCAAAGTGGTGACACCAAAGTTGATACTTTCTGTTTGTGTCTCCCCTGAGGAGGTTTCAGGCCAGCTATGTCTTTCAGTCCTGGCTCCATTGGTTTGGAAGCTATTGCTGGACGTTTGGCATGTTTGGCAGCAAATGCTTTTCCCGCCGAGAAAAACACTTGTGGTGCACCAGGGAGGTACATTAGAGTTTCCCAGGCAAACAAAGTGGTGACAGCAAAGTTCCTAGTTTCTTTTTGTGCCGCCCCTGAGGAGGTGTCAGGCCAGCTATGTCTTTCAGTCCTGGCTCCTTTGGTTTGGAAGCTATTGCTGGATGTTTGGCAGCAAATGCTGCTCCGGCCGAGAAAAACACTTTTGGTGCACCAGGGAGACACATTTCAGTTTCCCAGGCAAACCAAAGCGGTGACACCAAAGCTGATAGTTTCTGTTTGTGTCTCCCCTGAGGAGGTTTCAGGGCAGCTATGTCTTTCAGTCCTGGCTCCTTTGGTTTGGAAGCTATTGCTGGACATTAGGCATGTTTGGCTGCAAATTCTGCTCCGGCCGAGAAAAACACTTTTGGTGCACCAGGGATGTACATTTGAGTTTCCCAGGCAAACCAAAGCGGTGACACCAAAGCTTATAGTTTCTGTTTGTGTCTCCCCTGAGGAGGTTTCAGGCCAGCTATGTCTTTCAGTCCTGGCTCCTTTGGTTTGGAAGCTATTGCTGGACGTTTGGCATGTTTGGCAGCAACTGCTGCTCCGGCCGAGAAAAAAAACTTTTGGCGCACCAGGGAGGTACATTTGTGTTTCCCAGGCAAACGAAAGCGGTGTCTCCAAAGCTTATAGTTTCTGTTTGTGTCTCCCCTGAGGAGGTTTCAGGCCAGCTATGTCTTTCAGTCCTGGCTCCTTTGGTTTGGAAGCTATTGCTGGACGTTTGGCAGAAAATGCTGCTCCGGCCGAGAAAAACACTTTTGGTGCACCAGGGAGGTACATTTGAGCTTCCCAGGCAAACCAAAGCGGTGACACCAAAGCTTATAGTTTCTGTGTGTGTCTCCGCTGAGGAGGTTTCAGGCCAGCTATGTCTTTCAGTCCTGGCTTTTTTGGTTTGGAAGCTATTGCTGGACGTTTGGCATGTTTGGCAGCAAATGCTGCTCCGGCCGAGAAAAACACTTTTGGTGCACCAGGGAGGTACATTTGAGTTTCCCAGGCAAACCAAAACGGTGAGACCAAAGTTTATAGTTTCAGTTTGTGTCTCCCCTGAGGAGGTTTCAGGCCAGCTATGTCTTTCAGTCCTGGCTCCTTTCGTTTGGAAGCTATTGCTGGACGTTTGGCAGCAACTGCTGCTCCGGCCGAGAAAAACACTTTTGGTGCACCAGGGAGGTACATTTGAGTTTCCCAGGCAAACCAAAGCGGTGACACCAAAGTTGATGGTTTCTGTTTGTGTCTCCCCTCAGGAGGTTTCAGGCTAGCTATGTCTTTCAGTCCTGGCTCCTTTTGTTTGGAAGCTATTGCTGGACGTTTGGCATGTTTGGCAGCAAATGCTGCTCCGGCCGAGAAAAACACTTTTGGTGCACCAGGGAGGTACATTTGAGTTTCCCAGGCAAACGAAAGCAGTGACACCAAAGTTTCTAGTTTCTGTTTGTGTCTCCCCTGAGGAGGTTTCAGGCCAGCTATGTCTTTCAGTCCTGGCTCCTTTGGTTTGGAAGCTATTGCTGGACGTTTGGCAGCAAATGCTGCTCCGGCCGAGTAAAACACTTTCGGTGCACCAGGGAGGTACATTTGAGTTACCCAGGAAAACCAAAGCGGTGACACCAAAGTTTCTAGTTTCTTTTTGTGCCTCCCCTGAGGAGGTTTCAGGCCAGCTATGTCTTTCAGTCCTGGCTCCTTTGGTTTGGAAGCTATTGCTGGACGTTTGGCAGCAACTTCTGTTTCGGCCGAGAAAAACACTTTTAGTACACCAGGGAGGTACATTTGAGTTTCCCAGGCAAACCAAAGCGGTGACACCAAAGTTGATGGTTTCTGTTAGTGTCTCCCCTGAGGAGGTTTCAGGCCAGCTATGTCTTTCAGTCCTGGCTTTTTTGGTTTGGAAGCTATTGCTGGACGTTTGGCATGTTTGGCAGCAAATGCTGCTCCGGCCGAGAAAAACACTTTTGGTGCACCAGGGAGGTACATTTGAGTTTCCCAGGCAAACCAAAACGGTGAGACCAAAGTTTATAGTTTCAGTTTGTGTCTCCCCTGAGGAGGTTTCAGGCCAGCTATGTCTTTCAGTCCTGGCTCCTTTCGTTTGGAAGCTATTGCTGGACGTTTGGCAGCAACTGCTGCTCCGGCCGAGAAAAACACTTTTGGTGCACCAGGGAGGTACATTTGAGTTTCCCAGGCAAACCAAAGCGGTGACACCAAAGTTGATGGTTTCTGTTTGTGTCTCCCCTCAGGAGGTTTCAGGCTAGCTATGTCTTTCAGTCCTGGCTCCTTTTGTTTGGAAGCTATTGCTGGACGTTTGGCATGTTTGGCAGCAAATGCTGCTCCGGCCGAGAAAAACACTTTTGGTGCACCAGGGAGGTACATTTGAGTTTCCCAGGCAAACGAAAGCAGTGACACCAAAGTTTCTAGTTTCTGTTTGTGTCTCCCCTGAGGAGGTTTCAGGCCAGCTATGTCTTTCAGTCCTGGCTCCTTTGGTTTGGAAGCTATTGCTGGACGTTTGGCAGCAAATGCTGCTCCGGCCGAGTAAAACACTTTCGGTGCACCAGGGAGGTACATTTGAGTTACCCAGGAAAACCAAAGCGGTGACACCAAAGTTTCTAGTTTCTTTTTGTGCCTCCCCTGAGGAGGTTTCAGGCCAGCTATGTCTTTCAGTCCTGGCTCCTTTGGTTTGGAAGCTATTGCTGGACGTTTGGCAGCAACTTCTGTTTCGGCCGAGAAAAACACTTTTAGTACACCAGGGAGGTACATTTGAGTTTCCCAGGCAAACCAAAGCGGTGACACCAAAGTTGATGGTTTCTGTTAGTGTCTCCCCTGAGGAGGTTTCAGGCCAGCTATGTCTTTCAGTCTAGGCTCCTTTGGTTTGGAAGCTATTACTGGACGTTTGGCATGTTTGGCAGCAAATGCTGCTCCGCCCGAGAAAAACACTTTTGGTGCACCGTGCAGGTACATTTGAGTTTCCCAGGCAAACCAAAGCAGTGACACCAAAGTTTATAGTTTCTGTTTTGGTCTCCCCTGAGGAGGTTTCAGGCCAGCTATGTCTTTCAGTCCTGGCTCCTTTGGTTTGGAAGCTATTGCTGGACGTTTGGCAGCAACTGCTGCTCCGGCCGAGAAAAACACTTTTGGTGCACCAGGGAGGTACATTTGAGTTTCCCAGGCAAACCAAAGCGGTGACACCAAAGTCGATAGTTTCTGTTTGTGTCTCCCCTGAGGTGGTTTCAGGCCAGCTATGTCTTTCAGTCCTGGCTCCTTTGGTTTGGAAGCTATTGCTGGACATTTCGCATGTTTGGCAGCAAATGCTGCTCCGGCCGAGAAAAACACTTTTGGTGCACCGTGCAGGTACATTTGAGTTTCCCAGGCAAACCAAAGCAGTGACATCAAAGTTTATAGTTTCTGTTTGGGTCTCCCCTGAGGAGGTTTCAGGCCAGCTATGTCTTTCAGTCCTGGCTCCTTTGGTTTGGAAGCTATTGCTGGACGTTTGGCAGCAACTGCTGCTCCGGCCGAGAAAAACATTTTTGGTGCACCAAGGAGGTAAATTTGAGTTTCCCAGGCAAACCAAAGCAATGACAGCAAAGTTGATTGTTTCTGTTTGTGTCTCCCCTTAGGAGGCTTCAGGCCAGCTATGTCTTTCAGTCCTGGCTCCTTTGGTTTGGAAGCTATTGCTGGACATTTCGCATGTTTGGCAGCAAATGCTGCTCCGGCCGAGAAAAACACTTTTGGTGCACCGTGCAGGTACATTTGAGTTTCCCAGGCAAACCAAAGCAGTGACATCAAAATTTATAGTTTCTGTTTGGGTCTCCCCTGAGGAGGTTTCAGGCCAGCTATGTCTTTCAGTCCTGGCTCCTTTGGTTTGGAAGCTATTGCTGGACGTTTGGCAGCAACTGCTGCTCCGGCCGAGAAAAACATTTTTGGTGCACCAGGGAGGTACATTTTAGTTTCCCAGGCAAACCAAAGCAATGACAGCAAAGTTGATTGTTTCTGTTTGTGTCTCCCCTTAGGAGGCTTCAGGCCAGCTATGTCTTTCAGTCCTGGCTCCTTTGGTTTGGAAGCTATTGCTGGACGTTTGGCATGTTTGGCAGCAAATGCTGCTCCGGCCAAGAAAAACACTTTTGGTGCACCAGGGAGGTACATTTGAGTTTCCTAGGAAAACCAAATGGTGACACCAACGTTGATAGTTTCTGTTTGTGTCTCCCCTGAGGAGGTTTCAGGCCAGCTATGTCTTTCAGTCCCGGCTCCTTTGGTTTGGAAGCTATTGCTGGTCGTTTGGCAGCAAATGCTGCTCCGGCCGAGAAAAACAATTTGGTGAACCACGGAGGTACATTTGAGTTTCCCAGGCAAACCAAAGCGGTGACAACAAAGCTTATCGTTTCGGTGTGTTTCTCCCCTGAGGAGCTTTCAGGCCAGCTATGTCTTTCAGTCCTGGCTCCTTTGGTTTGGAAGCTTTTGCTGGACGTTTGGCATGTTTGGCGACAAATACTGCTCCGGCCGAGAAAAACACTTTTGGTGCACCAGGGAGGTACATTTGAGTTTCCCAGGCAAACCAAAGCGGTGACAACAAAGCTTATCGTTTCCGTGTGTGTCTCCCCTGAGGAGCTTTCAGGCCAGCTATGTCTTTCAGTCCTGGCTCCTTTGGTTTGGAAGCTTTTGCTGGACGATTGGTATGTTTGGCGACAAATACTGCTCCGGCCGAGAAAAACACTTTTGGTGCACCAGGGAGGTACATTTGAGTTTCCCAGGCAAACCAAAGCGGTGACACCAAAGTTGATAGTTTCTGTTTGTGTCTCCCCTGAGGAGGTTTCAGGCCAGCTATGTCTTTCAGTCCTGGCTCCTTTGGTTTGGAAGCTATTGCTGGACATTTGGCATGTTTGGCAGCAAATGCTGCTCCGTCCGAGAAAAACACTTTTGGTGCACCAGGGAGGTACATTTGAGTTTCCCAGGCAAACCAAAGCGGTGCCACCAAAGTTGATAGTTTCTGTTTGTGTCTCCCCTGAGGAGGTTTGAGGCCAGCTATGTCTTTCAGTCCTGGCTCCTTTGGTTTGGAAGCTATTGCTGGACGTTTGGCATGTTTGGCAGCAAATGCTGCTCCGGCCCAGAAAAACACTTTTGGTGCACCAGGGAGGTACATTTGAGTTTCCCAGGCAAACCAAAGCGGTGACACCAAAGTTGATAGTTTCTGTTTGTGTCTCCCCTGAGGAGGTTTCAGGCCAGCTATGTCTTTCAGTCCTGGCTCCTTTGGTTTGGAAGCTATTGCTGGACGTTTGGCAGCAAATGCTGCTCCGGCCGAGAAAAACACTTTTGATGCACCAGGGATGTATATTTGAGTTTCCCAGGCAAACCAAAGCGGTGACACAAAAGATGATAGTTTCTGTTTGTGTCTCCCCTGAGGAGGTTTCAGGCCAGCTGTGTCTTTCAGTCCTGGCTCCTTTGATTTGAAAGCTATAGCTGGACGTTTGGCATGGTTGGCAGCAAATGCTGCTCCGGCCGAGAAAAACACTTTTGGTGCACCAGGGAGGTACATTTGAGTTTCCCAGGCAAACGAAAGCAGTGACACCAAAGTTTCTAGTTTCTGTTTGTGTCTCCCCTGAGGAGGTTTCAGGCCAGCTATGTCTTTCAGTCCTGGCTCCTTTGGTTTGGAAGCTATTGCTGGACGTTTGGCAGCAAATGCTGCTCCGGCCGAGAAAAACACTTTTGGTGCACCAGGGAGGTACATTTGAGTTTCCCAGGCAAACCAAAGCGGTGACACAAAAGATGATAGTTTCTGTTTGTGTCTCCCCTGAGGAGGTTTCAGGCCAGCTGTGCCTTTCAGTCCTGGCTCCTTTGGTTTGGAAGCTATTGCTGGACGTTTCGCATGTTTGGCAGCAAATGCTGCTCCGGCCGTGAAAAACACTTTTGGTGCACCAGGGAGGTACATTTGAGTTTCCCAGGCAAACCAAAGCGGTGACACCAAAGTTGATAGTTTCTGTTTGTGTCTCCCCTGAGGAGGTTTCAGGCCAGCTATGTCTTTCAGTCCTGGCTCCTTTGGTTTGGAAGCTATTGCTGGACGTTTGGCATGTTTGGCAGCAAATGCTGCTCCGGCCGAGAAAAACACTTTTGGTGCACCAGGGAGGTACATTTGAGTTTCCCAGGCAAACGAAAGCGGTGTCTCCAATGCTTATAGTTTCTGTTTGTGTCTCACCTGACGAGGATTCAGGCCAGCTATGTCTTTCAGTCCTGGCTCCTTTGGTTTGGAAGCTATTGCTGGACGTTCGGCAGCAAATGCTGCTCCGGCCGAGAAAAACACTTTTGGTGCACCAGGGAGGTACATTTGAGTTTCCCAGGCAAACCAAAGCGGTTACACCAAAGCTGATAGTTTCTGTTTGTGTCTCCCCTGAGGAGGTTTCAGGCCAGCTATGTCTTTCAGTCCTGGCTCCTTTGGTTTGGAAGCTATTGCTGGATGTTTGGCAGCAAATGCTGCTCTGGCCGAGAAATGCACTTTTGGTGAACCACGGTGGTGCATTTGAGTTTCCCAGGCAAACCAAAGTGGTGACACCAAAGTTGATACTTTCTGTTTGTGTCTCCCCTGAGGAGGTTTCAGGCCAGCTATGTCTTTCAGTCCTGGCTCCATTGGTTTGGAAGCTATTGCTGGACGTTTGGCATGATTGGCAGCAAATGCTTTTCCCGCCGAGAAAAACACTTCTGGTGCACCAGGGAGGTACATTAGAGTTTCCCAGGCAAACAAAGTGGTGACAGCAAAGTTCCTAGTTTCTGTTTGTGTCTCCCCTGAGGAGGTTTCAGGCCAGCTATGTCTTTCAGTCCTGGCTCCTATGGTTTGGAAGCTATTACTGGACGTTTAGCAGCAAATGCTGCTCCGGCCAAGAAAAACACTTTTGGTGCACCAGGGAGACACATTTCAGTTTCCCAGGCAAACCAAAGCGGTGACACCAAAGCTGATAGTTTCTGTTTGTGTCTCCCCTGAGGAGGTTTCAGGGCAGCTATGTCTTTCAGTCCTGGCTCCTTTGGTTTGGAAGCTATTGCTGGACATTTGGCATGTTTGGCTGCAAATTCTGCTCCGGCCAGGAAAAACACTTTTGGTGCACCAGGGATGTACATTTGAGTTTCCCAGGCAAACCAAAGCGGTGACACCAAAGCTTATAGTTTCTGTTTGTGTCTCCCCTGAGGAGGTTTGAGGCCAGCTATGTCTTTCAGTCCTGGCTCCTTTGGTTTGGAAGCTATTGCTGGACGTTTGGCATGTTTGGCAGCAAATGCTGCTCCGGCCGAGAAAAACACTTTTGGTGCACCAGGGAGGTACATTTGTGTTTCCCAGGCAAACGAAAGCGGTGACACCAAAGTTGATAGTTTCTGTTTGTGTCTCCCCTGAGGAGGTTTCAGGCCAGCTATGTCTTTCAGTCCTGGCTCCTTTGGTTTGGAAGCTATTGCTGGACGTTTGGCAGAAAATGCTGCTCCGGCCGAGAAAAACACTTTTGGTGCACCAGGGAGGTACATTTGAGCTTCCCAGGCAAACCAAAGCGGTGACAACAAAGCTTATAGTTTCTGTGTGTGTCTCCGCTGAGGAGGTTTCAGGCCAGCTATGTCTTTCAGTCCTGGCTTTTTTGGTTTGGAAGCTATTGCTGGACGTTTGGCATGTTTGGCAGCAAATGCTGCTCCGGCCGAGAAAAACACTTTTGGTGCACCAGGGAGGTACATTTGAGTTTCCCAGGCAAACCAAAACGGTGAGACCAAAGTTTCTAGTTTCAGTTTGTGTCTCCCCTGAGGAGGTTTCAGGCCAGCTATGTCTTTCAGTCCTGGCTCCTTTGGTTTGGAAGCTATTGCTGGACGTTTGGCAGCAACTGCTGCTCCGGCCGAGAAAAACACTTTTGGTGCACCAGGGAGGTACATTTGAGTTTCCCAGGCAAACCAAAGCGGTGACACCAAAGTTGAAAGTTTCTGTTTGTGTCTCCCCTGAGGAGGTTTCAGGCCAGCTATGTCTTTCAGTCCTGGCTCCTTTGGTTTGGAAGCTATTGCTGGACGTTTGGCAGAAAATGCTGCTCCGGCCGAGTAAAACACTTTCGGTGCACCAGGGAGGTACATTTGAGTTTCCCAGGCAAACCAAAGCGGTGACACCAAAGTTGATGGTTTCTGTTAGTGTCTCCCCTGAGGAGGTTTCAGGCCAGCTATGTCTTTCAGTCCTGGCTCCTTTGGTTTGGAAGCTATTGCTGGACGTTTGGCATGTTTGGCAGCAAATGCTGCTCCGGCCGAGAAAAACACTTTTGGTGCACCAGGGAGGTACATTTGAGTTTCCCAGGCAAACGAAAGCGGTGACACCAAAGTTGATAGTTTGTGTTTGTTTCTCCCCTGAGGAGGTTTCAGGCCAGCTATGTCTTTCAGTCCTGGCTCCTTTGGTTTGGAAGTTATTACTGGACGTTTAGCAGCAAATGCTGCTCTGGCCGAGAAAAGCACTTTTGGTGCACCAGGGAGGTACATTTGAGTTTCCCAGGCAAACAAAGGTGTGACAGCAAAGTTCCTAGTTTCTGTTTGTGTCTCCCCTGAGGAGGTTTCAGGCCAGCTATGTCTTTCAGTCCTGGCTCCTTTGGTTTGGAAGCTATTGCTGGACGTTTGGCATGTTTGTCAGCAAATGCTGCTCCGGCCGAGAAAAACACTTTTGGTGCACCAGGGAGGTACATTTGAGTTTCCCAGGCAAACCAAAGTGGTGACACCAAAGTTGTTAGTTTCTGTTTGTGTCTCCCCTGAGGAGGTTTCAGGCCAGCTATGTCTTTCAGTCCTGGCTCCTTTGGTTTGGAAGCTATTGCTGGACGTTTCGCATGTTTGGCAGCAAATGCTGCTCCGGCCGAGAAAAACACTTTTGGTGCACCAGGGAGGTACATTTGTGTTTCCCAGGCAAACCAAAGCGGTGACAGCAAAGTTGATAGTATCTGATTGTGTCTCGCCTGACGAGGTTTCAGGGCAGCTATGTCTTTCAGTCCTGGCTCCTTTGGTTTGGAAGCTATTGCTGGACGTTTGGCATGTTTGGCAGCAAATACTGCTCCGGCCGAGAAAAACACTTTTGGTGCACCAGGGAGGTACATTTGAGTTACCCAGGCAAACCAAAGCGGTGACAACAAAGCTTATCGTTTCGGTGTGTTTCTCCCCTGAGGAGCTTTCAGGCCAGCTATGTCTTTCAGTCCTGGCTCCATTGATTTGGAAGCTATTGCTGGACGTTTGGCATGTTTGGCGACAAATACTGCTACGGACGAGAAAAACACTTTTGGTGCACTAGGGAGGTACATTTGAGTTTCCCAGGCAAACCAAAGCGGTGACAACAAAGCTTATCGTTTCGGTGTGTGTCTCCCCTGAGGAGCTTTCAGGCCAGCTATGTCTTTCATTCCTGGCTCCTTTGGTTTGGAAGCTTTTGCTGGACGTTAGGCATGTTTGGCGACAAATACTGCTCCGGCCGAGAAAAACACTTTTGGTGCACCAGGGAGGTACATTTGAGTTTCCCAGGCAAACCAAAGTGGTGACAGCAAAGTTGACAGTTTCTATTTGTGTCTCCCCTCAGGAGGTTTCAGGCCAGCTATGTCTTTCAGTCCTGGCTCCTTTTGTTTGGAAGCTATTGCTGGACGTTTGGCATGTTTGGCAGCAAATGCTGCTCCGGCCTAGAAAAACACTTTTGGCACACCAAGGAGGTACATTTGAGTTTCCCAGGCAAACCAAAGCGGTGACAGCAAAGTTGATAGTTTCTGTTTGTGTCTCCCCTGAGGAGGTTTCAGGCCAGCTATGTCTTTCAGTCCTGGCTCCTTTGATTTGAAAGCTATAGCTGGACGTTTGGCATGTTTGGCAGCAAATGCTGCTCCGGCCGAGAAAAACACTTTTGGCGCACCAGGGAGGTACATTTGAGTTTCCCAGGCAAACCAAAGCGGTGACACCAAAGTTTCTAGTTTCTGTTTGTGTCTCCCCTGAGGAGGTTTCAGGCCAGCTATGTCATTCAGTCCTGGCTCCTTTGCTTTGGAAGCTATTGCTGGACGTTTCGCGTGTTTGGCAGCAAATGCTGCTCCGGCCGAGAAAAACACTTTTGGTGCACCAGGGAGGTACATTTGTGTTTCCCAGGCAAGCCAAAGCCGTGACACCAAAGCTTATAGTTTCTGTTTGTGTCTCGCCTGACGAGGTTTCAGGCCAGCTATGTCTTTCATTCCTGGCTCCTTTGGTTTGGAAGCTATTGCTGGACGTTTGGCAGCAAATGCTGCTCCGGCCGAGAAAAACACTTTTGGTGCACCAGGGAGGTACATTTGTGTTTCCCAGGCAAGCCAAAGCGGTGACACCAAAGCTTATAGTTTCTGATTATATCTCGCCTGACGAGGTTTCAGGCCAGCTATGTATTTCAGTCCTGGCTCCTTTGGTTTGGAAGCTATTGCTGGACGTTTGGCATGTTTGGCAGCAAATGCTGCTCCGGCCGAGAGAAAAACTTTTGGTGCACCAGGGATGTACATTTGAGTTTCCCAGGCAAACCAAAGCGGTGACACCAAAGTTGATAGTTTCTGTTTGTGTCTCCCCTCAGGAGGTTTCAGGCCAGCTATGTCTTTCAGTCCTGGCTCCTTTTGTTTGGAAGCTATTGCTGGACGTTTGGCATGTTTGGCAGCAAATGCTGCTCCGGCCGAGAAAAACACTTTTGGCGCACCAGGGAGGTACATTTGAGTTTCCCAGGCAAACCAAAGCAGTGACACCAAAGTTTCTAGTTTCTGTTTGTGTCTCCCCTGAGGAGGTTTCAGGCCAGCTATGTCTTTCAGTGCTGGCTCTTTTGGTTTGGAAGCTATTGCTGGACGTTTGGCAGCAAATGCTGCTCCGGCCGAGTAAAACACTTTTGGTGCACCAGGGAGGTACATTTGAGTTACCCAGGAAAACCAAAGCGGTGACACCAAAGTTTCTAGTTTCTTTTTGTGGCTCCCCTGAGGAGGTTTCAGGCCAGCTATGTCTTTCAGTCCTGGCTCCTTTGGTTTGGAAGCTATTGCTGGACGTTCGGCAGCAAATGCTGCTCCGGCCGAGAAAAACACTTTTGGTGCACCAGGGAGGTACATTTGAGTTTCCTAGGCAAACCAAAGCGGTTACACCAAAGCTGATAGTTTCTGTTTGTGTCTCGCCTGACGAGGTTTCAGGCCAGCTATGTCTTTCAGTCCTGGCTCCTCTGGTTTGGAAGCTATTGCTGGACGTTTGGCATGTTTGGCAGAAAATGCTGCTCCAGCCGAGAAAAACACTTTTGGTGCACCAGGGAGGTACATTTGAGTTTCCCAGGCAAACCAAAGCGTTGACACCAATGTTTCTCGTTTCTGTTTGTGTCTCCCCTGAGGAGGTTTCAGGCCAGCTATGTCTTTCAGTCCTGGCTCCTTTGGTTTGGAAGCTGTTGCTGGACGTTTGGCATGTTTGGCAGCAAATGCTGCTCCGTCCAGAAAAACACTTTTGGTGCACCAGGGAGGTACATTTGAGTTTCCCAGGCAAACCAAAACGGTGTCACCAAAGCTTATAGTTTCTGTTTGAGTCTCCCCTGAGGAGGTTTCAGGCCAGCTATGTCTTTCAGTCCCGGCTCCTTTGGTTTGGAAGCTATTGCTGGACGTTTGGCAGCAAATGCTGCTCCGGCCGAGAAAAACAATTTGGTGAACCACGGAGGTGCATTTGAGTTTCCCAGGTGTTGTGGTTCTGCCGGAGCCGGGGACCACGCGTTCAGATTTCCCCCGGAGCGGGGGGGGGGAAAACCAAAGCACGAGCCCCGCAAGTTGGGATAAGGGTATTTTTACTGGAAATAACAGGGGAAGAACAAATAACAATGAACAATACAACCTTTTGCTGAGATGAGCAGTTCAGATCGCGCACTCCCCGTAACGGACACCGCGCCGCCGCCCGCGCAAACCCCAGCCGCAACACACAGGACCCGAGCTCGCGCCGCGAGTAAACAAAGCCCCGAGCCCCGAGCACACTTCCGCCCGGTCCCTGCTGTTCGCGCGCCAGCACTGCAACACCCCCTGCTTCTTATACTCGGCATGATGTAACTGGCATGGAATGATCCTATTGGTCAATTTGAGTTACTTGTCCCGAGCCCAGCAGGTTAGCCCCTTCCTGGCTGAAGCCCCTGGCTGAAACCAGGACACCAGGCAAACCAAAGTAGTGACACCAAAGCTGATAGTTTCTTTTTGTGCCGCCCCTGAGGAGGTGTCAGGCCAGCTATGTCTTTCAGTCCTGGCTCTTTTGGTTTGGAAGCTATTGCTGGACGTTTGGCAGCAAACGCTGCTCCGGCCGAGAAAAACACTTTAGGTGCACCAGGGAGGTACATTTGAGTTTCCCAGGCAAACCAAAGCGGTGACACCAAAGTTGATAGTTTGTGTTTGTGTCTCCCCTGAGGAGGTTTCAGGCCAGCTATGTCTTTCAGTCCTGGCTCCTTTGGTTTGGAAGTTATTACTGGACGTTTAGCAGCAAATGCTGCTCCGGCCGTGAAAAACACTTTTGGTGCACCAGGGAGGTACATTTCAGTTTCCCAGGCAAACAAAGGTGTGACAGCAAAGTTCCTAGTTTCTGTTTGTGTTTCCCCTGAGGAGGTTTCAGGCCAGCTATGTCTTTCAGTCCTGGCTCCTTTGGTTTGGAAGCTATTGCTGGACGTTTGGCATGTTTGTCAGCAAATGCTGCTCCGGCCGAGAAAAACACTTTTGGTGCACCAGGGAGGTACATTTGAGTTTCCCAGGCAAACCAAAGCGGTGACGCCAAAGTTGATAGTTTCTGTTTGTGTCACCCCTGAGGAGGTTTCAGGCCAGCTATGTCTTTCAGTCCTGGCTCCTTTGGTTTGGAAGATATTGCTGGACGTTTGGCAGCAAATGCTGCTCCGGCCGAGAAAAGCCCTTTTGGTGCACCAGGGAGGTACATTTGAGTTACCCAGGCAAACCAAAGCGGTGACAACAAAGCTTATCGTTTCGGTGTGTTTCTACCCTGAGGAGCTTTCAGGCCAGCTATGTCTTTCAGTCCTGGCTCCTTTGGTTTGGAAGCTATTGCTGGACGTTTGGCATGTTTGGCAGCAAATACTGCTCCGGCCGAGAAAAACACTTTTGGTGCACCAGGGAGGTACATTTGAGTTACCCAGGCAAACCAAAGCGGTGACAACAAAGCTTATTGTTTCGGTGTGTTTCTACCCTGAGGAGCTTTCAGGCCAGCTATGTCTTTCAGTCCTGGCTCCTTTGATTTGGAAGCTTTTGCTGGACGTTTGGCATGTTTGGTGACAAATAATGCTACGGACGAGAAAAACACTTTTGGTGCACCAGGGAGGTACATTTGAGTTTCCCAGGCAAACCAAAGCGGTGACAACAAAGCTTATCGTTTCGGTGTGTATCTCCCCTGAGGAGCTTTCAGGCCAGCTATGTCTTTCAGTCCTGGCTCCTTTGGTTTGGAAGCTTTTGCTGGCCGTTTGGCATGTTTGGCGAAAAATACTGCTCCGGCCGAGAAAAACACTTTTGGTGCACCAGGGAGGTACATTTGAGTTTCCCAGGCAAACCAAAGCGGTGACACCAAAGTTGATAGTTTCTGTTTGTGTCTCCCCTGAGGAGGTTTCAGGCCAGCTATGTCTTTCAGTCCTGGCTCCTTTGGTTTGGAAGCTATTGCTGGACATTTCGCATGTTTGGCAGCAAATGCTGCTCCGGCCGAGAAAAACACTTTTGGTGCACCATGCAGGTATATTTGAGTTTCCCAGGCAAACCAAAGCGGTGACACCAAAGTTGAAAGTTTCTGTTTGTGTCTCCCCTGAGGAGGTTTCAGGCCAGCTATGTCTTTCAGTCCTGGCTTTTTTGGTATGGAAGCTATTTGTGGACGTTTGGCAGAAAATGCTGCTCCGGCCGAGAAAAACACTTTTGGTGCACCAGGGAGGTACATTTGAGTTTCCCGGGCAAACCAAGGCGGTGACAGCAAAGTTGACAGTTTCTATTTGTGTCTCCCCTCAGGAGGTTTCAGGCCGGCTATGTCTTTCAGTCCTGGCTCCTTTGGTTTGGAAGCTATTGCTGGACGTTTGGCATGTTTGGCAGCAAATGCTGCTCCGGCCGAGAAAAACACTTTTGGTGCACCAGGGAGGTACATTTGAGTTTCCCAGGCAAACCAAAGCGGTGACACCAAAGTTGATAGTTTCTGTTTGTGTCTCCCCTGAGGAGGTTTCAGGCCAGCTATGTCTTTCAGTCCTGGCTCCTTTTGTTTGGAAGCTATTGCTGGACGTTTGGCATGTTTGGCAGCAAATGCTGCTCCGGCCGAGAAAAACACTTTTGGCGCACCAGGGAGGTACATTTGAGTTTCCCAGGCAAACCAAAGCGGTGACAGCAAAGTTGATAGTTTCTGTTTGTGTCTCCCCTGAGGAGGTTTCAGGCCAGCTATGTCTTTCAGTCCTGGCTCCTTTGATTTGAAAGCTATAGCTGGACGTTTGGAATGGTTGGCAGTAAATGCTGCTCCGGCCGAGAAAAACACTTTTGGTGCACCAGGGAGGTACATTTGAGTTTCCCAGGCAAACGAAAGCAGTGACACCTAAGTTTCTAGTTTCTGTTTGTGTCTCCCCTTAGGAGGTTTCAGGCCAGCTATGTCTTTCAGTCCTGGCTCTTTTGGTTTGGAAGCTATTGCTGGACGTTTGGCAGCAAATGCTGCTCCGGCCGAGTAAAACACTTTCGGTGCACCAGGGAGGTACATTTGAGTTACCCAGGAAAACCAAAGCGGTGACACCAAAGTTTCTGGTTTCTTTTTGTGGCTCCCCTGAGGAGGTTTCAGGCCAGCTATGTCTTTCAGTCCTGGCTCCTTTGGTTTGGAAGCTATTGCTGGACGTTCGGCAGCAAATGCTGCTCCGGCCGAGAAAAACACTTTTGGTGCACCAGGGAGGTACATTTGAGTTTCCCAGGCAAACCAAAGCGGTTACACCAAAGCTGATAGTTTCTGTTTGTGTCTCGCCTGACGAGGTTTCAGGCCAGCTATGTCTTTCAGTCCTGGCTCCTCTGGTTTGGAAGCTATTGCTGGACGTTTGGCATGTTTGGCAGAAAATGCTGCTCCAGCCGAGCAAAACACTTTTGGTGCACCAGGGAGGTACATTTGAGTTTCCCAGGCAAACCAAAGCATTGACACCAATGTTTCTCGTTTCTGTTTGTGTCTCCCCTGAGGAGGTTTCAGGCCAGCTATGTCTTTCAGTCCTGGCTCCTTTGGTTTGGAAGCTGTTGCTGGACGTTTGGCATGTTTGGCAGCAAATGCTGCTCCGTCCGAGAAAAACACTTCTGGTGCACCAGGGAGGTACATTTGAGTTTCCCAGGCAAACAAAAACGGTGTCACCAAAGCTTATAGTTTCTGTTTGTGTCTCCCCTGAGGAGGTTTCAGGCCAGCTATGTCTTTCAGTCCTGGCTCCTTTGGTTTGGAAGCTATTGCTGGACGTTTGGCAGCAAACGCTGCTCCGGCCGAGAAAAACACTTTTGGTACACCAGGGAGATACATTTGAGTTTCCCAGGCAAACCAAAGCGGTGACAACAAAGCTTATCGTTTCGGTGTGTGTCTCCCCTGAGGAGGTTTCAGGCCAGCTATGTCTTTCAGTCCTGGCTCCTTTGATTTGAAAGCTATTGCTGGACGTTTGGCAGCAACTGCTGCTCCGGCCGAGAAAAACACTTTTGGTGCACCAGGGAGGTACATTTGAGTTTCCCAGGCAAACCAAAGCGGTGACACCAAAGTTGATGGTTTCTGTTTGTGTCTCCCCTCAGGAGGTTTCAGGCCAGCTATGTCTTTCAGTCCTGGCTCCTTTTGTTTGGAAGCTATTGCTGGACGTTTGGCATGTTTGTCAGCAAATCCTGCTCCGGCCGAGAAAAACACCTTTGGCGCACCAGGGAGGTACATTTGAGTTTCCCAGGCAAACGAAAGCAGTGACACCAAAGTTTCTAGTTTCTGTTTGTGTCTCCCCGGAGGAGGTTTCTGGCCAGCTATGTCTTTCTGTCCTGGCTCCTTTGGTTTGAAAGCTATTGCTGGACGTTTGTCAGCAAATACTGTTCCGGCCGAGAAAAACACTTTTGGTGAACCAGGGAGGTACGTTTGAGTTTCCCAGGCAAACAAAGTGGTGACAGAAAAGTTCCTAGTTTCTGTTTGTGTCTCCCCTGAGGAGGTTTCAGGCCAGCTATGTCTTTCAGTCCTGGCTCCTTTGGTTTGGAAGCTATTGCTGGATGTTTGGCAGCAAATGCTGCTCCGGCCAAGAAAAACACTTTTGGTGCACCAGGGAGACACATTTCAGTTTCCCAGGCAAACCAAAGCGGTGACTACAAAGCTGATAATTTCTGTTTGTGTCTCCCCTGAGGAGGTTTCAGGGCAGCTATGTCTTTCAGTCCTGGCTCCTTTGGTTTGGACGCTATGTCTGGACGTTTGGCAGCAACTGCTGCTCCGGCCGAGAAAAACACTTTTGGTGCACCAGGGAGGTACATTTGAGTTTCCCAGGCAAACCAAAGCGGTGACACCAAAGTTGATAGTTCCTGTTTGTGTCTCGCCTGACGAGGTTTCAGGCCAGCTATGTCTTTCAGTCTTGGCTCCTTTGGTTTGGAAGCTATTGCTGGACTTTTCGCATGTTTGGCAGCAACTGCTGCTCCGGCCGAGAAAAACACTTTTGGTGCACCAGGGAGGTACATTTGAGCTTCCCAGGCAAACCAAAGCGGTGACACCAAAGCTTATAGTTTCTGTGTGTGTCTCCGCTGAGGAGGTTTCAGGCCAGCTATGTCTTTCAGTCCTGGCTTTTTTGGTTTGGAAGCTATTGCTGGACGTTTGGCATGTTTGGCAGCAAATGCTGCTCCGGCCGAGAAAAACACTTTTGCTGCACCAGGGAGGTACATTTGAGTTTCCCAGGCAAACCAAAACCGTGTCACCAAAGCTTATAGTTTCTGTTTGTGTCTCCCCTGAGGAGGTTTCCGGCCAGCTATGTCTTTCAGTCCTGGCTCCTTTGGTTTGGAAGCTATGGATGCACGTTTGGCATGTTTGGCAGCAACTGCTGCTCCGGCCGAGAAAAACACTTTTGGTGCACCAGGGAGGTACATTTGAGTTTCCCAGGCAAACCAAAGCGGTGACACCAAAGTTGATAGTTTCTGTTTGTGTTTCCCCTGAGGAGGTTTCAGGCCAGCTATGTCTTTCAGTCCTGGCTCCTTTGGTTTGGAAGCTATTGCTGGACGTTTCGCATGTTTGGCAGACACTGCTGCTCCGGCCGAGAAAAACACTTTTGGTGCACCAGGGAGGTACATTTGAGCTTCCCAGGCAAACCAAAGCAGTGACACCAAAGCTTATAGTTTCTGTGTGTGTCTCCGCTGAGGAGGTTTCAGGCCAGCTATGTCTTTCAGTCCTGGCTTTTTTGGTTTGGAAGCTATTGCTGGACGTTTGGCATGTTTGGCAGCAAATGCTGCTCCGGCCCAGAAAAACACTTTTGCTGCACCAGGGAGGTACATTTGAGTTTCCCAGGCAAACCAAAACCGTGTCACCAAAGCTTATAGTTTCTGTTTGTGTCTCCCCTGAGGAGGTTTCCGGCCAGCTATGTCTTTCAGTCCTGGCTCCTTTGGTTTGGAAGCTATTGCTGGACGTTTGGAGGCAACTGCTGCTCCGGCCGAGAAAAACACTTTTGGTGCACCAGGGAGGTACATTTGAGTTTCCCAGGCAAACCAAAGCGGTGACAGCAAAGTTGATAGTTTCTGTTTGTGTCTCCCCTGAGGAGGCTTCAGGCCAGCTATGTCTTTCAGTCTTGGCTCCTTTGGTTTGGAAGCTATTGCTGGACGTTTGGCATGTTTGGCAGCAAATGCTGCTCCGGCCGAGAAAAACACTTTTGGTGCACCAGGGAGGTACATTTGAGTTTCCCAGGCAAACGAAAGCGGTGTCTCCAAAGCTTATAGTTTCTGTTTGTGTCTCCCCTGAGGAGGTTTCAGGCCAGCTATGTCTTTCAGTCCCGGCTTTCTTGGTTTTGAAGCTATTGCTGGACGTTTGGCATGTTTGGCAGCAAATGCTGCTCCGGCCGGGAAAAACACTTTTGGTGCACCAGGGAGGTACATTTGAGTTTCCCAGGCAAACCAAAGCGGTGACAACAAAGCTTATAGTTTCTGTTTGTGTCTCCCCTGAGGAGGTTTCAGGCCAGCTATGTCTTTCAGTCCTGGCTCCTTTGGTTTGGAAGCTATTGCTGGACGTTTGGCAGCAAATACTGCTCCGGCCGAGAAAAACACTTTTGGTGCACCAGGGAGGTACATTTGAGTTTCCCAGGCAAACCAAAGCGGTGACAACAAAGTTGATAGTTTCTGTTTGTGTCTCCCCTGAGGAGGTTTCCGGCCAGCTATGTCTTTCAGTCCTGGCTCATATGGTTTGGAAGCTATTGCTGGACGTTTGGCAGCAAATGCTGCTCCGGCCGAGAAAAACACTTTTGGTGCACCAGGGAGGTACATTTGAGTTTCCCAGGCAAACCAAAGCGGTGACACAAAAGTTGATAGTTTCTGCTTGTGTCTCCCCTGAGGAGGTTTCAGGCCAGCTATGTCTTTCAGTCCTGGCTCCTTTGGTTTGGAAGCTATTGCTGGACGTTTGGAAGCAACTGCTGCTCTGGCAGAGAAAAACACTTTTAGTACACCAGGGAGGTACATTTGAGTTTCCCAGGCAAACCAAAGCGGTGACACCAAAGTTGATGGTTTCTGTTAGTGTCTCCCCTGAGGAGGTTTCAGGCCAGCTATGTCTTTCAGTCCTGGCTCCTTTGGTTTGGAAGCTTTTGCTGGACATTTGGCATGTTTGGCAGCAACTGCTGCTCCGGCCGAGAAAAACACTTTTGGTGCACCAGGGAGGTACATTTGAGTTTCCCAGGCAAACAGAGGTGTGACAGCAAAGTTCCTAGTTTCTGTTTGTGTCTCCCCTGAGGAGGTTTCAGGCCAGCTATGTCTTTCAGTCCTGGCTCCTTTGGTTTGGAAGCTATGGCTGCACGTTTGGCATGTTTGGCAGCAAATGCTGCTCCGGCCGAGAAAAACACTTTTGGTGCACCAGGGAGGTACATTTGAGTTTCCCAGGCAAACAAAAGCAGTGACACCAAAGTTTATAGTTTCTGTTTGGGTCTCCCCTGACGAGGTTTCAGGCCAGCTATGTCTTTCAGTCCTGGCTCCTTTGGTTTGGAAGCTATTGCTGGACGTTTGGCAGCAACTGCTGCTCCGGCCGAGGTAAACACTTTTGGTGCACCAGGGAGGTACATTTGAGTTTCCCAGGCAAACCAAAGCGGTGACACCAAAGTTGATAGTTTCTGTTTGTGTCTCCCCTGAGGAGGCTTCAGGCCAGCTATGTCTTTCAGTCCTGGCTCCTTCTGTTTGGAAGCTATTGCTGGACGTTTGGCATGTTTGGCAGCAACTGCTGCTCCGGCCGAGAAAAACACTTTTGGTGCACCAGGGAGGTACATTTGAGTTTCCCAGGCAAACCAAAGCGGTTGCACCAAAGCTGATAGATTCTGTTTGTGTCTCGCCTGACGAGGTTTCAGGCCAGCTATGTCTTTCAGTCCTGGCTCCTCTGGTATGGAAGCTATTGCTGGACGTTTGGCATGTTTGGCAGCAAATACTGCTCCGGCTGAGAAAAACACTTTTGGTGCACCAGGGAGGTACATTTGAGTTTCCCAGGCAAACCAAAGCGGTGACACCAAAGTTGATAGTTTGTGTTTATGTCTCCCCTGAGGAGCTTTCAGGCCAGCTATGTCTTTCAGTCCTGGCTCCTTTGGTTTGGAAGCTATTACTGGACGTTTAGCAGCAAATGCTGCTCCGGCCGAGAAAAACACTTTTGGTGCACCAGGGAGGTACATTTGAGTTTCCCAGGCAAACAAAGGTGTGACAGCAAAGTTCCTAGTTTCTGTTTGTGTCTCCCCTGAGGAGGTTTCAGGCCAGCTATGTCTTTCAGTCCTGGCTCCTTTGGTTTGGAAGCTATTGCTGGACGTTTGGCATGTTTGTCAGCAAATGCTGCTCCGGCCGTGAAAAACACTTTTGGTGCACCAGGGAGGTACATTTGAGTTTCCCAGGCAAACCAAAGCGGTAACACCAAAGTTTCTAGTTTCTGTTTGTGTCTCCCCTGAGGAGGTTTCAGGCCAGCTATGTCTTTCAGTCCTGGCTCCTTTGGTTTGGAAGCTATTGCTGGACGTTTGGCAGCAAATGCTGCTCCGGCCGAGAAAAACACTTTTGGTGCACCAGGGAGGTACATTTGAGTTTCCCAGGCAAACCAAAGCGGTGACCCCAAAGTTGAAACTTTCTGTTTGTGTCTCCCCTGAGGAGGTTTCAGGCCAGCTATGTCTTTCAGTCCTGGCTCCTTTGGTTTGGAAGCTATTGCTGGACGTTTGGCAGCAAATGCTGCTCTGGCCGAGAAAAACACTTTTGGTGCACCAGGGAGGTACATTTGCGTTTCCCAGGCAAACCAAAGCGGTGACCCCAAAGTTGAAACTTTCTGTTTGTGTCTCCCCTGAGGAGGTTTCAGGCCAGCTATGTCTTTCAGTCCTGGCTCCTTTGGTTTGGAAGCTATTGCTGGACGTTTGGCATGTTTGGCAGCAAATACTGCTCCGGCCAAGAAAAACACTTTTGGTGCACCAGGGAGGTACATTTGAGTTTCCCAGGCAAACCAAAGTGGTGACAACAAAGCTTATCGTTTCGGTGTGTTTCTACCCTGAGGAGCTTTCAGGCCAGCTATGTCTTTCAGTCCTGGCTCCTTTGATTTGGAAGCTATTGCTGGACGTTTGGCATGTTTGGCGACAAATAATGCTCCGGACGAGAAAAACACTTTTGGTGCACCAGGGAGGTACATTTGAGTTTCCCAGGCAAACCAAAGCGGTGACAACAAAGCTTATTGTTTCGGTGTGTGTCTCCCCTGAGGAGCTTTCAGGCCAGCTATGTCTTTCAGTCCTGGCTCCTTTGGTTTGGAAGCTTTTGCTGGACGTTTGGCATGTTTGGCGACAAATACTGCTCCGGCCGAGAAAAACACTTTTGGTGCACCAGGGAGGTACATTTGAGTTTCCCAGGCAAACCAAAGCGGTGACACCAAAGTTGATAGTTTCTGTTTGTGTCTCCCCTGAGGAGGTTTCAGGCCAGCTATGTCTTTCAGTGCTGGCTCCTTTGGTTTGGAAGCTATTGCTGGACATTTCGCATGTTTGGCAGCAAATGCTGCTCCGGCCGAGAAAAACACTTTTGGCGCACCATGCAGGTACATTTGAGTTTCCCAGGCAAACCAAAGCGGTGACACCAAAGTTGATAGTTTCTGTTTGGGTCTCCCCTGAGGTGGTTTCAGGCCAGCTATGTCTTTCAGTCCTTGCTTTTTTGGTTTGGAAGCTATTTCTGGACGTTTGGCAGCAAATGCTGCTCCGGCCGAGAAAAACACTTTTGGTGCACCAGGGAGGTACATTTGAGTTTCCCAGGCAAACCAAAGCGGTGACAGCAAAGTTGATAGTTTCTGTTTGTGTCTCCCCTCAGGAGGTTTCAGGCCAGCTATGTCTTTCAGTCCTGGCTCCTTTTGTTTGGAAGCTATTGCTGGACGTTTGGCATGTTTGGCAGCAAATGCTGCTCCGGCCGAGAAAAACACTTTTGGCGCACCAGGGAGGTACATTTGAGTTTCCCAGGCAAACCAAAGCGGTGACAGCAAAGTTGATAGTTTCTGTTTGTGTCTCCCCTGAGGAGGTTTCAGGCCAGCTATGTCTTTCAGTCCTGGCTCCTTTGGTTTGGAAGCTATTGCTGGACGTTTCGCATGTTTGGCAGCAAATGCTGCTCCGGCCGAGAAAAACACTTTTGGTGCACCATGCAGGTACATTTGAGTTTCCCAGGCAAACCAAAGCGGTGACACCAAAGTTGATAGTTTCCGTTTGTGTCTCGCCTGACGAGGTTTCAGGCCAGCTATGTCTTTCAGTCTTGGCTCCTTTGGTTTGGAAGCTATTGCTGGACGTTTGGCAGCAAATGCTGCTCCGGCCGAGAAAAACACTTTTGGTGCACCAGGGAGGTACATTTGTGTTTCCCAGGCAAGCCAAAGCGGTGACACCAAAGCTTATAGTTTCTGATTGTGTCTCGCCTGACGAGGTTTCAGGCCAGCTATGTATTTCAGTCCTGGCTCCTTTGGTTTGGAAGCTATTGCTGGACGTTTGGCATGTTTGGCAGCAAATGCTGCTCCGGCCGAGAGAAAAACTTTTGGTGCACCAGGGAGGTACATTTGAGTTTCCCAGGCAAACCAAAGCGGTGACACCAAAGTTGATAGTTTCTGTTTGTGTCTTCCCTAAGGAGGTTTCAGGCCAGCTATGTCTTTCAGTCCTGGCTCCTTTGGTTTGGAAGCTATTGCTGGACGTTTGGCAGCAAATACTGCTCCGGCCAAGAAAAACACTTTTGGTGCACCAGGGAGGTACATTTGAGTTTCCCAGGCAAACCAAAGCGGTGACAACAAAGCTTATCGTTTCGGTGTGTTTCTCCCCTGAGGAGCTTTCAGGCCAGCTATGTCTTTCAGTCCTGGCTCCTTTGGTTTGGAAGCTTTTGCTGGACGTTTGGCATGTTTGGCGACAAATACTGCTACGGACGAGAAAAACACTTTTGGTGCACCAGGGAGGTACATTTGAGTTTCCCAGGCAAACCAAAGCGGTGAAAACAAAGCTTATCGTTTCGGTGTGTGTCTCCCCTGAGGAGCTTTCAGGCCAGCTATGTCTTTCAGTCCTGGCTCCTTTGGTTTGGAAGCTTTTGCTGGACGATTGGTATGTTTGGCGACAAATACTGCTCCGGCCGAGAAAAACACTTTTGGTGCACCAGGGAGGTACATTTGAGTTTCCCAGGCAAACCAAAGCGGTGACACCAAAGTTGATAGTTTCTGTTTGTGTCTCCCCTGAGGAGGTTTCAGGCCAGCTATGTCTTTCAGTCCTGGCTCCTTTGGTTTGGAAGCTATTGCTGGACATTTTGCATGTTTGGCAGCAAATGCTGCTCCGGCCGAGAAAAACACTTTTGGCGCACCAGGGAGGTACATTTGAGTTTCCCAGGCAAACCAAAGCGGTGACACCAAAGTTGATAGTTTCTGTTTGTGTCTCCCCTGAGGAGGTTTCAGGCCAGCTATGTCTTTCAGTCCTGGCTCCTTTGGTTTGGAGCTATTGCTGGACGTTTGGCAGCAAATGCTGCTCCGGCCGAGTAAAACACTTTCGGTGAACCTGGGAGGTACATTTGAGTTTCCCAGGCAAACCAAAGCGGTGACACAAAAGTTTCTAGTTTCTTTTTGTGCCTCCCCTGAGGAGGTTTCAGGCCAGCTATGTCTTTCAGTCCTGGCTCCTTTTGTTTGGAAGCTATTGCTGGACGTTCGGCAGCAAATGCTGCTCCGGCCGAGAAAAACACATTTGGTGCACCAGGGAGGTACATTTGAGTTTCCCAGGCAAACCAAAGCGGTTACACCAAAGCTGATAGTTTCTGTTTGTGCCTCGCCTGACGAGGTTTCAGGCCAGCTATGTCTTTCAGTCCTGGCTCCTCTGGTTTGGAAGCCATTGCTGGACGTTTGGCATGTTTGGCAGCAAATGCTGCTCCAGCCGAGAAAAACACTTTTGGTGCACCAGGGAGGTACATTTGAGTTTCCCAGGCAAACCAAAGCGGTGACAACTATGTTTCTTGTTTCTGTTTGTGTCTCCCCTGAGGAGGTTTCAGGCCAGCTATGCCTTTCAGTCCTGGCTCCTTTGGTTTGGAAGCTATTGCTGGACGTTTGGCATGTTTGGCAGCAAATGCTGCTCCGCCCGAGAAAAACACTTTTTGTGCACCAGGGAGGTACATTTGAGTTTCCCAGGCAAACCAAAGCGGTGCCACCAAAGTTGATAGTTTCTTTTTGTGTCTCCCCTGAGGAGGTTTGAGGCCAGATATGTCTTTCAGTCCCGGCTCCTTTGGTTTGGAAGCTATTGCTGGACGTTTGGAGGCAACTGCTGCTCCGGCCGAGAAAAACACTTTTGGTGCACCAGGGAGGTACATTTGAGTTTCCCAGGCAAACCAAAGCGGTGACACAAAAGTTGATAGTTTCTGCTTGTGTCTCCCCTGAGGAGGTTTCAGGCCAGCTATGTCTTTCAGTCCTGGCTCCTTTGGTTTGGAAGCTATTGCTGGACGTTTGGAAGCAACTGCTGCTCCGGCAGAGAAAAACACTTTTAGTACACCAGGGAGGTACATTTGAGTTTCCCAGGCAAACCAAAGCGGTGACACCAAAGTTGATGGTTTCTGTTAGTGTCTCCCCTGAGGAGGTTTCAGGCCAGCTATGTCTTTCAGTCCTGGCTCCTTTGGTTTGGAAGCTATTGCTGGACGTTTGGCATGTTTGGCAGCAACTGCTGCTCCGGCCGAGAAAAACACTTTTGGTGCACCAGGGAGGTACATTTGAGTTTCCCAGGCAAACAAAGTGGTGACACCAAAGTTCCTAGTTTCTGTTTGTGTCTCCCCTGAGGAGGTTTCAGGCCAGCTATGTCTTTCAGTCCTGGCTCCTTTGGTTTGGAAGCTATGGCTGCACGTTTGGCATGTTTGGCAGCAAATGGTGCTCCGGCCGAGAAAAACACTTTTGGTGCACCGTGCAGGTACATTTGAGTTTCCCAGGAAAACCAAAGCAGTGACACCAAAGTTTATAGTTTTTGTTTAGGTCTCCCCTGACGAGGTTTCAGGCCAGCTATGTCTTTCAGTCCTGGCTCCTTTGGTTTGGAAGCTATTGCTGGACGTTTGGCAGCAACTGCTGCTTTGGCCGAGAGAAAAACTTTTGGTGCACCAGGGAGGTACATTTGAGTTTCCCAGGCAAACCAAAGCGGTGACACCAAAGTTGATAGTTTCTGTTTGTGTCTCCCCTGAGGAGGCTTCAGGCCAGCTATGTCTTTCAGTCCTGGCTCCTTTGGTTTGGAAGCTATTGCTGGACGTTTGGCATGTTTGGCAGCAACTGCTGCTCCGGCCGTGAAAAACACTTTTGGTGCACCAGGGAGGTACATTTGAGTTTCCCAGGCAAACAAAGGTGTGACAGCAAAGTTCCTAGTTTCTGTTTGTGTCTCCCCTGAGGAGGTTTCAGGCCAGCTATGTCTTTCAGTCCTGGCTCCTTTGGTTTGGAAGCTATTGCTGGACGTTTGGCATGTTTGTCAGCAAATGCTGCTCTGGCTGTGAAAAACACTTTTGGTGCACCAGGGAGGTACATTTGAGTTTCCCAGGCAAACCAAAGCGGTGACGCCAAAGTTGATAGTTTCTGTTTGTGTCTCCCCTGAGGAGGTTTCAGGCCAGCTATGTCTTTCAGTCCTGGCTCCTTTGGTTTGGAAGCTATTGCTGGACGTTTGGCAGCAACTGCTGCTCCGGCCGAGAAAAACACTTTTGGTGCACCAGGGAGGTACATTTGAGTTTCCCAGGCAAACCAAAGCAGTGACACAAAAGTTGATAGTTTCTGTTTGTGTCTCCCCTGAGGTGGTTTCAGGCCAGCTATGTCTTTCAGTCCTGGCTTTTTTGGTTTGGAAACTATTTCTGGACGTTTGGCAGCAAATGCTGCTCCGGCCGAGAAAAACACTTTTGGTGCACCAGGGAGGTACATTTGAGTTTCCCAGGCAAACCAAAGCGGTGACAACAAAGCTTATTGTTTCGGTGTGTGTCTCCCCTGAGGAGCTTTCAGGCCAGCTATGTCTTTCAGTCCTGGCTCCTTTGGTTTGGAAGCTTTTGCTGGACGATTGGTATGTTTGGCGACAAATACTGCTCCGGCCGAGAAAAACACTTTTGGTGCACCAGGGAGGTACATTTGAGTTTCCCAGGCAAACCAAAGCGGTGACACCAAAGTTGATAGTTTCTGTTTGTGTCTCCCCTGAGGAGGTTTCAGGCCAGCTATGTCTTTCAGTCCTGGCTCCTTTGATTTGAAAGCTATAGCTGCACGTTTCGCATGTTTGGCAGCAAATGCTGCTCCGGCCGAGAAAAACACTTTTGGTGCACCAGGGAGGTACATTTGTCTTTCCCAGGCAAGCCAAAGCGGTGACACCAAAGCTTATAGTTTCTGTTTGTGTCTCGCCTGACGAGGTTTCAGGCCAGCTATGTCTTTCATTCCTGGCTCCTTTGGTTTGGAAGCTATTGCTGGACGTTTGGCAGCAAAGACTGCTCCGGCAGAGAAAAACACTTTTGGTGCACCAGGGAGGTACATTTGAGTTTCCCAGGCAAACCAAAGCGGTGACAACAAAGTTGAAAATTTCTGTTAGTGTCTCCCCTGAGGAGGTTTCAGGCCAGCTATGTCTTTCAGTCCTGGCTCCTTTGGTTTGGAAGCTATTGCTGGACATTTCGCATGTTTGGCAGCAAATGCTGCTCCGGCCGAGAAAAACACTTTTGGTGCACCATGCAGGTACATTTGAGTTTCCCAGGCAAACCAAAGCGGTGACACCAAAGTTGAAAGTTTCTGTTTGTGTCTCCCCTCAGGAGGTTTCAGGCCAGCTATGTCTTTCAGTCCTGGCTTTTTTGGTTTGGAAGCTATTTCTGGACGTTTGGCAGAAAATGCTGCTCCGGCCGAGAAAAACACTTTTGGTGCACCAGGGAGGTACATTTGAGTTTCCCAGGCAAACCAAAGCGGTGACACCAAAGTTGATAGTTTCTGTTTGTGTCTCCCCTGAGGAGGTTTCAGGCCAGCTATGTCTTTCAGTCCTGGCTCCTTTTGTTTGGAAGCTATTGCTGGACGTTTGGCATGTTTGGCAGCAAATGCTGCTCCGGCCGAGAAAAACA
This sequence comes from Laterallus jamaicensis coturniculus, assembly GCA_022605575.1. Taxonomy (NCBI): domain Eukaryota; kingdom Metazoa; phylum Chordata; class Aves; order Gruiformes; family Rallidae; genus Laterallus; species Laterallus jamaicensis. Next base: position 3,238,100 of record JAKCOX010000070.1, on the reverse strand, counting down.
CTTTTGGCGCACCAGGGAGGTACATTTGAGTTTCCCAGGCAAACCAAAGCGGTGACAGCAAAGTTGATAGTTTCTGTTTGTGTCTCCCCTGAGGAGGTTTCAGGCCAGCTATGTCTTTCAGTCCTGGCTCCTTTGATTTGAAAGCTATAGCTGGACGTTTGGAATGGTTGGCAGTAAATGCTGCTCCGGCCGAGAAAAACACTTTTGGTGCACCAGGGAGGTACATTTGAGTTTCCCAGGCAAACGAAAGCAGTGACACCAAAGTTTCTAGTTTCTGTTTGTGTCTCCCCTGAGGAGGTTTCAGGCCAGCTATGTCTTTCAGTCCTGGCTCTTTTGGTTTGGAAGCTATTGCTGGACGTTTGGCAGCAAATGCTGCTCCGGCCGAGTAAAACACTTTCGGTGCACCAGGGAGGTACATTTGAGTTACCCAGGAAAACCAAAGCGGTGACACCAAAGTTTCTAGTTTCTTTTTGTGTCTCCCCTGAGGAGGTTTCAGGCCAGCTATGTCTTTCAGTCCTGGCTCCTTTGGTTTGGAAGCTATTGCTGGACGTTCGGCAGCAAATGCTGCTCCGGCCGAGAAAAACACTTTTGGTGCACCAGGGAGGTACATTTGAGTTTCCCAGGCAAACCAAAGCGGTTACACCAAAGCTGATAGTTTCTGTTTGTGTCTCGCCTGACGAGGTTTCAGGCCAGCTATGTCTTTCAGTCCTGGCTCCTCTGGTTTGGAAGCTATTGCTGGACGTTTGGCATGTTTGGCAGAAAATGCTGCTCCAGCCGAGCAAAACACTTTTGGTGCACCAGGGAGGTACATTTGAGTTTCCCAGGCAAACCAAAGCATTGACACCAATGTTTCTCGTTTCTGTTTGTGTCTCCCCTGAGGAGGTTTCAGGCCAGCTATGTCTTTCAGTCCTGGCTCCTTTGGTTTGGAAGCTGTTGCTGGACGTTTGGCATGTTTGGCAGCAAATGCTGCTCCGTCCGAGAAAAACACTTTTGGTGCACCAGGGAGGTACATTTGAGTTTCCCAGGCAAACCAAAACGGTGTCACCAAAGCTTATAGTTTCTGTTTGTGTCTCCCCTGAGGAGGTTTCAGGCCAGCTATGTCTTTCAGTCCTGGCTCCTTTGGTTTGGAAACTATTTCTGGACGTTTGGCAGCAAATGCTGCTCCGGCCGAGAAAAACACTTTTGGTGCACCAGGGAGGTACATTTGAGTTTCCCAGGCAAACCAAAGCGGTGACAACAAAGCTTATTGTTTCGGTGTGTGTCTCCCCTGAGGAGCTTTCAGGCCAGCTATGTCTTTCAGTCCTGGCTCCTTTGGTTTGGAAGCTTTTGCTGGACGATTGGTATGTTTGGCGACAAATACTGCTCCGGCCGAGAAAAACACTTTTGGTGCACCAGGGAGGTACATTTGAGTTTCCCAGGCAAACCAAAGCGGTGACACCAAAGTTGATAGTTTCTGTTTGTGTCTCCCCTGAGGAGGTTTCAGGCCAGCTATGTCTTTCAGTCCTGGCTCCTTTGATTTGAAAGCTATAGCTGCACGTTTCGCATGTTTGGCAGCAAATGCTGCTCCGGCCGAGAAAAACACTTTTGGTGCACCAGGGAGGTACATTTGTCTTTCCCAGGCAAGCCAAAGCGGTGACACCAAAGCTTATAGTTTCTGTTTGTGTCTCGCCTGACGAGGTTTCAGGCCAGCTATGTCTTTCATTCCTGGCTCCTTTGGTTTGGAAGCTATTGCTGGACGTTTGGCAGCAAAGACTGCTCCGGCAGAGAAAAACACTTTTGGTGCACCAGGGAGGTACATTTGAGTTTCCCAGGCAAACCAAAGCGGTGACAACAAAGTTGAAAATTTCTGTTAGTGTCTCCCCTGAGGAGGTTTCAGGCCAGCTATGTCTTTCAGTCCTGGCTCCTTTGGTTTGGAAGCTATTGCTGGACATTTCGCATGTTTGGCAGCAAATGCTGCTCCGGCCGAGAAAAACACTTTTGGTGCACCATGCAGGTACATTTGAGTTTCCCAGGCAAACCAAAGCGGTGACACCAAAGTTGAAAGTTTCTGTTTGTGTCTCCCCTCAGGAGGTTTCAGGCCAGCTATGTCTTTCAGTCCTGGCTTTTTTGGTTTGGAAGCTATTTCTGGACGTTTGGCAGAAAATGCTGCTCCGGCCGAGAAAAACACTTTTGGTGCACCAGGGAGGTACATTTGAGTTTCCCAGGCAAACCAAAGCGGTGACACCAAAGTTGATAGTTTCTGTTTGTGTCTCCCCTGAGGAGGTTTCAGGCCAGCTATGTCTTTCAGTCCTGGCTCCTTTTGTTTGGAAGCTATTGCTGGACGTTTGGCATGTTTGGCAGCAAATGCTGCTCCGGCCGAGAAAAACACTTTTGGCGCACCAGGGAGGTACATTTGAGTTTCCCAGGCAAACCAAAGCGGTGACAGCAAAGTTGATAGTTTCTGTTTGTGTCTCCCCTGAGGAGGTTTCAGGCCAGCTATGTCTTTCAGTCCTGGCTCCTTTGATTTGAAAGCTATAGCTGGACGTTTGGAATGGTTGGCAGTAAATGCTGCTCCGGCCGAGAAAAACACTTTTGGTGCACCAGGGAGGTACATTTGAGTTTCCCAGGCAAACGAAAGCAGTGACACCAAAGTTTCTAGTTTCTGTTTGTGTCTCCCCTGAGGAGGTTTCAGGCCAGCTATGTCTTTCAGTCCTGGCTCTTTTGGTTTGGAAGCTATTGCTGGACGTTTGGCAGCAAATGCTGCTCCGGCCGAGTAAAACACTTTCGGTGCACCAGGGAGGTACATTTGAGTTACCCAGGAAAACCAAAGCGGTGACACCAAAGTTTCTAGTTTCTTTTTGTGTCTCCCCTGAGGAGGTTTCAGGCCAGCTATGTCTTTCAGTCCTGGCTCCTTTGGTTTGGAAGCTATTGCTGGACGTTCGGCAGCAAATGCTGCTCCGGCCGAGAAAAACACTTTTGGTGCACCAGGGAGGTACATTTGAGTTTCCCAGGCAAACCAAAGCGGTTACACCAAAGCTGATAGTTTCTGTTTGTGTCTCGCCTGACGAGGTTTCAGGCCAGCTATGTCTTTCAGTCCTGGCTCCTCTGGTTTGGAAGCTATTGCTGGACGTTTGGCATGTTTGGCAGAAAATGCTGCTCCAGCCGAGCAAAACACTTTTGGTGCACCAGGGAGGTACATTTGAGTTTCCCAGGCAAACCAAAGCATTGACACCAATGTTTCTCGTTTCTGTTTGTGTCTCCCCTGAGGAGGTTTCAGGCCAGCTATGTCTTTCAGTCCTGGCTCCTTTGGTTTGGAAGCTGTTGCTGGACGTTTGGCATGTTTGGCAGCAAATGCTGCTCCGTCCGAGAAAAACACTTTTGGTGCACCAGGGAGGTACATTTGAGTTTCCCAGGCAAACCAAAACGGTGTCACCAAAGCTTATAGTTTCTGTTTGTGTCTCCCCTGAGGAGGTTTCAGGCCAGCTATGTCTTTCAGTCCTGGCTCCTTTGGTTTGGAAGCTATTGCTGGACGTTTGGCAGCAAACGCTGCTCCGGCCGAGAAAAACACTTTTGGTACACCAGGGAGATACATTTGAGTTTCCCAGGCAAACCAAAGCGGTGACAACAAAGCTTATCGTTTCGGTGTGTGTCTCCCCTGAGGAGGTTTCAGGCCAGCTATGTCTTTCAGTCCTGGCTCCTTTGATTTGAAAGCTATTGCTGGACGTTTGGCAGCAACTGCTGCTCCGGCCGAGAAAAACACTTTTGGTGCACCAGGGAGGTACATTTGAGTTTCCCAGGCAAACCAAAGCGGTGACACCAAAGTTGATGGTTTCTGTTTGTGTCTCCCCTCAGGAGGTTTCAGGCCAGCTATGTCTTTCAGTCCTGGCTCCTTTGGTTTGGAAGCTATTGCTGGACGTTTGGCATGTTTGTCAGCAAATCCTGCTCCGGCCGAGAAAAACACCTTTGGCGCACCAGGGAGGTACATTTGAGTTTCCCAGGCAAACGAAAGCAGTGACACCAAAGTTTCTAGTTTCTGTTTGTGTCTCCCCTGAGGAGGTTTCAGGCCAGCTATGTCTTTCAGTCCTGGCTCCTTTGGTTTGAAAGCTATTGCTGGATGTTTGGCAGCAAATGCTGCTCCGGCCAAGAAAAACACTTTTGGTGCACCAGGGAGACACATTTCAGTTTCCCAGGCAAACCAAAGCGGTGAAACAAAGCTGATAATTTCTGTTTGTGTCTCCCCTGAGGAGGTTTCAGGGCAGCTATGTCTTTCAGTCCTGGCTCCTTTGGTTTGGACGCTATGTCTGGACGTTTGGCAGCAACTGCTGCTCCGGCCGAGAAAAACACTTTTGGTGCACCAGGGAGGTACATTTGAGTTTCCCAGGCAAACCAAAGCGGTGACACCAAAGTTGATAGTTCCTGTTTGTGTCTCGCCTGACGAGGTTTCAGGCCAGCTATGTCTTTCAGTCTTGGCTCCTTTGGTTTGGAAGCTATTGCTGGACTTTTCGCATGTTTGGCAGCAACTGCTGCTCCGGCCGAGAAAAACACTTTTGGTGCACCAGGGAGGTACATTTGAGCTTCCCAGGCAAACCAAAGCGGTGACACCAAAGCTTATAGTTTCTGTGTGTGTCTCCGCTGAGGAGGTTTCAGGCCAGCTATGTCTTTCAGTCCTGGCTTTTTTGGTTTGGAAGCTATTGCTGGACGTTTGGCATGTTTGGCAGCAAATGCTGCTCCGGCCGAGAAAAACACTTTTGCTGCACCAGGGAGGTACATTTGAGTTTCCCAGGCAAACCAAAACCGTGTCACCAAAGCTTATAGTTTCTGTTTGTGTCTCCCCTGAGGAGGTTTCCGGCCAGCTATGTCTTTCAGTCCTGGCTCCTTTGGTTTGGAAGCTATGGATGCACGTTTGGCATGTTTGGCAGCAACTGCTGCTCCGGCCGAGAAAAACACTTTTGGTGCACCAGGGAGGTACATTTGAGTTTCCCAGGCAAACGAAAGCAGTGACACCAAAGTTGATGGTTTCTGTTTGTGTCTCCCCTCAGGAGGGTTCAGGCTAGCTATGTCTTTCAGTCCTGGCTCCTTTTGTTTGGAAGCTATTGCTGGACGTTTGGCATGTTTGGCAGCAAATGCTGCTCCGGCCGAGAAAAACACTTTTGGCGCACCAGGGAGGTACATTTGAGTTTCCCAGGCAAACCAAAGCGGTGACAGCAAAGTTTCTAGTTTCTGTTTGTGTCTCCCCTGAGGAGGTTTCAGGCCAGCTATGTCTTTCAGTCCTGGCTCCTTTGGTTTGGAAGCTATTGCTGGACGTTTGGCAGCAAATGCTGCTCCGGCCGAGTAAAACACTTTCAATGCACCAGGGAGGTACATTTGAGTTTCCCAGGCAAACCAAAGCGGTGACACCAAAGTTTCTAGTTTCTGTTAGTGTCTCCCCTGAGGAGGTTTCAGGCCAGCTATGTCTTTCAGTCCTGGCTCCTTTGGTTTGGAAGCTATTGCTGGACGTTTGGCATGTTTGGCAGCAACTGCTGCTCCGGCCGAGAAAAACACTTTTGGTGCACCAGGGAGGTACATTTGAGTTTCCCAGGCAAACGAAAGCGGTGACAACAAAGCTTATAGTTTCTGTTTGTGTCTCCCCTGAGGAGGTTTCAGGCCAGCTATGTCTTTCAGTCCTGGCTCCTTTGGTTTGGAAGCTATTGCTGGACTTTTGGCAGCAAATACTGCTCCGGCCGAGAAAAACACTTTTGGTGCACCAGGGAGGTACATTTGAGTTTCCCAGGCAAACCAAAGCGGTGACACCAAAGTTTATAGTTTCTGTTTGGGTCTCCCCTGAGGTGGTTTCAGGCCAGCTATGTCTTTCAGTCCTTGCTTTTTTGGTTTGGAAGCTATTTCTGGACGTTTGGCAGCAAATGCTGCTCCGGCCGAGAAAAACACTTTTGGTGCACCAGGGAGGTACATTTGAGTTTCCCAGGCAAACCAAAGCGGTGACAGCAAAGTTGATAGTTTCTGTTTGTGTCTCCCCTCAGGAGGTTTCAGGCCAGCTATGTCTTTCAGTCCTGGCTCCTTTTGTTTGGAAGCTATTGCTGGACGTTTGGCATGTTTGGCAGCAAATGCTGCTCCGGCCGAGAAAAACACTTTTGGCGCACCAGGGAGGTACATTTGAGTTTCCCAGGCAAACCAAAGCGGTGACAGCAAAGTTGATAGTTTCTGTTTGTGTCTCCCCTGAGGAGGTTTCAGGCCAGCTATGTCTTTCAGTCCTGGCTCCTTTGGTTTGGAAGCTATTGCTGGACGTTTCGCATGTTTGGCAGCAAATGCTGCTCCGGCCGAGAAAAACACTTTTGGTGCACCAGGGAGGTACATTTGAGTTTCCCAGGCAAACCAAAGCGGTGACACCAAAGTTGATAGTTTCCGTTTGTGTCTCGCCTGACGAGGTTTCAGGCCAGCTATGTCTTTCAGTCTTGGCTCCTTTGGTTTGGAAGCTATTGCTGGACGTTTGGCAGCAAATGCTGCTCCGGCCGAGAAAAACACTTTTGGTGCACCAGGGAGGTACATTTGTGTTTCCCAGGCAAGCCAAAGCGGTGACACCAAAGCTTATAGTTTCTGATTGTGTCTCGCCTGACGAGGTTTCAGGCCAGCTATGTATTTCAGTCCTGGCTCCTTTGGTTTGGAAGCTATTGCTGGACGTTTGGCATGTTTGGCAGCAAATGCTGCTCCGGCCGAGAGAAAAACTTTTGGTGCACCAGGGAGGTACATTTGAGTTTCCCAGGCAAACCAAAGCGGTGACACCAAAGTTGATAGTTTCTGTTTGTGTCTTCCCTAAGGAGGTTTCAGGCCAGCTATGTCTTTCAGTCCTGGCTCCTTTGGTTTGGAAGCTATTGCTGGACGTTTGGCAGCAAATACTGCTCCGGCCAAGAAAAACACTTTTGGTGCACCAGGGAGGTACATTTGAGTTTCCCAGGCAAACCAAAGCGGTGACAACAAAGCTTATCGTTTCGGTGTGTTTCTCCCCTGAGGAGCTTTCAGGCCAGCTATGTCTTTCAGTCCTGGCTCCTTTGGTTTGGAAGCTTTTGCTGGACGTTTGGCATGTTTGGCGACAAATACTGCTACGGACGAGAAAAACACTTTTGGTGCACCAGGGAGGTACATTTGAGTTTCCCAGGCAAACCAAAGCGGTGACAACAAAGCTTATCGTTTCGGTGTGTGTCTCCCCTGAGGAGCTTTCAGGCCAGCTATGTCTTTCAGTCCTGGCTCCTTTGGTTTGGAAGCTTTTGCTGGACGATTGGTATGTTTGGCGACAAATACTGCTCCGGCCGAGAAAAACACTTTTGGTGCACCAGGGAGGTACATTTGAGTTTCCCAGGCAAACCAAAGCGGTGACACCAAAGTTGATAGTTTCTGTTTGTGTCTCCCCTGAGGAGGTTTCAGGCCAGCTATGTCTTTCAGTCCTGGCTCCTTTGGTTTGGAAGCTATTGCTGGACATTTTGCATGTTTGGCAGCAAATGCTGCTCCGGCCGAGAAAAACACTTTTGGCGCACCAGGGAGGTACATTTGAGTTTCCCAGGCAAACCAAAGCGGTGACACCAAAGTTGATAGTTTCTGTTTGTGTCTCCCCTGAGGAGGTTTCAGGCCAGCTATGTCTTTCAGTCCTGGCTCCTTTGGTTTGGAGCTATTGCTGGACGTTTGGCAGCAAATGCTGCTCCGGCCGAGTAAAACACTTTCGGTGAACCTGTGAGGTACATTTGAGTTTCCCAGGCAAACCAAAGCGGTGACACAAAAGTTTCTAGTTTCTTTTTGTGCCTCCCCTGAGGAGGTTTCAGGCCAGCTATGTCTTTCAGTCCTGGCTCCTTTTGTTTGGAAGCTATTGCTGGACGTTCGGCAGCAAATGCTGCTCCGGCCGAGAAAAACACATTTGGTGCACCAGGGAGGTACATTTGAGTTTCCCAGGCAAACCAAAGCGGTTACACCAAAGCTGATAGTTTCTGTTTGTGTCTCGCCTGACGAGGTTTCAGGCCAGCTATGTCTTTCAGTCCTGGCTCCTCTGGTTTGGAAGCCATTCCTGGACGTTTGGCATGTTTGGCAGCAAATGCTGCTCCAGCCGAGAAAAACACTTTTGGTGCACCATGCAGGTACATTTGAGTTTCCCAGGCAAACCAAAGCGGTGACAACTATGTTTCTTGTTTCTGTTTGTGTCTCCCCTGAGGAGGTTTCAGGCCAGCTATGCCTTTCAGTCCTGGCTCCTTTGGTTTGGAAGCTATTGCTGGACGTTTGGCATGTTTGGCAGCAAATGCTGCTCCGCCCGAGAAAAACACTTTTTGTGCACCAGGGAGGTACATTTGAGTTTCCCAGGCAAACCAAAGCGGTGCCACCAAAGTTGATAGTTTCTTTTTGTGTCTCCCCTGAGGAGGTTTGAGGCCAGATATGTCTTTCAGTCCTGGCTCCTTTGGTTTGGAAGCTATTGCTGGACGTTTGGAGGCAACTGCTGCTCCGGCCGAGAAAAACACTTTTGGTGCACCAGGGAGGTACATTTGAGTTTCCCAGGCAAACCAAAGCGGTGACACAAAAGTTGATAGTTTCTGCTTGTGTCTCCCCTGAGGAGGTTTCAGGCCAGCTATGTCTTTCAGTCCTGGCTCCTTTGGTTTGGAAGCTATTGCTGGACGTTTGGAAGCAACTGCTGCTCCGGCAGAGAAAAACACTTTTAGTACACCAGGGAGGTACATTTGAGTTTCCCAGGCAAACCAAAGCGGTGACACCAAAGTTGATGGTTTCTGTTAGTGTCTCCCCTGAGGAGGTTTCAGGCCAGCTATGTCTTTCAGTCCTGGCTCCTTTGGTTTGGAAGCTATTGCTGGACGTTTGGCATGTTTGGCAGCAACTGCTGCTCCGGCCGAGAAAAACACTTTTGGTGCACCAGGGAGGTACATTTGAGTTTCCCAGGCAAACAAAGTGGTGACACCAAAGTTCCTAGTTTCTGTTTGTGTCTCCCCTGAGGAGGTTTCAGGCCAGCTATGTCTTTCAGTCCTGGCTCCTTTGGTTTGGAAGCTATGGCTGCACGTTTAGCATGTTTGGCAGCAAATGGTGCTCCGGCCGAGAAAAACACTTTTGGTGCACCGTGCAGGTACATTTGAGTTTCCCAGGAAAACCAAAGCAGTGACACCAAAGTTTATAGTTTTTGTTTGGGTCTCCCCTGACGAGGTTTCAGGCCAGCTATGTCTTTCAGTCCTGGCTCCTTTGGTTTGGAAGCTATTGCTGGACGTTTGGCAGCAACTGCTGCTCCGGCCGAGAAAAACACTTTTGGTGCACCAGGGAGGTACATTTGAGTTTCCCAGGCAAACCAAAGCGGTGACACCAAAGTTGATAGTTTCTGTTTGTGTCTCCCCTGAGGAGGCTTCAGGCCAGCTATGTCTTTCAGTCCTGGCTCCTTTGGTTTGGAAGCTATTGCTGGACGTTTGGCATGTTTGGCAGCAACTGCTGCTCCGGCCGAGAAAAACACTTTTGGTGCACCAGGGAGGTACATTTGAGTTTCCCAGGCAAACAAAGGTGTGACAGCAAAGTTCCTAGTTTCTGTTTGTGTCTCCCCTGAGGAGGTTTCAGGCCAGCTATGTCTTTCAGTCCTGGCTCCTTTGGTTTGGAAGCTATTGCTGGACGTTTGGCATGTTTGTCAGCAAATGCTGCTCTGGCCGTGAAAAACACTTTTGGTGCACCAGGGAGGTACATTTGAGTTTCCCAGGCAAACCAAAGCGGTGACGCCAAAGTTGATAGTTTCTGTTTGTGTCTCCCCTGAGGAGGTTTCAGGCCAGCTATGTCTTTCAGTCCTGGCTCCTTTGGTTTGGAAGCTATTGCTGGACGTTTGGCAGCAAATGCTGCTCCGGCCGAGAAAAACACTTTTGGTGCACCAGGGAGGTACATTTGAGTTTCCCAGGCAAACCAAAGCGGTGACACAAAAGTTGATAGTTTCTGTTTGTGTCTCCCCTGAGGTGGTTTCAGGCCAGCTATGTCTTTCAGTCCTGGCTTTTTTGGTTTGGAAACTATTTCTGGACGTTTGGCAGCAAATGCTGCTCCGGCCGAGAAAAACACTTTTGGTGCACCAGGGAGGTACATTTGAGTTTCCCAGGCAAACCAAAGCGGTGACAGCAAAGTTGATAGTTTCTGTTTGTGTCTCCCCTCAGGAGGTTTCAGGCCAGCTATGTCTTTCAGTCCTGGCTCCTTTGGTTTGGAAGCTATTGCTGGACGTTTCGCATGTTTGGCAGCAAATGCTGCTCCGGCCGAGAAAAACACTTTTGGTGCACCAGGGAGGTACATTTGAGTTTCCCAGGCAAACCAAAGCGGTGACAACAAAGCTTATCGTTTCGGTGTGTGTCTCCCCTGAGGAGCTTTCAGGCCAGCTATGTCTTTCAGTCCTGGCTCCTTTGGTTTGGAAGCTTTTGCTGGACGTTTGGCATGTTTGGCGACAAATACTGCTCCGGCCGAGAAAAACACTTTTGGTGCACCAGGGAGGTACGTTTGAGTTTCCCAGGCAAACCAAAGCGGTGACACCAAAGTTGATAGTTTCTGTTTGTGTCTCCCCTGAGGAGGTTTCAGGCCAGCTATGTCTTTCAGTCCTGGCTCCTTTGGTTTGGAAGCCATTGCTGGACATTTCGAATGTTTGGCAGCAAATGCTGCTCCGGCCGAGAAAAACACTTTTGGTGCACCATGCAGGTACATTTGAGTTTCCCAGGCAAACCAAAGCGGTGACACCAAAGTTGATAGTTTCTGTTTGTGTCTCCCCTGAGGTGGTTTCAGGCCAGCTATGTCTTTCAGTCCTGGCTCCTTTGGTTTGGAAGCTATTGCTGGACGTTTCGCATGTTTGGCAGCAAATGCTGCTCCGGCCGAGAAAAACACTTTTGGTGCACCAGGGAGGTACATTTGTGTTTCCCAGGCAAGCCAAAGCGGTGACACCAAAGCTTATAGTTTCTGATTGTGTCTTCCCTAAGGAGGTTTCAGGCCAGCTATGTCTTTCAGTCCTGGCTCCTTTGGTTTGGAAGCTATTGCTGGACGTTTGGCAGCAAATACTGCTCCGGCCAAGAAAAACACTTTTGGTGCACCAGGGAGGTACATTTGAGTTTCCCAGGCAAACCAAAGCGGTGACAACAAAGCTTATCGTTTCGGTGTGTTTCTCCCCTGAGGAGCTTTCAGGCCAGCTATGTCTTTCAGTCCTGGCTCCTTTGGTTTGGAAGCTTTTGCTGGACGTTTGGCATGTTTGGCGACAAATACTTCTCCGGCTGATAAAAACACTTTTGGTGCACCAGGGAGGTACATTTGAGTTTCCCAGGCAAACCAAAGCGGTGACAACAAAGCTTATCGTTTCGGTGTGTGTCTCCCCTGAGGAGCTTTCAGGCCAGCTATGTCTTTCAGTCCTGGCTCCTTTGGTTTGGAAGCTATTGCTGGACATTTTGCGTGTTTGGCAGGAAATGCTGCTCCGGCCGAGAAAAACACTTTTGGCGCACCAGGGAGGTACATTTGAGTTTCCCAGGCAAACCAAAGCGGTGACACGAAAGTTGATAGTTTCTGTTTGTGTCTCCCCTGAGGAGGTTTCAGGCCAGCTATGTCTTTCAGTCCTGGCTCCTTTGATTTGAAAGCTATAGCTGGACGTTTGGCATGGTTGGCAGCAAATGCTGCTCCGGCCGAGAAAAACACTTTTGGTGCACCAGGGAGGTACATTTGAGTTTCCCAGGCAAACGAAAGCAGTGACACCAAAGTTTCTAGTTTCTGTTTTTGTCTCCCCTGAGGAGGTTTCAGGCCAGCTATGTCTTTCAGTCCTGGCTCCTTTGGTTTGGAAGATATTGCTGGACGTTTGGCATGTTTGGCGACAAATACTGCTCCGGCCGAGTAAAACACTTTTGGTGCACCAGGGAGGTACATTTGAGTTTCCCAGGCAAACCAAAGCGGTGACACCAAAGTTGATAGTTTCTGTTTGTGTCTCCCCTGAGGAGGTTTCAGGCCAGCTATGTCTTTCAGTTCTGGCTCCTTTGGTTTGGAAGCTATTGCTGGACATTTCGCATGTTTGGCAGCAAATGCTGCTCCAGCCGAGAAAAACACTTTTGGTGCACCATGCAGGTACATTTGAGTTTCCCAGGCAAACCAAAGCGGTGACAACAAAGTTGATAGTTTCTGTTTGTGTCTCCCCTGAGGTGGTTTCAGGCCAGCTATGTCTTTCAGTCCTGGCTTTTTTGGTTTGGAAGCTATTTCTGGACGTTTGGCTACAAATGCTGCTCCGGCCGAGAAAAACACTTTTGGTGCACCAGGGAGGTACATTTGTGTTTCCCAGGCAAACCAAAGCGGTGACACCAAAGTTGATAGTTTCTGTTTGTGTCTCCCCTGAGGAGGTTTCAGGCCAGCTATGTCTTTCAGTCCTGGCTCCTTTTGTTTGGAAGCTATTGCTGGACGTTTGGCATGTTTGGCAGCAAATGCTGCTCCGGCCGAGAAAAACACTTTTGGCGCACCAGGGAGGTACATTTGAGTTTCCCAGGCAAACCAAAGCAGTGACAGCAAAGTTGATAGTTTCTGTTTGTGTCTCCCCTGAGGAGGTTTCAGGCCAGCTATGTCTTTCAGTCCTGGCTCCTTTGATTTGAAAGCTATAGCTGGACGTTTCGCATGTTTGGCAGCAACTGCTGCTCCGGCCGAGAAAAACACTTTTGGTGCACCAGGGAGGTACATTTGAGTTTCCCAGGCAAACCAAAGCGGGTGACAGCAAAGTTGATAGTTTCTGTTTGTGTCTCCTCTGAGGAGGTTTCAGGCCAGCTATGTCTTTCAGTCCTGGCTCCTTTGGTTTGGAAGCTATTGCTGGACGTTTCGCATGTTTGGCAGCAAATGCTGCTCCGGCCGAGAAAAACACTTTTGGTGCACCAGGGAGGTACATTTGAGTTTCCCAGGCAAACCAAAGCGGTGACAACAAAGCTTATCGTTTCGGTGTGTGTCTCCCCTGAGGAGCTTTCAGGCCAGCTATGTCTTTCAGTCCTGGCGCCTTTGGTTTGGAAGCTTTTGCTGGACGTTTGGCATGTTTGGCGACAAATACTGCTCCGGCCGAGAAAAACACTTTTGGTGCACCAGGGAGGTACATTTGTGTTTCCCAGGCAAGCCAAAGCGGTGACACCAAAGCTTATAGTTTCTGATTGTGTCTTCCCTAAGGAGGTTTCAGGCCAGCTATGTCTTTCAGTCCTGGCTCATTTGGTTTGGAAGCTATTGCTGGACGTTTGGCAGCAAATACTGCTCCGGCCAAGAAAAACACTTTTGGTGCACCAGGGAGGTACATTTGAGTTTCCCAGGCAAACCAAAGCGGTGACAACAAAGCTTATCGTTTCGGTGTGTTTCTCCCCTGAGGAGCTTTCAGGCCAGCTATGTCTTTCAGTCCTGGCTCCTTTGGTTTGGAAGCTTTTGCTGGACGTTTGGCATGTTTGGCGACAAATACTTCTCCGGCTGATAAAAACACTTTTGGTGCACCAGGGAGGTACATTTGAGTTTCCCAGGCAAACCAAAGCGGTGACAACAAAGCTTATCGTTTCGGTGTGTGTCTCCCCTGAGGAGCTTTCAGGCCAGCTATGTCTTTCAGTCCTGGCTCCTTTGGTTTGGAAGCTTTTGCTGGACGATTGGTATGTTTGGCGACAAATACTGCTCCGGCCGAGAAAAACACTTTTGGTGCACCAGGGAGGTACATTTGAGTTTCCCAGGCAAACCAAAGCGGTGACACCAAAGTTGATAGTTTCTGTTTGTGTCTCCCCTGAGGAGGTTTCAGGCCAGCTATGTCTTTCAGTCCTGGCTCCTTTGGTTTGGAAGCTATTGCTGGACATTTTGCATGTTTGGCAGGAAATGCTGCTCCGGCCGAGAAAAACACTTTTGGCGCACCAGGGAGGTACATTTGAGTTTCCCAGGCAAACCAAAGCGGTGACACGAAAGTTGATAGTTTCTGTTTGTGTCTCCCCTGAGGAGGTTTCAGGCCAGCTATGTCTTTCAGTCCTGGCTCCTTTGCTTTGAAAGCTATAGCTGGACGTTTGGCATGGTTGGCAGCAAATGCTGCTCCGGCCGAGAAAAACACTTTTGGTGCACCAGGGAGGTACATTTGAGTTTCCAAGGCAAACGAAAGCAGTGACACCAAAGTTTATAGTTTCTGTTTGGGTCTCCCCTGAGGAGGTTTCAGGCCAGCTATGTCTTTCAGTCCTGGCTCCTTTGGTTTGGAAGATATTGCTGGACGTTTGGCATGTTTGGCGACAAATACTGCTCCGGCCGAGTAAAACACTTTTGGTGCACCAGGGAGGTACATTTGAGTTTCCCAGGCAAACCAAAAGCGGTGACACCAAAGTTGATAGTTTCTGTTTGTGTCTCCCCTGAGGAGGTTTCAGGCCAGCTATGTCTTTCAGTCCTGGCTTTTTTGGTTTGGAAGCTATTTCTGGACGTTTGGCTACAAATGCTGCTCCGGCCGAGAAAAACACTTTTGGTGCACCAGGGAGGTACATTTGAGTTTCCCAGGCAAACCAAAGCGGTGCCACCAAAGTTGATAGTTTCTTTTTGTGTCTCCCCTGAGGAGGTTTGAGGCCAGCTATGTCTTTCAGTCCTGGCTCCTTTGGTTTGGAAGCTATTGCTGGACGTTTGGAGGCAACTGCTGCTCCGGCCGAGAAAAACACTTTTGGTGCACCAGGGAGGTACATTTGAGTTTCCCAGGCAAACCAAAGCGGTGACACCAAAGTTGATAGTTTCTGTTTGTGTCTCCCCTGAGGAGGTTTCAGGCCAGCTATGTCTTTCAGTCCTGGCTCCTTTGGTTTGGAGCTATTGCTGGACGTTTGGCAGCAAATGCTGCTCCGGCCGAGTAAAACACTTTCGGTGAACCTGGGAGGTACATTTGAGTTTCCCAGGCAAACCAAAGCGGTGACACAAAAGTTTCTAGTTTCTTTTTGTGCCTCCCCTGAGGAGGTTTCAGGCCAGCTATGTCTTTCAGTCCTGGCTCCTTTTGTTTGGAAGCTATTGCTGGACGTTCGGCAGCAAATGCTGCTCCGGCCGAGAAAAACACATTTGGTGCACCAGGGAGGTACATTTGAGTTTCCCAGGCAAACCAAAGCGGTTACACACAAGCTGATAGTTTCTGTTTGTGTCTCGCCTGACGAGGTTTCAGGCCAGCTATGTCTTTCAGTCCTGGCTCCTCTGGTTTGGAAGCCATTGCTGGACGTTTGGCATGTTTGGCAGCAAATGCTGCTCAAGCCGAGAAAAACACTTTTGGTGCACCAGGGAGGTACATTTGAGTTTCCCAGGCAAACCAAAGCGGTGACAACTATGTTTCTTGTTTCTGTTTGTGTCTCCCCTGAGGAGGTTTCAGGCCAGCTATGCCTTTCAGTCCTGGCTCCTTTGGTTTGGAAGCTATTGCTGGACGTTTGGCATGTTTGGCAGCAAATGCTGCTCCGCCCGAGAAAAACACTTTTTGTGCACCAGGGAGGTACATTTGAGTTTCCCAGGCAAACCAAAGCGGTGCCACCAAAGTTGATAGTTTCTTTTTGTGTCTCCCCTGAGGAGGTTTGAGGCCAGATATGTCTTTCAGTCCTGGCTCCTTTGGTTTGGAAGCTATTGCTGGACGTTTGGAGGCAACTGCTGCTCCGGCCGAGAAAAACACTTTTGGTGCACCAGGGAGGTACATTTGAGTTTCCCAGGCAAACCAAAGCGGTGACACAAAAGTTGATAGTTTCTGCTTGTGTCTCCCCTGAGGAGGTTTCAGGCCAGCTATGTCTTTCAGTCCTGGCTCCTTTGGTTTGGAAGCTATTGCTGGACGTTTGGAAGCAACTGCTGCTCCGGCAGAGAAAAACACTTTTAGTACACCAGGGAGGTACATTTGAGTTTCCCAGGCAAACCAAAGCGGTGACACCAAAGTTGATGGTTTCTGTTAGTGTCTCCCCTGAGGAGGTTTCAGGCCAGCTATGTCTTTCAGTCCTGGCTCCTTTGGTTTGGAAGCTATTGCTGGACGTTTGGCATGTTTGGCAGCAACTGCTGCTCCGGCCGAGAAAAACACTTTTGGTGCACCAGGGAGGTACATTTGAGTTTCCCAGGCAAACAAAGTGGTGACACCAAAGTTCCTAGTTTCTGTTTGTGTCTCCCCTGAGGAGGTTTCAGGCCAGCTATGTCTTTCAGTCCTGGCTCCTTTGGTTTGGAAGCTATGGCTGCACGTTTGGCATGTTTGGCAGCAAATGGTGCTCCGGCCGAGAAAAACACTTTTGGTGCACCGTGCAGGTACATTTGAGTTTCCCAGGAAAACCAAAGCAGTGACACCAAAGTTTATAGTTTTTGTTTGGGTCTCCCCTGACGAGGTTTCAGGCCAGCTATGTCTTTCAGTCCTGGCTCCTTTGGTTTGGAAGCTATTGCTGGACGTTTGGCAGCAACTGCTGCTCCGGCCGAGAAAAACACTTTTGGTGCACCAGGGAGGTACATTTGAGTTTCCCAGGCAAACCAAAGCGGTGACACCAAAGTTGATAGTTTCTGTTTGTGTCTCCCCTGAGGAGGTTTCAGGCCAGCTATGTCTTTCAGTCCTGGCTCCTTTGGTTTGGAAGCTATTGCTGGACGTTTGGCATGTTTGTCAGCAAATGCTGCTCTGGCCGTGAAAAACACTTTTGGTGCACCAGGGAGGTACATTTGAGTTTCCCAGGCAAACCAAAGCGGTGACGCCAAAGTTGATAGTTTCTGTTTGTGTCTCCCCTGAGGAGGTTTCAGGCCAGCTATGTCTTTCAGTCCTGGCTCCTTTGGTTTGGAAGCTATTGCTGGACGTTTGGCAGCAAATGCTGCTCCGGCCGAGAAAAACACTTTTGGTGCACCAGGGAGGTACATTTGAGTTTCCCAGGCAAACCAAAGCGGTGACACAAAAGTTGATAGTTTCTGTTTGTGTCTCCCCTGAGGTGGTTTCAGGCCAGCTATGTCTTTCAGTCCTGGCTTTTTTGGTTTGGAAACTATTTTTGGACGTTTGGCAGCAAATGCTGCTCCGGCCGAGAAAAACACTTTTGGTGCACCAGGGAGGTACATTTGAGTTTCCCAGGCAAACCAAAGCGGTGACAGCAAAGTTGATAGTTTCTGTTTGTGTCTCCCCTCAGGAGGTTTCAGGCCAGCTATGTCTTTCAGTCCTGGCTCCTTTTGTTTGGAAGCTATTGCTGGACGTTTGGCATGTTTGGCAGCAAATGCTGCTCCGGCCGAGAAAAACACTTTTGGCGCACCAGGGAGGTACATTTGAGTTTCCCAGGCAAACCAAAGCAGTGACAGCAAAGTTGATAGTTTCTGTTTGTGTCTCCCCTGAGGAGGTTTCAGGCCAGCTATGTCTTTCAGTCCTGGCTCCTTTGATTTGAAAGCTATAGCTGCACGTTTCGCATGTTTGGCAGCAAATGCTGCTCCGGCCGAGAAAAACACTTTTGGTGCACCAGGGATGTATATTTGAGTTTCCCAGGCAAACCAAAGCGGTGACACAAAAGATGATAGTTTCTGTTTGTGTCTCCCCTGAGGAGGTTTCAGGCCAGCTGTGCCTTTCAGTCCTGGCTCCTTTGGTTTGGAAGCTATTGCTGGACGTTTCGCATGTTTGGCAGCAAATGCTGCTCCGGCCGTGAAAAACACCTTTGGTGCACCTGGGAGGTACATTTGAGTTTCCCAGGCAAACCAAAGCGGTGACACCAAAGATGATAGTTTCTGTTTGTGTCTCCCCTGAGGAGGTTTCAGGCCAGCTATGTCTTTCAGTCCTGGCTCCTTTGGTTTGGAAGCTATTGCTGGACGTTTGGCATGTTTGGCAGCAACTGCTGCTCCAGCCGAGAAAAACACTTTTGGTGCACCAGGGAGGTACATTTGAGTTTCCCAGGCAAACGAAAGCGGTGTCTCCAATGCTTATAGTTTCTGTTTGTGTCTCACCTGACGAGGATTCAGGCCAGCTATGTCTTTCAGTCCTGGCTCCTTTGGTTTGGAAGCTATTGCTGGACGTTTGGCAGCAAATGCTGCTCCGGCCGAGAAAAACACTTTTGGTGCACCAGGGATGTATATTTGAGTTTCCCAGGCAAACCAAAGCGGTGACACAAAAGATGATAGTTTCTGTTTGTGTCTCCCCTGAGGAGGTTTCAGGCCAGCTGTGCCTTTCAGTCCTGGCTCTTTTGGTTTGGAAGCTATTGCTGGACGTTTGGCATGTTTGGCAGCAAATGCTACTCCAGCCGTGAAAAACACTTTTGGTGCACCAGGGAGGTACATTTGAGTTTCCCAGGCAAACCAAAGCGGTGACACCAAAGTTGATAGTTTCTGTATGTGTCTCCCCTGAGGAGGTTTAAGCCAGCTATGTCTTTCAGTCCTGGCTCCTTTGGTTTGGAAGCTATTGCTGGACGTTTGGCATGTTTGGCAGCAACTGCTGCTCCGGCCGAGAAAAACACTTTTGGTGCACCAGGGAGGTACATTTGAGTTTCCCAGGCAAACGAAAGCGGTGTCTCCAATGCTTATAGTTTCTGTTTGTGTCTCACCTGACGAGGATTCAGGCCAGCTATGTCTTTCAGTCCTGGCTCCTTTAGTTTGGAAGCTATTTCTGGACGTTTGGCAGAAAATGCTGCTCCGGCCGAGAAAAACACTTTTGGTGCACCGGGGAGGTACATTTGAGTTTCCCAGGCAAACCAAAGAGGTGACACCAAAGCTTATAGTTTCTGAGTGTGTCTCCCCTGAGGAGGTTTCAGGCCAGCTATGTCTTTCAGTCCTGGCTCCTTTGGTTTGGAAGCTATTACTGGACGTTTAGCAGCAAATGCTGCTCCGGCAGAGAAAAACACTTTTGGTGCACCAGGGAGACACATTTCAGTTTCCCAGGCAAATCAAAGCGGTGACACCAAAGCTGATAGTTTCTGTTTGTGTCTCCCCTGAGGAGGTTTCAGGGCAGCTATGTCTTTCAGTCCTGGCTCCTTTGGTTTGGAAGCTATTGCTGGACATTTGGCATGTTTGGCTGCAAATTCTGCTCCGGCCGAGAAAAACACTTTTGGTGCACCAGGGATGTACATTTGAGTTTCCCAGGCAAACCAAAGCGGTGACACCAAAGCTTATAGTTTCTGTTATGTCTCCCCTGAGGAGGTTTCAGGCCAGCTATGTCTTTCAGTCCTGGCTCCTTTGGTTTGGAAGCTATGTCTGGACGTTTGGCAGCAAATGCTGCTCCGGCAGAGAAAAACACTTTTGGTGCACCAGGGAGGTACATTTGAGTTTCCCAGGCAAACCAAAGCGGTGACACCAAAGTTGATACTTTCTGTTTGTGTCTCCCCTGAGGAGGTTTCAGGCCAGCTATGTCTTTCAGTCCTGGCTCCATTGGTTTCGAAGCTATTGCTGGACGTTTGGCATGTTTTGCAGCAAATGCTGTTCCCGCCGAGAAAAACACTTCTGGTGCACCAGGGAGGTACATTTGAGTTTCCCAGGCAAACAAAGTGGTGACAGCAAAGTTCCTAGTTTCTGTTTGTGTCTCCCCTGAGGAGGTTTCAGGCCAGCTATGTCTTTCAGTCCTGGCTTTTTTGGTTTGGAAGCTATTACTGGACGTTTAGCAGCAAATGCTGCTCCGGCCAAGAAAAACACTTTTGGTGCACCAGGGAGACACATTTCAGTTTCCCAGGCAAACCAAAGCGGTGACACCAAAGCTGATAGTTTCTGGTTTTGTCTCTCCTGAGGAGGTTTCAGGGCAGCTATGTCTTTCAGTCCTGGCTCCTTTGGTTTGGAAGCTATTGCTGGACATTTGGCATGTTTGGCTGCAAATTCTGCTCCGGCCGAGAAAAACACTTTTGGTGTACCAGTGATGTACATTTGAGTTTCCCAGGCAAACCAAAGCGGTGACACCAAAGCTTATAGTTTCTGTTTGTGTCTCCCCTGAGGAGGTTTCAGGCCAGCTATGTCTTTCAGTCCTGGCTCCTTTGGTTTTGAAGCTATGTCTGGACGTTTGGCAGCAAATGCTGCTCCGGCAGAGAAAAACACTTTTGGTGCACCAGGGAGGTACATTTGAGTTTCCCAGGCAAACCAAAGCGGTTACACCAAAGCTAATAGTTTCTGTTTGTGTCTCGCCTGACGAGGTTTCAGGCCAGCTATGTCTTTCAGTCCTGGCTCCTCTGGTTTTGAAGCCATTGCTGGACGTTTGGCATGTTTGGCAGCAAATGCTGCTCCAGCCGAGAAAAAGACTTTTGGTGCACCAGGGAGGTACATTTGAGTTTCCCAGGCAAACCAAAGCGGTGACACCAAAGTTGATAGTTTCTGTTTGTGTCTCCCCTGAGGAGGTTTCAGGCCAGCTGTGCCTTTCAGTCCTGGCTCTTTTGGTTTGGAAGCTATTGCTGGACGTTTGGCATGTTTGGCAGCAAATGCTACTCCAGCCGTGAAAAACACTTTTGGTGCACCAGGGAGGTACATTTGAGTTTCCCAGGCAAACGAAAGCGGTGACACCAAAGTTGATAGTTTCTGTATGTGTCTCCCCTGAGGAGGTTTAAGCCAGCTATGTCTTTCAGTCCTGGCTCCTTTGGTTTGGAAGCTATTACTGGACGTTTAGCAGCAAATGCTGCTCCGGCAGAGAAAAACACTTTTGGTGCACCAGGGAGACACATTTCAGTTTCCCAGGCAAATCAAAGCGGTGACACCAAAGCTGATAGTTTCTGTTTGTGTCTCCCCTGAGGAGGTTTCAGGGCAGCTATGTCTTTCAGTCCTGGCTCCTTTGGTTTGGAAGCTATTGCTGGACATTTGGCATGTTTGGCTGCAAATTCTGCTCCGGCCGAGAAAAACACTTTTGGTGCACCAGGGATGTACATTTGAGTTTCCCAGGCAAACCAAAGCGGTGACACCAAAGCTTATAGTTTCTGTTATGTCTCCCCTGAGGAGGTCTCAGGCCAGCTATGTCTTTCAGTCCTGGCTCCTTTGGTTTGGAAGCTATGTCTGGACGTTTGGCAGCAAATGCTGCTCCGGCAGAGAAAAATACTTTTGGTGCACCAGGGAGGTACATTTGAGTTTCCCAGGCAAACCAAAGCGGTGACACCAAAGTTGATACTTTCTGTTTGTGTCTCCCCTGAGGAGGTTTCAGGCCAGCTATGTCTTTCAGTCCTGGCTCCATTGGTTTCGAAGCTATTGCTGGACGTTTGGCATGTTTTGCAGCAAATGCTGTTCCCGCCGAGAAAAACACTTCTGGTGCACCAGGGAGGTACATTTGAGTTTCCCAGGCAAACAAAGTGGTGACAGCAAAGTTCCTAGTTTCTGTTTGTGTCTCCCCTGAGGAGGTTTCAGGCCAGCTATGTCTTTCAGTCCTGGCTTTTTTGGTTTGGAAGCTATTACTGGACGTTTAGCAGCAAATGCTGCTCCGGCCAAGAAAAACACTTTTGGTGCACCAGGGAGACACATTTCAGTTTCCCAGGCAAACCAAAGCGGTGACACCAAAGCTGATAGTTTCTGGTTTTGTCTCTCCTGAGGAGGTTTCAGGGCAGCTATGTCTTTCAGTCCTGGCTCCTTTGGTTTGGAAGCTATTGCTGGACATTTGGCATGTTTGGCTGCAAATTCTGCTCCGGCCGAGAAAAACACTTTTGGTGCACCAGTGATGTACATTTGAGTTTCCCAGGCAAACCAAAGCGGTGACACCAAAGCTTATAGTTTCTGTTTGTGTCTCCCCTGAGGAGGTTTCAGGCCAGCTATGTCTTTCAGTCCTGGCTCCTTTGGTTTTGAAGCTATGTCTGGACGTTTGGCAGCAAATGCTGCTCCGGCAGAGAAAAACACTTTTGGTGCACCAGGGAGGTACATTTGAGTTTCCCAGGCAAACCAAAGCGGTTACACCAAAGCTAATAGTTTCTGTTTGTGTCTCGCCTGACGAGGTTTCAGGCCAGCTATGTCTTTCAGTCCTGGCTCCTCTGGTTTTGAAGCCATTGCTGGACGTTTGGCATGTTTGGCAGCAAATGCTGCTCCAGCCGAGAAAAAGACTTTTGGTGCACCAGGGAGGTACATTTGAGTTTCCCAGGCAAACCAAAGCGGTGACACCAAAGTTGATAGTTTCTGTTTGTGTCTCCCCTGAGGAGGTTTCAGGCCAGCTATGTCTTTCAGTCCTGGCTCCTTTGGTTTGGAAGCTATTGCTGGACGTTTGGCAGCAAATGCTGCTCCGGCCGAGAAAAACACTTTTGGTGCACCAGGGATGTATATTTGAGTTTCCCAGGCAAACCAAAGCGGTGACACAAAAGATGATAGTTTCTGTTTGTGTCTCCCCTGAGGAGGTTTCAGGCCAGCTGTGCCTTTCAGTCCTGGCTCCTTTGGTTTGGAAGCTATTGCTGGACGTTTCGCATGTTTGGCAGCAAATGCTGCTCCGGCCGTGAAAAACACTTTTGGTGCACCAGGGAGGTACATTTGAGTTTCCCAGGCAAACCAAAGCGGTGACACCAAAGTTGATAGTTTCTGTTTGTGTCTCCCCTGAGGAGGTTTCAGGCCAGCTATGTCTTACAGTCCTGGCTCCTTTGGTTTGGAAGCTATTGCTGGACGTTTGGCATGTTTGGCAGCAACTGCTGCTCCGGCCGAGAAAAACACTTTTGGTGCACCAGGGAGGTACATTTGAGTTTCCCAGGCAAACGAAAGCGGTGTCTCCAATGCTTATAGTTTCTGTTTGTGTCTCACCTGACGAGGATTCAGGCCAGCTATGTCTTTCAGTCCTGGCTCCTTTGGTTTGGAAGCTATTGCTGGACGTTTGGCAGAAAATGCTGCTCCGGCCGAGAAAAACACTTTTGGTGCACCAGGGAGGTACATTTGAGTTTCCCAGGCAAACCAAAGCGGTGACACCAAAGCTTATAGTTTCTGAGTGTGTCTCCCCTGAGGAGGTTTCAGGCCAGCTATGTCTTTCAGTCCTGGCTCCTTTGGTTTGGAAGCTATTGCTGGATGTTTGGCAGCAAATGCTGCTCTGGCCGAGAAATACACTTTTGGTGAACCACGGTGGTGCATTTGAGTTTCCCAGGCAAACCAAAGTGGTGACACCAAAGTTTCTAGTTTCTGTTTGTGTCTCCCCTGAGGAGGTTTCAGGCCAGCTATGCCTTTCAGTCCTGGCTCCTTTGGTTTGGAAGCTATTGCTGGACATTTCGCAATTTTGGCAGCAAATGCTGCTCCGTCCGAGAAAAACACTTTTTGTGCACCAGGGAGGTACATTTGAGTTTCCCAGGCGAACCAAAGTGGTGCCACCAAAGTTGATAGTTTCTGTTTGTGTCTCCCCTGAGGAGGTTTGAGGCCAGATATGTCTTTCAGTCCTGGCTCCTTTGGTTTGGAAGCTATTGCTGGACGTTTAGCATGTTTGTCAGCAAATGCTGCTCCGGCCCAGAAAAACACTTTTGGTGCACCAGGGAGGTACATTTGAGTTTCCCAGGCAAACCAAAGCGGTGACACCAAAGTTGATAGTTTCTGTTTGTGTCTCCCCTGAGGAGGTTTCAGGCC
Organism: Laterallus jamaicensis coturniculus; assembly: GCA_022605575.1. NCBI lineage: Eukaryota > Metazoa > Chordata > Aves > Gruiformes > Rallidae > Laterallus > Laterallus jamaicensis. The sequence continues at coordinate 3,214,718 of JAKCOX010000070.1, read as the reverse complement.
AGCTATGTCTTTCAGTCCTGGCTCCTTTGGTTTGGAAGCTATTGCTGGACGTTTGGCAGCAAATGCTGCTCCGGCCGAGAAAAACACTTTTGGTGCACCAGGGATGTATATTTGAGTTTCCCAGGCAAACCAAAGCGGTGACACCAAAGTTGATAGTTTCTGTTTGTGTCTCCCCTGAGGAGGTTTCAGGCCAGCTATGTCTTTCAGTCCTGACTCCTTTGGTTTGGAAGCTATTGCTGGACATTTCGCATGTTTTGCAGCAAATGCTGCTCCGGCCGAGAAAAACACTTTTGGTGCACCATGCAGGTACATTTGAGTTTCCCAGGCAAACCAAAGCAATGACACCCAAGTTGAAAGTTTCTGTTTGTGTCTCCCCTGAGGAGGTTTCAGGCCAGCTATGTCTTTCAGTCCTGGCTTTTTTGGTTTGGAAGCTATTTCTGGACGTTTGGCAGAAAATGCTGCTCCGGCCGAGAAAAACACTTTTGGTGCACCAGGGAGGTACATTTGTGTTTCCCAGGCAAGCCAAAGCGGTGACACCAAAGCTTATAGTTTCTGATTGTGTCTCGCCTGACCAGGTTTCAGGCCAGCTATGTATTTCAGTCCTGGCTCCTTTGGTTTGGAAGCTATTGCTGGACGTTTGGCATGTTTGGCAGCAAATGCTGCTCCGGCCGAGAGAAAAACTTTTGGTGCACCAGGGAGGTACATTTGAGTTTCCCAGGCAAACCAAAGCGGTGACACCAAAGTTGATAGTTTCTGTTTGTGTCTTCCCTAAGGAGGTTTCAGGCCAGCTATGTCTTTCAGTCCTGGCTCCTTTGGTTTGGAAGCTATTGCTGGACGTTTGGCAGCAAATACTGCTCCGGCCAAGAAAAACACTTTTGGTGCACCAGGGAGGTACATTTGAGATTCCCAGGCAAACCAAAGCGGTGACAACAAAGCTTATAGTTTCGGTGTGTTTCTCCCCTGAGGAGCTTTCAGGCCAGCTATGTCTTTCAGTCCTGGCTCCTTTGGTTTGGAAGCTTTTGCTGGACGTTTGGCATGTTTGGCGACAAATACTGCTCCGGCCGAGAAAAACACTTTTGGTGCACCAGGGAGGTACATTTGTGTTTCCCAGGCAAGCCAAAGCGGTGACACCAAAGTTGATAGTTTCTGTTTGTGTCTCCCCTGAGGAGGTTTCAGGCCAGCTATGTCTTTCAGTCCTGGCTCCTTTGGTTTGGAAGCTACTGCTGGACATTTCGCATGTTTGGCAGCAAATGCTGCTCCGGCCGAGAAAAACACTTTTGGTGCACCATGCAGGTACATTTGAGTTTCCCAGGCAAACCAAAGCGGTGACACCAAAGTTGAAAGTTTCTGTTTGGGTCTCCCCTGACGAGGTTTCAGGCCAGCTATGTCTTTCAGTCCTGGCTTTTTTGGTTTGGAAGCTATTTCTGGACGTTTGGCAGAAAATGCTGCTCCGGCCGAGAAAAACACTTTTGGTGAACCACGGTGGTGCATTTGAGTTTCCCAGGCAAACCAAAGTGGTGACACCAAAGTTTCTAGTTTCTGTTTGTGTCTCCCCTGAGGAGGTTTCAGGCCAGCTATGCCTTTCAGTCCTGGCTCCTTTGGTTTGGAAGCTATTGCTGGACATTTCGCAATTTTGGCAGCAAATGCTGCTCCGTCCGAGAAAAACACTTTTTGTGCACCAGGGAGGTACATTTGAGTTTCCCAGGCAAACCAAAGTGGTGCCACCAAAGTTGATAGTTTCTGTTTGTGTCTCCCCTGAGGAGGTTTGAGGCCAGATATGTCTTTCAGTCCTGGCTCCTTTGGTTTGGAAGCTATTGCTGGACGTTTAGCATGTTTGTCAGCAAATGCTGCTCCGGCCCAGAAAAACACTTTTGGTGCACCAGGGAGGTACATTTGAGTTTCCCAGGCAAACCAAAGCGGTGACACCAAAGTTGATAGTTTCTGTTTGTGTCTCCCCTGAGGAGGTTTCAGGCCAGCTATGTCTTTCAGTCCTGGCTCCTTTGGTTTGGAAGCTATTGCTGGACGTTTGGCAGCAAATGCTGCTCCGGCCGAGAAAAACACTTTTGGTGCACCAGGGATGTATATTTGAGTTTCCCAGGCAAACCAAAGCGGTGACACCAAAGTTGATAGTTTCTGTTTGTGTCTCCCCTGAGGAGGTTTCAGGCCAGCTATGTCTTTCAGTCCTGACTCCTTTGGTTTGGAAGCTATTGCTGGACATTTCGCATGTTTTGCAGCAAATGCTGCTCCGGCCGAGAAAAACACTTTTGGTGCACCATGCAGGTACATTTGAGTTTCCCAGGCAAACCAAAGCAATGACACCCAAGTTGAAAGTTTCTGTTTGTGTCTCCCCTGAGGAGGTTTCAGGCCAGCTATGTCTTTCAGTCCTGGCTTTTTTGGTTTGGAAGCTATTTCTGGACGTTTGGCAGAAAATGCTGCTCCGGCCGAGAAAAACACTTTTGGTGCACCAGGGAGGTACATTTGTGTTTCCCAGGCAAGCCAAAGCGGTGACACCAAAGCTTATAGTTTCTGATTGTGTCTCGCCTGACCAGGTTTCAGGCCAGCTATGCCTTTCAGTCCTGGCTCCTTTGGTTTGGAAGCTATTGCTGGACATTTCGCAATTTTGGCAGCAAATGCTGCTCCGTCCGAGAAAAACACTTTTTGTGCACCAGGGAGGTACATTTGAGTTTCCCAGGCAAACCAAAGTGGTGCCACCAAAGTTGATAGTTTCTGTTTGTGTCTCCCCTGAGGAGGTTTGAGGCCAGATATGTCTTTCAGTCCTGGCTCCTTTGGTTTGGAAGCTATTGCTGGACGTTTAGCATGTTTGTCAGCAAATGCTGCTCCGGCCCAGAAAAACACTTTTGGTGCACCAGGGAGGTACATTTGAGTTTCCCAGGCAAACCAAAGCGGTGACACCAAAGTTGATAGTTTCTGTTTGTGTCTCCCCTGAGGAGGTTTCAGGCCAGCTATGTCTTTCAGTCCTGGCTCCTTTGGTTTGGAAGCTATTGCTGGACGTTTGGCAGCAAATGCTGCTCCGGCCGAGAAAAACACTTTTGGTGCACCAGGGATGTATATTTGAGTTTCCCAGGCAAACCAAAGCGGTGACACCAAAGTTGATAGTTTCTGTTTGTGTCTCCCCTGAGGAGGTTTCAGGCCAGCTATGTCTTTCAGTCCTGACTCCTTTGGTTTGGAAGCTATTGCTGGACATTTCGCATGTTTTGCAGCAAATGCTGCTCCGGCCGAGAAAAACACTTTTGGTGCACCATGCAGGTACATTTGAGTTTCCCAGGCAAACCAAAGCAATGACACCCAAGTTGAAAGTTTCTGTTTGTGTCTCCCCTGAGGAGGTTTCAGGCCAGCTATGTCTTTCAGTCCTGGCTTTTTTGGTTTGGAAGCTATTTCTGGACGTTTGGCAGAAAATGCTGCTCCGGCCGAGAAAAACACTTTTGGTGCACCAGGGAGGTACATTTGTGTTTCCCAGGCAAGCCAAAGCGGTGACACCAAAGCTTATAGTTTCTGATTGTGTCTCGCCTGACCAGGTTTCAGGCCAGCTATGCCTTTCAGTCCTGGCTCCTTTGGTTTGGAAGCTATTGCTGGACATTTCGCAATTTTGGCAGCAAATGCTGCTCCGTCCGAGAAAAACACTTTTTGTGCACCAGGGAGGTACATTTGAGTTTCCCAGGCAAACCAAAGTGGTGCCACCAAAGTTGATAGTTTCTGTTTGTGTCTCCCCTGAGGAGGTTTGAGGCCAGATATGTCTTTCAGTCCTGGCTCCTTTGGTTTGGAAGCTATTGCTGGACGTTTAGCATGTTTGTCAGCAAATGCTGCTCCGGCCCAGAAAAACACTTTTGGTGCACCAGGGAGGTACATTTGAGTTTCCCAGGCAAACCAAAGCGGTGACACCAAAGTTGATAGTTTCTGTTTGTGTCTCCCCTGAGGAGGTTTCAGGCCAGCTATGTCTTTCAGTCCTGGCTCCTTTGGTTTGGAAGCTATTGCTGGACGTTTGGCAGCAAATGCTGCTCCGGCCGAGAAAAACACTTTTGGTGCACCAGGGATGTATATTTGAGTTTCCCAGGCAAACCAAAGCGGTGACACCAAAGTTGATAGTTTCTGTTTGTGTCTCCCCTGAGGAGGTTTCAGGCCAGCTATGTCTTTCAGTCCTGACTCCTTTGGTTTGGAAGCTATTGCTGGACATTTCGCATGTTTTGCAGCAAATGCTGCTCCGGCCGAGAAAAACACTTTTGGTGCACCATGCAGGTACATTTGAGTTTCCCAGGCAAACCAAAGCAATGACACCCAAGTTGAAAGTTTCTGTTTGTGTCTCCCCTGAGGAGGTTTCAGGCCAGCTATGTCTTTCAGTCCTGGCTTTTTTGGTTTGGAAGCTATTTCTGGACGTTTGGCAGAAAATGCTGCTCCGGCCGAGAAAAACACTTTTGGTGCACCAGGGAGGTACATTTGTGTTTCCCAGGCAAGCCAAAGCGGTGACACCAAAGCTTATAGTTTCTGATTGTGTCTCGCCTGACCAGGTTTCAGGCCAGCTATGTATTTCAGTCCTGGCTCCTTTGGTTTGGAAGCTATTGCTGGACGTTTGGCATGTTTGGCAGCAAATGCTGCTCCGGCCGAGAGAAAAACTTTTGGTGCACCAGGGAGGTACATTTGAGTTTCCCAGGCAAACCAAAGCGGTGACACCAAAGTTGATAGTTTCTGTTTGTGTCTTCCCTAAGGAGGTTTCAGGCCAGCTATGTCTTTCAGTCCTGGCTCCTTTGGTTTGGAAGCTATTGCTGGACGTTTGGCAGCAAATACTGCTCCGGCCAAGAAAAACACTTTTGGTGCACCAGGGAGGTACATTTGAGATTCCCAGGCAAACCAAAGCGGTGACAACAAAGCTTATAGTTTCGGTGTGTTTCTCCCCTGAGGAGCTTTCAGGCCAGCTATGTCTTTCAGTCCTGGCTCCTTTGGTTTGGAAGCTTTTGCTGGACGTTTGGCATGTTTGGCGACAAATACTGCTCCGGCCGAGAAAAACACTTTTGGTGCACCAGGGAGGTACATTTGAGTTTCCCAGGCAAACCAAAGCGGTGACAACAAAGCTTATCGTTTCGGTGTGTGTCTCCCCTGAGGAGCTTTCAGGCCAGCTATGTCTTTCAGTCCTGGCTCCTTTGGTTTGGAAGCTTTTGCTGGACGAGTGGCATGTTTGGCGACAAATAATGCTCCGGCCGAGAAAAACACTTTTGGTGCACCAGGGAGGTACATTTGAGTTTCCCAGGCAAACCAAAGCGGTGACACCAAAGTTGATAGTTTCTGTTTGTGTCTCCCCTGAGGAGGTTTCAGGCCAGCTATGTCTTTCAGTCCTGGCTCCTTTGGTTTGGAAGCTATTGCTGGACATTTCGCATGTTTGGCAGCAAATGCTGCTCCGGCCGAGAAAAACACTTTTGGTGCACCATGCAGGTACATTTGAGTTTCCCAGGCAAACCAAAGCGGTGACACCAAAGTTGAAAGTTTCTGTTTGTGTCTCCCCTGAGGAGGTTTCAGGCCAGCTATGTCTTTCAGTCCTGGCTTTTTTGGTTTGGAAGCTATTGCTGGACGTTTGGCAGCAAATGCTGCTCCGGCCGAGAAAAACACTTTTGGTGCACCAGGGAGGTACATTTGAGTTTCCCAGGCAAACCAAAGCGGTGACAGCAAAGTTGATAGTTTCTGTTTGTGTCTCCCCTGAGGAGGTTTCAGGCCAGCTATGTCTTTCAGTCCTGGCTCCTTTGATTTGAAAGCTATAGCTGGACGTTTGGAATGGTTGGCAGCAAATGCTGCTCCGGCCGAGAAAAACACTTTTGGTGCACCAGGGAGGTACATTTGAGTTACCCAGGAAAACCAAAGCGGTGACACCAAAGTTTCTAGTTTCTTTTTGTGCCTCCCCTGAGGAGGTATCAGGCCAGCTATGTCTTTCAGTCCTGGCTCCTTTGGTTTGGAAGCTATTGCTGGACGTTCGGCAGCAAATGCTGCTCCGGCCGAGAAAAACACTTTTGGTGCACCAGGGAGGTACATTTGAGTTTCCCAGGCAAACCAAAGCGGTTACCCCAAAGCTGATAGTTTCTGTTTGTGTCTCGCCTGACGAGGTTTCAGGCCAGCTATGTCTTTCAGTCCTGGCTCCTCTGGTTTGGAAGCTATTGCTGGACGTTTGGCATGTTTGGCAGAAAATGCTGCTCCAGCCGAGAAAAACACTTTTGGTGCACCAGGGAGGTACATTTGAGTTTCCCAGGCAAACCAAAGCGTTGACACCAATGTTTCTCGTTTCTGTTTGTGTCTCCCCTGAGGAGGTTTCAGGCCAGCTATGTCTTTCAGTCCTGGCTCCTTTGGTTTGGAAGCTATGTCTGGACGTTTGGCAGCAAATGCTGCTCCGGCAGAGAAAAACACTTTTGGTGCACCAGGGAGGTACATTTGAGTTTCCCTGGCAAACCAAAGCGGTGACACCAAAGCTTATAGTTTCTGTTTGTGTCTCCCCTGAGGAGGTTTCAGGCCAGCTATGTCTTTCAGTCCTGGCTCCTTTGGTTTGGAAGCTATTGCTGGACGTTTGGCATGTTTGGCAGCAACTGCTGCTCCGGCCGAGAAAAACACTTTTGGTGCACCAGGGAGGTACATTTGAGTTTCCCAGGCAAACGAAAGCGGTGTCTCCAAAGCTTATAGTTTCTGTTTGTGTCTCCCCTGAGGAGGTTTCAGGCCAGCTATGTCTTTCAGTCCTGGCTCCTTTGGTTTGGAAGCTATTGCTGGACGTTTGGCAGAAAATGCTGCTCCGGCCGAGAAAAACACTTTTGGTGCACCAGGGAGGTACATTTGAGCTTCCCAGGCAAACCAAAGCGGTGACACCAAAGCTTATAGTTTCTGTGTGTGTCTCCGCTGAGGAGGTTTCAGGCCAGCTATGTCTTTCAGTCCTGGCTTTTTTGGTTTGGAAGCTATTGCTGGACGTTTGGCATGTTTGGCAGCAAACGCTGCTCCGGCCGAGAAAAACACTTTTGGTGCACCAGGGAGGTACATTTGAGTTTCCCAGGCAAACCAAAACGGTGTCACCAAAGCTTATAGTTTCTGTTTGTGTCTCCCCTTAGGAGGTTTCAGGCCAGCTATGTCTTTCAGTCCTGGCTCCTTTGGTTTCGAAGCTATTGCTGGACGTTTGTCATGGTTGTCAGCAAATGCTGCTCCGGCCGAGAAAAACACTTTTGGTGCACCAGGGAGGTACATTTGAGTTTCCCAGGCAAACGAAAGCAGTGACACCAAAGTTTCTAGTTTCTTTTTGTGCCTCCCCTGAGGAGGTTTCAGGCCAGCTATGTCTTTCAGTCCTGGCTCCTTTGGTTTGGAAGCTATTGCTGGACGTTTGGCAGCAACTTCTGTTTCGGCCGAGAAAAACACTTTTAGTACACCAGGGAGGTACATTTGAGTTTCCCAGGCAAACCAAAGCGGTGACACCAAAGTTGATGGTTTCTGTTAGTGTCTCCCCTGAGGAGGTTTCAGGCCAGCTATGTCTTTCAGTCCTGGCTCCTTTGGTTTGGAAGCTATTGCTGGACGTTTGGCATGTTTGGCAGCAAATGCTACTCCGGCCGAGAAAAACACTTTTGGTGCACCGCGAAGGTACATTTGAGTTTTCCAGGCAAACCAAAGAAGTGACACCAAAGTTTATAGTTTCTGTTTGGGTCTCCCCTGACGAGGTTTCAGGCCAGCTATGTCTTTCAGTCCTGGCTCCTTTGGTTTGGAAGCTATTGCTGGACGTTTGGCAGCAACTGCTGCTCCGGCCGAGAAAAACACTTTTGGTGCACCAGGGAGGTACATTTGAGTTTCTCAGGCAAACCTAAGCGGTGACACCAAAGTTGATAGTTTCTGTTTGTGTCTCCCCTGAGAAGGCTTCAGGCCAGCTATGTCTTTCAGTCCTGGCTCCTTTGGTTTGGAAGCTATGGATGCACGTTTGGCATGTTTGGCAGCAAATGCTGCTCCGGCCGAGAAAAACACTTTTGGTGCACCGTGCAGGTACATTTGAGTTTCCCAGGCAAACCAAAGCAGTGACACCAAAGTTTATAGTTTCTGCTTGGGTCTCCCCTGACGAGGTTTCAGGCCAGCTATGTCTTTCAGTCCTGGCTCCTTTGGTTTGGAAGCTATTGCTGGACGTTTGGCAGCAACTGCTGCTCCGGCCGAGAAAAACACTTTTGGTGCACCAGGGAGGTACATTTGAGTTTCCCAGGCAAACGAAAGCAGTGACACCAAAGTTGATAGTTTCTGTTTGTGTCTCCCCTGAGGAGGCTTCAGGCCAGCTATGTCTTTCAGTCCTGGCTCCTTTGGTTTGGAAGCTATTGCTGGACGTTTGGCATGTTTGGCAGCAACTGCTGCTCCGGCCGAGAAAAACACTTTTGGTGCACCAGGGAGGTACATTTGAGTTTCCCAGGCAAACGAAAGAGGTGTCTCCAAAGCTTATAGTTTCTGTTTGTGTCTCGCCTGATGAGGTTTCAGGCCAGCTATATATTTCAGTGCCGGCTCCTTTGGTTTGGAAGCTATTGCTGGACGTTTGGCATGTTTGGCAGCAAATGCTGCTCCGGCCGAGAAAAACACTTTTGGTGCACAAGGGAGGTACATTTGAGTTTCCCAGGCAAACCAAAGCGGTGACAACAAAGCTTATAGTTTCTGTTTGTGTCTCCCCTGAGGAGGTTTCAGGCCAGCTATGTCTTTCAGTCCTGGCTCCTTTGGTTTGGAAGCTATTGCTGGACGTTTGGCAGCAAATACTGCTCCGGCCGAGAAAAACACTTTTGGTGCACCAGGGAGGTACATTTGAGTTTCCCAGGCAAACCAAAGCGGTGACAACAAAGTCGATAGTTTCTGTTTGTGTCTCCCCTGAGGAGGTTTCCGGCCAGCTATGTCTTTCAGTCCTGGCTCATTTGGTTTGGAAGCTATTGCTGGACATTCGGCAGCAAATGCTGTTCCGGCCGAGAAAAACACTTTTGGTGCACCAGGGAGGTACATTTGAGTTTCCCAGGCAAACCAAAGAGGTGACACAAAGGTTGATAGTTTCTGCTTGTGTCTCCCCTGAGGAGGTTTCAGGCCAGCTATGTCTTTCAGTCCTGGCTCCTTTGGTTTGGAAGCTATTGCTGGACGTTTGGAAGCAAATGCTGCTCCGGCAGAGAAAAACACTTTTGGTGCACCAGGGAGGTACAATTGAGTTTCCCAGGCAAACCAAAGCGGTGACACCAAAGCTGATAGTTTCTGTTTGTGTCTCCCCTGAGGAGGTTTCAGGCCAGCTATGTCTTTCAGTCCTGGCTCCTTTGGTTTGGAAGCTATTGCTGGACATTTCGCATGTTTGCAGCAACTGCTGCTCCGGCCGAGAAAAACACTTTAGGTGCACCAGGGAGGTACATTTGAGTTTCCCAGGCAAACCAAAGCGGTGACAACAAAGCTTATAGTTTCTGTTTGTGTCTCCCCTGAGGAGGTTTCAGGCCAGCTATGTCTTTCAGTCCTGGCTCCTTTGGTTTGGAAGCTATTGCTGGACGTTTGGCAGCAAATACTGCTCCGGCCGAGAAAAACACTTTTGGTGCACCAGGGAGGTACATTTGAGTTTCCCAGGCAAACCAAAGCGGTGACAACAAAGTCGATAGTTTCTGTTTGTGTCTCCCCTGAGGAGGTTTCCGGCCAGCTATGTCTTTCAGTCCTGGCTCATTTGGTTTGGAAGCTATTGCTGGACATTTGGCAGCAAATGCTGTTCCGGCCGAGAAAAACACTTTTGGTGCACCAGGGAGGTACATTTGAGTTTCCCAGGCAAACCAAAGAGGTGACACAAAGGTTGATAGTTTCTGCTTGTGTCTCCCCTGAGGAGGTTTCAGGCCAGCTATGTCTTTCAGTCCTGGCTCCTTTGGTTTGGAAGCTATTGCTGGACGTTTGGAAGCAAATGCTGCTCCGGCAGAGAAAAACACTTTTGGTGCACCAGGGAGGTACAATTGAGTTTCCCAGGCAAACCAAAGCGGTGACACCAAAGCTGATAGTTTCTGTTTGTGTCTCCCCTGAGGAGGTTTCAGGCCAGCTATGTCTTTCAGTCCTGGCTCCTTTGGTTTGGAAGCTATTGCTGGACATTTCGCATGTTTGCAGCAACTGCTGCTCCGGCCGAGAAAAACACTTTAGGTGCACCAGGGAGGTACATTTGAGTTTCCCAGGCAAACCAAAGCGGTGACACCAAAGTTTCTAGTTTCTTTTTGTGCCTCCCCTGAGGAGGTTTCAGGCCAGCTATGTCTTTCAGTCCTGGCTCCTTTGGTTTGGAAGCTATTGCTGGACGTTTGGCAGCAACTTCTGTTTTGGCCGAGAAAAACACTTTTAGTACACCAGGGAGGAACATTTGAGTTTCCCAGGCAAACCAAAGCGGTGACACCAAAGTTGATGGTTTCTGTTAGTGTCTCCCCTGAGGAGGTTTCAGGCCAGCTATGTCTTTCAGTCCTGGCTCCTTTGGTTTGGAAGCAATGGATGCACGTTTGGCATGTTTGGCAGCAAATGCTGCTCCGGCCGAGAAAAACACTTTTGGTGCACCGTGCAGGTACATTTGAGTTTCCCAGGCAAACCAAAGCAGTGACACCAAAGTTTATAGTTTCTGTTTGGGTCTCCCCTGACGAGGTTTCAGGCCAGCTATGTCTTTCAGTCCTGGCTCCTTTGGTTTGGAAGCTATTGCTGGACGTTTGGCAGCAACTGCTGCTCCGGCCGAGAAAAACACTTTTGGTGCACCAGGGAGGTACATTTGAGTTTCCCAGGCAAACCAAAGCGGTGACACCAAAGTTGATAGTTTCTGTTTGTGTCTCCCCTGAGGAGGCTTCAGGCCAGCTATGTCTTTCAGTCCTGGCTCCTTTGGTTTGGAAGCTATTGCTGGACGTTTGGCATGTTTGGCAGCAACTGCTGCTCCGGCCGAGAAAAACACTTTTGGTGCACCAGGGAGGTACATTTGAGTTTCCCAGGCAAACGAAAGCGGTGTCTCCAAAGCTTATAGTTTCTGTTTGTGTCTCCCCTGAGGAGGTTTCAGGCCAGCTATGTCTTTCAGTCCCGGCTCCTTTGGTTTGGAAGCTATTGCTGGACGTTTGGCATGTTTGGCAGCAAATGCTGCTCTGGCCGAGAAAAACACTTTTGGTGCACCAGGGAGGTACATTTGAGTTTCCCAGGCAAACCAAAGCGGTGACAACAAAGCTTATAGTTTCTGTTTGTGTCTCCCCTGAGGAGGTTTCAGGCCAGCTATGTCTTTCAGTCCTGGCTCCTTTGGTTTGGAAGCTATTGCTGGACGTTTGGCAGCAACTGCTGCTCCGGCCGAGAAAAACACTTTTGGTGCACCAGGGAGGTACATTTGAGTTTCCCAGGCAAACCAAAGCGGTGACACCAAAGTTGATGGTTTCTGTTTGTGTCTCCCCTGAGGAGGTTTCAGGCCAGCTATGTCTTTCAGTCCTGGCTCCTTTGGTTTGGAAGCTATTGCTGGACGTTTGGCAGCAAATGCTGCTCCGGCCGAGAAAAACACTTTTGGTGCACCAGGGAGGTACATTTGAGTTTCCCAGGCAAACCAAAGCGGTGACACCAAAGTTGATAGTTTCTGTTTGTGTCTCCCCTGAGGAGGTTTCAGGCCAGCTATGTCTTACAGTCCTGGCTCCTTTGGTTTGGAAGCTATTGCTGGACGTTTCGCAATTTTGGCAGCAAATGCTGCTCCGTCCGAGAAAAACACTTTTTGTGCACCAGGGAGGTACATTTGAGTTTCCCAGGCGAACCAAAGTGGTGCCACCAAAGTTGATAGTTTCTGTTTGTGTCTCCCCTGAGGAGGTTTGAGGCCAGATATGTCTTTCAGTCCTGGCTCCTTTGGTTTGGAAGCTATTGCTGGACGTTTAGCATGTTTGTCAGCAAATGCTGCTCCGGCCCAGAAAAACACTTTTGGTGCACCAGGGAGGTACATTTGAGTTTCCCAGGCAAACCAAAGCGGTGACACCAAAGTTGATAGTTTCTGTTTGTGTCTCCCCTGAGGAGGTTTCAGGCCAGCTATGTCTTTCAGTCCTGGCTCCTTTGGTTTGGAAGCTATTGCTGGACGTTTGGCAGCAAATGCTGCTCCGGCCGAGAAAAACACTTTTGGTGCACCAGGGATGTATATTTGAGTTTCCCAGGCAAACCAAAGCGGTGACACCAAAGTTGATAGTTTCTGTTTGTGTCTCCCCTGAGGAGGTTTCAGGCCAGCTATGTCTTTCAGTCCTGACTCCTTTGGTTTGGAAGCTATTGCTGGACATTTCGCATGTTTTGCAGCAAATGCTGCTCCGGCCGAGAAAAACACTTTTGGTGCACCATGCAGGTACATTTGAGTTTCCCAGGCAAACCAAAGCAATGACACCCAAGTTGAAAGTTTCTGTTTGTGTCTCCCCTGAGGAGGTTTCAGGCCAGCTATGTCTTTCAGTCCTGGCTTTTTTGGTTTGGAAGCTATTTCTGGACGTTTGGCAGAAAATGCTGCTCCGGCCGAGAAAAACACTTTTGGTGCACCAGGGAGGTACATTTGTGTTTCCCAGGCAAGCCAAAGCGGTGACACCAAAGTTGATAGTTTCTGTTTGTGTCTCGCCTGACCAGGTTTCAGGCCAGCTATGCCTTTCAGTCCTGGCTCCTTTGGTTTGGAAGCTATTGCTGGACATTTCGCAATTTTGGCAGCAAATGCTGCTCCGTCCGAGAAAAACACTTTTTGTGCACCAGGGAGGTACATTTGAGTTTCCCAGGCAAACCAAAGTGGTGCCACCAAAGTTGATAGTTTCTGTTTGTGTCTCCCCTGAGGAGGTTTGAGGCCAGATATGTCTTTCAGTCCTGGCTCCTTTGGTTTGGAAGCTATTGCTGGACGTTTGGCAGCAAATACTGCTCCGGCCAAGAAAAACACTTTTGGTGCACCAGGGAGGTACATTTGAGATTCCCAGGCAAACCAAAGCGGTGACAACAAAGCTTATAGTTTCGGTGTGTTTCTCCCCTGAGGAGCTTTCAGGCCAGCTATGTCTTTCAGTCCTGGCTCCTTTGGTTTGGAAGCTTTTGCTGGACGTTTGGCATGTTTGGCGACAAATACTGCTCCGGCCGAGAAAAACACTTTTGGTGCACCAGGGAGGTACATTTGAGTTTCCCAGGCAAACCAAAGCGGTGACAACAAAGCTTATCGTTTCGGTGTGTGTCTCCCCTGAGGAGCTTTCAGGCCAGCTATGTCTTTCAGTCCTGGCTCCTTTGGTTTGGAAGCTTTTGCTGGACGAGTGGCATGTTTGGCGACAAATAATGCTCCGGCCGAGAAAAACACTTTTGGTGCACCAGGGAGGTACATTTGAGTTTCCCAGGCAAACGAAAGCGGTGTCTCCAAAGCTTATAGTTTCTGTTTGTGTCTCCCCTGAGGAGGTTTCAGGCCAGCTATGTCTTTCAGTCCTGGCTCCTTTGGTTTGGAAGCTATTGCTGGACATTTCGCATGTTTGGCAGCAAATGCTGCTCCGGCCGAGAAAAACACTTTTGGTGCACCATGCAGGTACATTTGAGTTTCCCAGGCAAACCAAAGCGGTGACACCAAAGTTGAAAGTTTCTGTTTGTGTCTCCCCTGAGGAGGTTTCAGGCCAGCTATGTCTTTCAGTCCTGGCTTTTTTGGTTTGGAAGCTATTGCTGGACGTTTGGCAGCAAATGCTGCTCCAGCCGAGAAAAACACTTTTGGTGCACCAGGGAGGTACATTTGAGTTTCCCAGGCAAACCAAAGCGGTGACAGCAAAGTTGATAGTTTCTGTTTGTGTCTCCCCTGAGGAGGTTTCAGGCCAGCTATGTCTTTCAGTCCTGGCTCCTTTGATTTGAAAGCTATAGCTGGACGTTTGGAATGGTTGGCAGCAAATGCTGCTCCGGCCGAGAAAAACACTTTTGGTGCACCAGGGAGGTACATTTGAGTTTCCCAGGCAAACCAAAGCGGTGACAGCAAAGTTGATAGTTTCTGTTTGTGTCTCCCCTCAGGAGGTTTCAGGCCAGCTATGTCTTTCAGTCCTGGCTCCTTTTGTTTGGAAGCTATTGCTGGAGGTTTGGAATGGTTGGCAGCAAATGCTGCTCCGGCCGAGTAAAACACTTTCGGTGCACCAGGGAGGTACATTTGAGTTACCCAGGAAAACCAAAGCGGTGACACCAAAGTTTCTAGTTTCTTTTTGTGCCTCCCCTGAGGAGGTATCAGGCCAGCTATGTCTTTCAGTCCTGGCTCCTTTGGTTTGGAAGCTATTGCTGGACGTTCGGCAGCAAATGCTGCTCCGGCCGAGAAAAACACTTTTGGTGCACCAGGGAGGTACATTTGAGTTTCCCAGGCAAACCAAAGCAGTTACCCCAAAGCTGATAGTTTCTGTTTGTGTCTCGCCTGACGAGGTTTCAGGCCAGCTATGTCTTTCAGTCCTGGCTCCTCTGGTTTGGAAGCTATTGCTGGACGTTTGGCATGTTTGGCAGAAAATGCTGCTCCAGCCGAGAAAAACACTTTTGGTGCACCAGGGAGGTACATTTGAGTTTCCCAGGCAAACCAAAGCGTTGACACCAATGTTTCTCGTTTCTGTTTGTGTCTCCCCTGAGGAGGTTTCAGGCCAGCTATGTCTTTCAGTCCTGGCTCCTTTGGTTTGGAAGCTATGTCTGGACGTTTGGCAGCAAATGCTGCTCCGGCAGAGAAAAACACTTTTGGTGCACCAGGGAGGTACATTTGAGTTTCCCAGGCAAACCAAAGCGGTGACACCAAAGCTTATAGTTTCTGTTTGTGTCTCCCCTGAGGAGGTTTCAGGCCAGCTATGTCTTTCAGTCCTGGCTCCTTTGGTTTGGAAGCTATTGCTGGACGTTTGGCATGTTTGGCAGCAACTGCTGCTCCGGCCGAGAAAAACACTTTTGGTGCACCAGGGAGGTACATTTGAGTTTCCCAGGAAAACGAAAGCGGTGTCTCCAAAGCTTATAGTTTCTGTTTGTGTCTCCCCTGAGGAGGTTTCAGGCCAGCTATGTCTTTCAGTCCTGGCTCCTTTGGTTTGGAAGCTATTGCTGGACGTTTGGCAGAAAATGCTGCTCCGGCCGAGAAAAACACTTTTGGTGCACCAGGGAGGTACATTTGAGCTTCCCAGGCAAACCAAAGCGGTGACACCAAAGCTTATAGTTTCTGTGTGTGTCTCCGCTGAGGAGGTTTCAGGCCAGCTATGTCTTTCAGTCCTGGCTTTTTTGGTTTGGAAGCTATTGCTGGACGTTTGGCATGTTTGGCAGCAAACGCTGCTCCGGCCGAGAAAAACACTTTTGGTGCACCAGGGAGGTACATTTGAGTTTCCCAGGCAAACCAAAACGGTGTCACCAAAGC
Source organism: Laterallus jamaicensis coturniculus (assembly GCA_022605575.1). NCBI lineage: Eukaryota > Metazoa > Chordata > Aves > Gruiformes > Rallidae > Laterallus > Laterallus jamaicensis. Next base: position 3,199,399 of record JAKCOX010000070.1, on the reverse strand, counting down.
TTATAGTTTCTGTTTGTGTCTCCCCTGAGGAGGTTTCAGGCCAGCTATGTCTTTCAGTCCTGGCTCCTTTGGTTTCGAAGCTATTGCTGGACGTTTGTCATGGTTGTCAGCAAATGCTGCTCCGGCCGAGAAAAACACTTTTGGTGCACCAGGGAGGTACATTTGAGTTTCCCAGGCAAACGAAAGCAGTGACACCAAAGTTTCTAGTTTCTTTTTGTGCCTCCCCTGAGGAGGTTTCAGGCCAGCTATGTCTTTCAGTCCTGGCTCCTTTGGTTTGGAAGCTATTGCTGGACGTTTGGCAGCAACTTCTGTTTCGGCCGAGAAAAACACTTTTAGTACACCAGGGAGGTACATTTGAGTTTCCCAGGCAAACCAAAGCGGTGACACCAAAGTTGATGGTTTCTGTTAGTGTCTCCCCTGAGGAGGTTTCAGGCCAGCTATGTCTTTCAGTCCTGGCTCCTTTGGTTTGGAAGCTATTGCTGGACGTTTGGCATGTTTGGCAGCAAATGCTACTCCGGCCGAGAAAAACACTTTTGGTGCACCGTGCAGGTACATTTGAGTTTTCCAGGCAAACCAAAGAAGTGACACCAAAGTTTATAGTTTCTGTTTGGGTCTCCCCTGACGAGGTTTCAGGCCAGCTATGTCTTTCAGTCCTGGCTCCTTTGGTTTGGAAGCTATTGCTGGACGTTTGGCAGCAACTGCTGCTCCGGCCGAGAAAAACACTTTTGGTGCACCAGGGAGGTACATTTGAGTTTCCCAGGCAAACCTAAGCGGTGACACCAAAGTTGATAGTTTCTGTTTGTGTCTCCCCTGAGAAGGCTTCAGGCCAGCTATGTCTTTCAGTCCTGGCTCCTTTGGTTTGGAAGCTATGGATGCACGTTTGGCATGTTTGGCAGCAAATGCTGCTCCGGCCGAGAAAAACACTTTTGGTGCACCGTGCAGGTACATTTGAGTTTCCCAGGCAAACCAAAGCAGTGACACCAAAGTTTATAGTTTCTGCTTGGGTCTCCCCTGACGAGGTTTCAGGCCAACTATGTCTTTCAGTCCTGGCTCCTTTGGTTTGGAAGCTATTGCTGGACGTTTGGCAGCAACTGCTGCTCCGGCCGAGAAAAACACTTTTGGTGCACCAGGGAGGTACATTTGAGTTTCGCAGGCAAACGAAAGCAGTGACACCAAAGTTGATAGTTTCTGTTTGTGTCTCCCCTGAGGAGGCTTCAGGCCAGCTATGTCTTTCAGTCCTGGCTCCTTTGGTTTGGAAGCTATTGCTGGACGTTTGGCATGTTTGGCAGCAACTGCTGCTCCGGCCGAGAAAAACACTTTTGGTGCACCAGGGAGGTACATTTGAGTTTCCCAGGCAAACGAAAGAGGTGTCTCCAAAGCTTATAGTTTCTGTTTGTGTCTCGCCTGACGAGGTTTCAGGCCAGCTATATATTTCAGTGCCGGCTCCTTTGGTTTGGAAGCTATTGCTGGACGTTTGGCATGTTTGGCAGCAAATGCTGCTCCGGCCGAGAAAAACACTTTTGGTGCACCAGGGAGGTACATTTGAGTTTCCCAGGCAAACCAAAGCGGTGACAACAAAGCTTATAGTTTCTGTTTGTGTCTCCCCTGAGGAGGTTTCAGGCCAGCTATGTCTTTCAGTCCTGGCTCCTTTGGTTTGGAAGCTATTGCTGGACGTTTGGCAGCAAATACTGCTCCGGCCGAGAAAAACACTTTTGGTGCACCAGGGAGGTACATTTGAGTTTCCCAGGCAAACCAAAGCGGTGACACCAAAGTTTCTAGTTTCTGTTTGTGTCTCCCCTGAGGAGGTTTCCGGCCAGCTATGTCTTTCAGTCCTGGCTCATTTGGTTTGGAAGCTATTGCTGGACATTTGGCAGCAAATGCTGTTCCTGCCGAGAAAAACACTTTTGGTGCACCAGGGAGGTACATTTGAGTTTCCCAGGCAAACCAAAGAGGTGACACAAAGGTTGATAGTTTCTGCTTGTGTCTCCCCTGAGGAGGTTTCAGGCCAGCTATGTCTTTCAGTCCTGGCTCCTTTGGTTTGGAAGCTATTGCTGGACGTTTGGAAGCAAATGCTGCTCCGGCAGAGAAAAACACTTTTGGTGCACCAGGGAGGTACATTTGAGTTTCCCAGGCAAACCAAAGCGGTGACACCAAAGCTTATAGTTTCTGTTTGTGTCTCCCCTGAGGAGGTTTCAGGCCAGCTATGTCTTTCAGTCCTGGCTCCTTTGGTTTGGAAGCTATTGCTGGACGTTTGGCATGTTTGGCAGCAACTGCTGCTCCGGCCGAGAAAAACACTTTTGGTGCACCAGGGAGGTACATTTGAGTTTCCCAGGAAAACGAAAGCGGTGTCTCCAAAGCTTATAGTTTCTGTTTGTGTCTCCCCTGAGGAGGTTTCAGGCCAGCTATGTCTTTCAGTCCTGGCTCCTTTGGTTTGGAAGCTATTGCTGGACGTTTGGCAGAAAATGCTGCTCCGGCCGAGAAAAACACTTTTGGTGCACCAGGGAGGTACATTTGAGCTTCCCAGGCAAACCAAAGCGGTGACACCAAAGTTTATAGTTTCTGTGTGTGTCTCCGCTGAGGAGGTTTCAGGCCAGCTATGTCTTTCAGTCCTGGCTTTTTTGGTTTGGAAGCTATTGCTGGACGTTTGGCATGTTTGGCAGCAAACGCTGCTCCGGCCGAGAAAAACACTTTTGGTGCACCAGGGAGGTACATTTGAGTTTCCCAGGCAAACCAAAACGGTGTCACCAAAGCTTATAGTTTCTGTTTGTGTCTCCCCTGAGGAGGTTTCAGGCCAGCTATGTCTTTCAGTCCTGGCTCCTTTGGTTTCGAAGCTATTGCTGGACGTTTGTCATGGTTGTCAGCAAATGCTGCTCCGGCCGAGAAAAACACTTTTGGTGCACCAGGGAGGTACATTTGAGTTTCCCAGGCAAACGAAAGCAGTGACACCAAAGTTTCTAGTTTCTTTTTGTGCCTCCCCTGAGGAGGTTTCAGGCCAGCTATGTCTTTCAGTCCTGGCTCCTTTGGTTTGGAAGCTATTGCTGGACGTTTGGCAGCAACTTCTGTTTCGGCCGAGAAAAACACTTTTAGTACACCAGGGAGGTACATTTGAGTTTCCCAGGCAAACCAAAGCGGTGACACCAAAGTTGATGGTTTCTGTTAGTGTCTCCCCTGAGGAGGTTTCAGGCCAGCTATGTCTTTCAGTCCTGGCTCCTTTGGTTTGGAAGCTATTGCTGGACGTTTGGCATGTTTGGCAGCAAATGCTACTCCGGCCGAGAAAAACACTTTTGGTGCACCGTGCAGGTACATTTGAGTTTTCCAGGCAAACCAAAGAAGTGACACCAAAGTTTATAGTTTCTGTTTGGGTCTCCCCTGAGGAGGTTTCAGGCCAGCTATGTCTTTCAGTCCTGGCTCCTTTGGTTTGGAAGCTATTGCTGGACGTTTGGCAGCAAATGCTGCTCCGGCCGAGAAAAACACTTTTGGTGCACCAGGGAGGTACATTTGAGTTTCCCAGGCAAACCTAAGCGGTGACACCAAAGTTGATAGTTTCTGTTTGTGTCTCCCCTGAGAAGGCTTCAGGCCAGCTATGTCTTTCAGTCCTGGCTCCTTTGGTTTGGAAGCTATGGATGCACGTTTGGCATGTTTGGCAGCAAATGCTGCTCCGGCCGAGAAAAACACTTTTGGTGCACCGTGCAGGTACATTTGAGTTTCCCAGGCAAACCAAAGCAGTGACACCAAAGTTTATAGTTTCTGCTTGGGTCTCCCCTGACGAGGTTTCAGGCCAGCTATGTCTTTCAGTCCTGGCTCCTTTGGTTTGGAAGCTATTGCTGGACGTTTGGCAGCAACTGCTGCTCCGGCCGAGAAAAACACTTTTGGTGCACCAGGGAGGTACATTTGAGTTTCCCAGGCAAACGAAAGCAGTGACACCAAAGTTGATAGTTTCTGTTTGTGTCTCCCCTGAGGAGGCTTCAGGCCAGCTATGTCTTTCAGTCCTGGCTCCTTTGGTTTGGAAGCTATTGCTGGACGTTTGGCATGTTTGGCAGCAACTGCTGCTCCGGCCGAGAAAAACACTTTTGGTGCACCAGGGAGGTACATTTGAGTTTCCCAGGCAAACGAAAGAGGTGTCTCCAAAGCTTATAGTTTCTGTTTGTGTCTCGCCTGACGAGGTTTCAGGCCAGCTATATATTTCAGTGCCGGCTCCTTTGGTTTGGAAGCTATTGCTGGACGTTTGGCATGTTTGGCAGCAAATGCTGCTCCGGCCGAGAAAAACACTTTTGGTGCACCAGGGAAGTACATTTGAGTTTCCCAGGCAAACCAAAGCGGTGACAACAAAGCTTATAGTTTCTGTTTGTGTCTCCCCTGAGGAGGTTTCAGGCCAGCTATGTCTTTCAGTCCTGGCTCCTTTGGTTTGGAAGCTATTGCTGGACGTTTGGCAGCAAATACTGCTCCGGCCGAGAAAAACACTTTTGGTGCACCAGGGAGGTACATTTGAGTTTCCCAGGCAAACCAAAGCGGTGACACCAAAGTTTCTAGTTTCTGTTTGTGTCTCCCCTGAGGAGGTTTCCGGCCAGCTATGTCTTTCAGTCCTGGCTCCTTTGGTTTGGAAGCTATTGCTGGACGTTTGGCAGCAACTTCTGTTTTGGCCGAGAAAAACACTTTTAGTACACCAGGGAGGAACATTTGAGTTTCCCAGGCAAACCAAAGCGGTGACACCAAAGTTGATGGTTTCTGTTAGTGTCTCCCCTGAGGAGGTTTCAGGCCAGCTATGTCTTTCAGTCCTGGCTCCTTTGGTTTGGAAGCAATGGATGCACGTTTGGCATGTTTGGCAGCAAATGCTGCTCCGGCCGAGAAAAACACTTTTGGTGCACCGTGCAGGTACATTTGAGTTTCCCAGGCAAACCAAAGCAGTGACACCAAAGTTTATAGTTTCTGTTTGGGTCTCCCCTGACGAGGTTTCAGGCCAGCTATGTCTTTCAGTCCTGGCTCCTTTGGTTTGGAAGCTATTGCTGGACGTTTGGCAGCAACTGCTGCTCCGGCCGAGAAAAACACTTTTGGTGCACCAGGGAGGTACATTTGAGTTTCCCAGGCAAACCAAAGCGGTGACACCAAAGTTGATAGTTTCTGTTTGTGTCTCCCCTGAGGAGGCTTCAGGCCAGCTATGTCTTTCAGTCCTGGCTCCTTTGGTTTGGAAGCTATTGCTGGACGTTTGGCATGTTTGGCAGCAACTGCTGCTCCGGCCGAGAAAAACACTTTTGGTGCACCAGGGAGGTACATTTGAGTTTCCCAGGCAAACGAAAGCGGTGTCTCCAAAGCTTATAGTTTCTGTTTGTGTCTCCCCTGAGGAGGTTTCAGGCCAGCTATGTCTTTCAGTCCCGGCTCCTTTGGTTTGGAAGCTATTGCTGGACGTTTGGCATGTTTGGCAGCAAATGCTGCTCTGGCCGAGAAAAACACTTTTGGTGCACCAGGGAGGTACATTTGAGTTTCCCAGGCAAACCAAAGCGGTGACAACAAAGCTTATAGTTTCTGTTTGTGTCTCCCCTGAGGAGGTTTCAGGCCAGCTATGTCTTTCAGTCCTGGCTCCTTTGGTTTGGAAGCTATTGCTGGACGTTTGGCAGCAAATGCTGCTCCGGCCGAGAAAAACACTTTTGGTGCACCAGGGAGGTACATTTGAGTTTCCCAGGCAAACCAAAGCGGTGACACCAAAGTTGATAGTTTCTGTTTGTGTCTCCCCTGAGGAGGTTTCCGGCCAGCTATGTCTTTCAGTCCTGGCTCATTTGGTTTGGAAGCTATTGCTGGACATTTGGCAGCAAATGCTGCTCCGGCCGAGAAAAACACTTTTGGTGCACCGTGCAGGTAAAATGAGTTTCCCAGGCAAACCAAAGAAGTGGCACCAAAGTTTATAGTTTCTGTTTGGGTCTCCCCTGACGAGGTTTCAGGCCAGCTATGTCTTTCAGTCCTGGCTCCTTTGGTTTGGAAGCTATTGCTGGACGTTTGGCAGCAACTGCTGCTCCGGCCGAGAAAAACACTTTTGGTGCACCAGGGAGGTACATTTGAGTTTCCCAGGCAAACCAAAGCGGTGACACCAAAGTTTATAGTTTCTGTTTGGGTCTCCCCTGACGAGGTTTCAGGCCAGCTATGTCTTTCAGTCCTGGCTCCTTTGGTTTGGAAGCTATTGCTGGACGTTTGGCAGCAACTGCTGCTCCGGCCGAGAAAAACACTTTTGGTGCACCAGGGAGGTACATTTGAGTTTCCCAGGCAAACCAAAGCGGTGACAGCAAAGTTGATAGTTTCTGTTTGTGTCTCCCCTGAGAAGGCTTCAGGCCAGCTATGTCTTTCAGTCCTGGCTCCTTTGGTTTGGAAGCTATGGATGCACGTTTTGCATGTTTGGCAGCAACTGCTGCTCCGGCCGAGAAAAACACTTTTGGTGCACCGTGCAGGTACATTTGAGTTTCCCAGGCAAACCAAAGCGGTGACACCAAAGTTTATAGTTTCTGTTTGGGTCTCCCCTGACGAGGTTTCAGGCCAGCTATGTCTTTCAGTCCTGGCTCCTTTGGTTTGGAAGCTATTGCTGGACGTTTGGCAGCAACTGCTGCTCCGGCCGAGAAAAACACTTTTGGTGCACCAGGGAGGTACATTTGAGTTTCCCAGGCAAACGAAAGCAGTGACACCAAAGTTGATAGTTTTTGTTTGTGTCTCCCCTGAGGAGGCTTCAGGCCAGCTATGTCTTTCAGTCCTGGCTCCTTTGGTTTGGAAGCTATTGCTGGACGTTTGGCATGTTTGGCAGCAACTGCTGCTCCGGCCGAGAAAAACACTTTTGGTGCACCAGGGAGATACATTTGAGTTTCCCAGGCAAACGAAAGCGGTGGCTCCAAAGCTTATAGTTTCTGTTTGTGTCTCCCCTGAGGAGGTTTCAGGCCAGCTATGTCTTTCAGTCCCGGCTCCTTTGGTTTGGAAGCTATTGCTGGACGTTTGGCATGTTTGGCAGCAAATGCTGCTCCGGCCGAGAAAAACACTTTTGGTGCACCAGGGAGGTACATTTGAGTTTCCCAGGCAAACCAAAGCGGTGACAACAAAGCTTATAGTTTCTGTTTGTGTCTCCCCTGAGGAGGTTTCAGGCCAGCTATGTCTTTCAGTCCTGGCTCCTTTGGTTTGGAAGCTATTGCTGGACGTTTGGCAGCAAATACTGCTCCGGCCGAGAAAAACACTTTTGGTGTACCAGGGAGGTACATTTGAGTTTCCCAGGCAAACCAAAGCGGTGACAACAAAGTTGATAGTTTCTGTTTGTGTCTCCCCTGAGGAGGTTTCCGGCCAGCTATGTCTTTCAGTCCTGGCTCATTTGGTTTGGAAGCTATTGCTGGACATTTGGCAGCAAATGCTGTTCCGGCCGAGAAAAACACTTTTGGTGCACCAGGGAGGTACATTTGAGTTTCCCAGGCAAACCAAAGCGGTGACACAAAAGATGATAGTTTCTGCTTGTGTCTCCCCTGAGGAGGTTTCAGGCCAGCTATGTCTTTCAGTCCTGGCTCCTTTGGTTTGGAAGCTATTGCTGGACGTTTGGAAGCAAATGCTGCTCCGGCAGAGAAAAACACTTTTGGTGCACCAGGGAGGTACATTTGAGTTTCCCAGGAAAATTAAAGCGGTGACACCAAAGCTGATAGGTTCTGTTTGTGTCTCCCCTGAGGAGGTTTCAGGCCAGCTATGTCTTTCAGTCCTGGCTCCTTTGGTTTGGAAGCTATTGCTGGACGTTTGGCATGTTTGGCAGCAACTGCTGCTCCGGCCGAGAAAAACACTTTAGGTGCACCAGGGAGGTACATTTGAGTTTCCCAGGCAAACCAAAGCGGTGACACCAAAGTTTCATGTTTCTTTTTGTGCCTCCCCTGAGGAGGTTTCAGGCCAGCTATGTCTTTCAGTCCTGGCTCCTTTGGTTTGGAAGCTATTGCTGGACGTTTGGCAGCAACTTCTGTTTTGGCCGAGAAAAACACTTTTAGTACACCAGGGAGGTACATTTGAGTTTCCCAGGCAAACCAAAGCGGTGGCACCAAAGTTGATGGTTTCTGTTAGTGTCTCCCCTGAGGAGGTTTCAGGCCAGCTATGTCTTTCAGTCCTGGCTCCTTTGGTTTGGAAGCTATTGCTGGACGTTTGGCATGTTTGGCAGCAAATGCTGCTCCGGCCGAGAAAAACACTTTTGGTGCACCGTGCAGGTACATTTGAGTTTCCCAGGCAAACCAAAGAAGTGACACCAAAGTTTATAGTTTCTGTTTGGGTCTCCCCTGACGAGGTTTCAGGCCAGCTATGTCTTTCAGTCCTGGCTCCTTTGGTTTGGAAGCTATTGCTGGACGTTTGGCAGCAACTGCTGCTCCGGCCGAGAAAAACACTTTTTGTGCACCAGGGAGGTACATTTGAGTTTCCCAGGCAAACCAAAGCGGTGACACCCAAGTTGATAGTTTCTGTTTGTGTCTCCCCTGAGGAGGGTTCAGGCCAGCTATGTCTTTCAGTCCTGGCTCCTTTGGTTTGGAAGCTATTGCTGGATGTTTGGCACGTTTTGCAGCAACTGCTGCTCCGGCCGAGAAAAACACTTTTGGTGCACCAGGGAGGTACATTTGAGTTTCCCAGGCAAACGAAAGCGGTGTCTCCAAAGCTTATATTTTCTGTTTGTGTCTCCCCTGAGGAGGTTTCAGGCCAGCTATGTCTTTCAGTCCCGGCTCCTTTGGTTTGGAAGCTATTGCTGGACGTTTGGCATGTTTGGCAGCAAATGCTGCTCCGGCCGAGAAAAACACTTTTGGTGCACCAGGGAGGTACATTTGAGTTTCCCAGGCAATCCAAAGCGGTGACAACAAAGCTTATAGTTTCTGTTTGTGTCTCCCCTGAGGAGGTTTCAGGCCAGCTATGTCTTTCAGTCCTGGCTCCTTTGGTTTGGAAGCTATTGCTGGACGTTTGGCAGCAAATACTGCTCCGGCCGAGAAAAACACTTTTGGTGCACCAGGGAGGTACATTTGAGTTTCCCAGGCAAACCAAAGCGGTGACAGCAAAGTTGATAGTTTCTGTTTGTGTCTCCCCTGAGGAGGTTTCCGGCCAGCTATGTCTTTCAGTCCTGGCTCATTTGGTTTGGAAGCTATTGCTGGACATTTGGCAGCAAATGCTGCTCCGGCCGAGAAAAACACTTTTGGTGCACCAGGGAGGTACATTTGAGTTTCCCAGGCAAACCAAAGCGGTGACACAAAAGTTGATAGTTTCTGCTTGTGTCTCCCCTGAGGAGGTTTCAGGCCAGCTATGTCTTTCAGTCCTGGCTCCTTTGGTTTGGAAGCTATTGCTGGACGTTTGGAAGCAAATGCTGCTCCGGCCCAGAAAAACACTTTTGGTGCACCAGGGAGGTACAATTGAGTTTCCCAGGCAAACCAAAGCGGTGACACCAAAGCTGATAGTTTCTGTTTGTGTCTCCCCTGAGGAGGTTTCAGGCCAGCTATGTCTTTCAGTCCTGGCTCCTTTGGTTTGGAAGCTATTGCTGGACGTTTGGCAGCAACTTCTGTTTCGGCCGAGAAAAACACTTTTAGTACACCAGGGAGGTACATTTGAGTTTCCCAGGCAAACCAAAGCGGTGACACCAAAGTTGATGGTTTCTGTTAGTGTCTCCCCTGAGGAGGTTTCAGGCCAGCTATGTCTTTCAGTCCTGGCTCCTTTGGTTTGGAAGCTATTGCTGGACGTTTGGCATGTTTGGCAGCAAATGCTACTCCGGCCGAGAAAAACACTTTTGGTGCACCGTGCAGGTACATTTGAGTTTCCCAGGCAAACCAAAGAAGTGACACCAAAGTTTATAGTTTCTGTTTGGGTCTCCCCTGACGAGGTTTCAGGCCAGCTATGTCTTTCAGTCCTGGCTCCTTTGGTTTGGAAGCTATTGCTGGACGTTTGGCAGCAACTGCTGCTCCGGCCGAGAAAAACACTTTTGGTGCACCAGGGAGGTACATTTGAGTTTCCCAGGCAAACCTAAGCGGTGACACCAAAGTTGATAGTTTCTGTTTGTGTCTCCCCTGAGAAGGCTTCAGGCCAGCTATGTCTTTCAGTCCTGGCTCCTTTGGTTTGGAAGCTATGGATGCACGTTTGGCATGTTTGGCAGCAAATGCTGCTCCGGCCGAGAAAAACACTTTTGGTGCACCGTGCAGGTACATTTGAGTTTCCCAGGCAAACCAAAGCAGTGACACCAAAGTTTATAGTTTCTGCTTGGGTCTCCCCTGACGAGGTTTCAGGCCAGCTATGTCTTTCAGTCCTGGCTCCTTTGGTTTGGAAGCTATTGCTGGACGTTTGGCAGCAACTGCTGCTCCGGCCGAGAAAAACACTTTTGGTGCACCAGGGAGGTACATTTGAGTTTCCCAGGCAAACGAAAGCAGTGACACCAAAGTTGATAGTTTCTGTTTGTGTCTCCCCTGAGGAGGCTTCAGGCCAGCTATGTCTTTCAGTCCTGGCTCCTTTGGTTTGGAAGCTATTGCTGGACGTTTGGCATGTTTGGCAGCAACTGCTGCTCCGGCCGAGAAAAACACTTTTGGTGCACCAGGGAGGTACATTTGAGTTTCCCAGGCAAACGAAAGCGGTGTCTCCAAAGCTTATAGTTTCTGTTTGTGTCTCGCCTGACGAGGTTTCAGGCCAGCTATATATTTCAGTCCCGGCTCCTTTGGTTTGGAAGCTATTGCTGGACGTTTGGCATGTTTGGCAGCAAATGCTGCTCCGGCCGAGAAAAACACTTTTGGTGCACCAGGGAGGTACATTTGAGTTTCCCAGGCAAACCAAAGCGGTGACAACAAAGCTTATAGTTTCTGTTTGTGTCTCCCCTGAGGAGGTTTCAGGCCAGCTATGTCTTTCAGTCCTGGCTCCTTTGGTTTGGAAGCTATTGCTGGACGTTTGGCAGCAAATACTGCTCCGGCCGAGAAAAACACTTTTGGTGCACCAGGGAGGTACATTTGAGTTTCCCAGGCAAACCAAAGCGGTGACAACAAAGTCGATAGTTTCTGTTTGTGTCTCCCCTGAGGAGGTTTCCGGCCAGCTATGTCTTTCAGTCCTGGCTCATTTGGTTTGGAAGCTATTGCTGGACATTTCGCATGTTTGCAGCAACTGCTGCTCCGGCCGAGAAAAACACTTTAGGTGCACCAGGGAGGTACATTTGAGTTTCCCAGGCAAACCAAAGCGGTGACACCAAAGTTTCTAGTTTCTTTTTGTGCCTCCCCTGAGGAGGTTTCAGGCCAGCTATGTCTTTCAGTCCTGGCTCCTTTGGTTTGGAAGCTATTGCTGGACGTTTGGCAGCAACTTCTGTTTTGGCCGAGAAAAACACTTTTAGTACACCAGGGAGGAACATTTGAGTTTCCCAGGCAAACCAAAGCGGTGACACCAAAGTTGATGGTTTCTGTTAGTGTCTCCCCTGAGGAGGTTTCAGGCCAGCTATGTCTTTCAGTCCTGGCTCCTTTGGTTTGGAAGCAATGGATGCACGTTTGGCATGTTTGGCAGCAAATGCTGCTCCGGCCGAGAAAAACACTTTTGGTGCACCGTGCAGGTACATTTGAGTTTCCCAGGCAAACCAAAGCAGTGACACCAAAGTTTATAGTTTCTGTTTGGGTCTCCCCTGACGAGGTTTCAGGCCAGCTATGTCTTTCAGTCCTGGCTCCTTTGGTTTGGAAGCTATTGCTGGACGTTTGGCAGCAACTGCTGCTCCGGCCGAGAAAAACACTTTTGGTGCACCGGGGAGGTACATTTGAGTTTCCCAGGCAAACCAAAGCGGTGACACCAAAGTTGATAGTTTCTGTTTGTGTCTCCCCTGAGGAGGCTTCAGGCCAGCTATGTCTTTCAGTCCTGGCTCCTTTGGTTTGGAAGCTATTGCTGGACGTTTCGCATGTTTGGCAGCAACTGCTGCTCCGGCCGAGAAAAACACTTTTGGTGCACCAGGGAGGTACATTTGAGTTTCCCAGGCAAACGAAAGCGGTGTCTCCAAAGCTTATAGTTTCTGTTTGTGTCTCCCCTGAGGAGGTTTCAGGCCAGCTATGTCTTTCAGTCCCGGCTCCTTTGGTTTGGAAGCTATTGCTGGACGTTTGGCATGTTTGGCAGCAAATGCTGCTCTGGCCGAGAAAAACACTTTTGGTGCACCAGGGAGGTACATTTGAGTTTCCCAGGCAAACCAAAGCGGTGACAACAAAGCTTATAGTTTCTGTTTGTGTCTCCCCTGAGGAGGTTTCAGGCCAGCTATGTCTTTCAGTCCTGGCTCCTTTGGTTTGGAAGCTATTGCTGGACGTTTGGCAGCAAATACTGCTCCGGCCGAGAAAAACACTTTTGGTGCACCAGGGAGGTACATTTGAGTTTCCCAGGCAAACCAAAGCGGTGACACCAAAGTTGATGGTTTCTGTTAGTGTCTCCCCTGAGGAGGTTTCAGGCCTGCTATGTCTTTCAGTCCTGGCTCCTTTGGTTTGGAAGCTATTGCTGGACGTTTGGCATGTTTGGCAGCAAATGCTGCTCCGGCCGAGAAAAACACTTTTGGTGCACCGTGCAGGTACATTTGAGTTTCCCAGGCAAACCAAAGAAGTGACACCAAAGTTTATAGTTTCTGTTTGGGTCTCCCCTGACGAGGTTTCAGGCCAGCTATGTCTTTCAGTCCTGGCTCCTTTGGTTTGGAAGCTATTGCTGGACGTTTGGCAGCAACTGCTGCTCCGGCCGAGAAAAACACTTTTTGTGCACCAGGGAGGTACATTTGAGTTTCCCAGGCAAACCAAAGCGGTGACACCCAAGTTGATAGTTTCTGTTTGTGTCTCCCCTGAGGAGGGTTCAGGCCAGCTATGTCTTTCAGTCCTGTCTCCTTTGGTTTGGAAGCTATTGCTGGATGTTTGGCATGTTTTGCAGCAACTGCTGCTCCGGCCGAGAAAAACACTTTTGGTGCACCAGGGAGGTACATTTGAGTTTCCCAGGCAAACGAAAGCGGTGTCTCCAAAGCTTATAGTTTCTGTTTGTGTCTCCCCTGAGGAGGTTTCAGGCCAGCTATGTCTTTCAGTCCCGGCTCCTTTGGTTTGGAAGCTATTGCTGGACGTTTGGCATGTTTGGCAGCAAATGCTGCTCCGGCCGAGAAAAACACTTTTGGTGCACCAGGGAGGTACATTTGAGTTTCCCAGGCAAACCAAAGCGGTGACAGCAAAGTTGATAGTTTCTGTTTGTGTCTCCCCTGAGGAGGTTTCCGGCCAGCTATGTCTTTCAGTCCTGGCTCATTTGGTTTGGAAGCTATTGCTGGACATTTGGCAGCAAATGCTGCTCCGGCCGAGAAAAACACTTTTGGTGCACCAGGGAGGTACATTTGAGTTTCCCAGGCAAACCAAAGCGGTGACACAAAAGTTGATAGTTTCTGCTTGTGTCTCCCCTGAGGAGGTTTCAGGCCAGCTATGTCTTTCAGTCCTGGCTCCTTTGGTTTGGAAGCTATTGCTGGACGTTTGGAAGCAAATGCTGCTCCGGCCCAGAAAAACACTTTTGGTGCACCAGGGAGGTACAATTGAGTTTCCCAGGCAAACCAAAGCGGTGACACCAAAGCTGATAGTTTCTGTTTGTGTCTCCCCTGAGGAGGTTTCAGGCCAGCTATGTCTTTCAGTCCTGGCTCCTTTGGTTTGGAAGCTATTGCTGGACGTTTGGCAGCAACTTCTGTTTCGGCCGAGAAAAACACTTTTAGTACACCAGGGAGGTACATTTGAGTTTCCCAGGCAAACCAAAGCGGTGACACCAAAGTTGATGGTTTCTGTTAGTGTCTCCCCTGAGGAGGTTTCAGGCCAGCTATGTCTTTCAGTCCTGGCTCCTTTGGTTTGGAAGCTATTGCTGGACGTTTGGCATGTTTGGCAGCAAATGCTACTCCGGCCGAGAAAAACACTTTTGGTGCACCGTGCAGGTACATTTGAGTTTCCCAGGCAAACCAAAGAAGTGACACCAAAGTTTATAGTTTCTGTTTGGGTCTCCCCTGACGAGGTTTCAGGCCAGCTATGTCTTTCAGTCCTGGCTCCTTTGGTCGGGAAGCTATTGCTGGACGTTTGGCAGCAACTGCTGCTCCGGCCGAGAAAAACACTTTTGGTGCACCAGGGAGGTACATTTGAGTTTCCCAGGCAAACCTAAGCGGTGACACCAAAGTTGATAGTTTCTGTTTGTGTCTCCCCTGAGAAGGCTTCAGGCCAGCTATGTCTTTCAGTCCTGGCTCCTTTGGTTTGGAAGCTATGGATGCACGTTTGGCATGTTTGGCAGCAAATGCTGCTCCGGCCGAGAAAAACACTTTTGGTGCACCGTGCAGGTACATTTGAGTTTCCCAGGCAAACCAAAGCAGTGACACCAAAGTTTATAGTTTCTGCTTGGGTCTCCCCTGACGAGGTTTCAGGCCAGCTATGTCTTTCAGTCCTGGCTCCTTTGGTTTGGAAGCTATTGCTGGACGTTTGGCAGCAACTGCTGCTCCGGCCGAGAAAAACACTTTTGGTGCACCAGGGAGGTACATTTGAGTTTCCCAGGCAAACGAAAGCAGTGACACCAAAGTTGATAGTTTCTGTTTGTGTCTCCCCTGAGGAGGCTTCAGGCCAGCTATGTCTTTCAGTCCTGGCTCCTTTGGTTTGGAAGCTATTGCTGGACGTTTGGCATGTTTGGCAGCAACTGCTGCTCCGGCCGAGAAAAACACTTTTGGTGCACCAGGGAGGTACATTTGAGTTTCCCAGGCAAACGAAAGCGGTGTCTCCAAAGCTTATAGTTTCTGTTTGTGTCTCGCCTGACGAGGTTTCAGGCCAGCTATATATTTCAGTCCCGGCTCCTTTGGTTTGGAAGCTATTGCTGGACGTTTGGCATGTTTGGCAGCAAATGCTGCTCCGGCCGAGAAAAACACTTTTGGTGCACCAGGGAGGTACATTTGAGTTTCCCAGGCAAACCAAAGCGGTGACAACAAAGCTTATAGTTTCTGTTTGTGTCTCCCCTGAGGAGGTTTCAGGCCAGCTATGTCTTTCAGTCCTGGCTCCTTTGGTTTGGAAGCTATTGCTGGACGTTTGGCAGCAAATACTGCTCCGGCCGAGAAAAACACTTTTGGTGCACCAGGGAGGTACATTTGAGTTTCCCAGGCAAACCAAAGCGGTGACAACAAAGTCGATAGTTTCTGTTTGTGTCTCCCCTGAGGAGGTTTCCGGCCAGCTATGTCTTTCAGTCCTGGCTCATTTGGTTTGGAAGCTATTGCTGGACATTTCGCATGTTTGCAGCAACTGCTGCTCCGGCCGAGAAAAACACTTTAGGTGCACCAGGGAGGTACATTTGAGTTTCCCAGGCAAACCAAAGCGGTGACACCAAAGTTTCTAGTTTCTTTTTGTGCCTCCCCTGAGGAGGTTTCAGGCCAGCTATGTCTTTCAGTCCTGGCTCCTTTGGTTTGGAAGCTATTGCTGGACGTTTGGCAGCAACTTCTGTTTTGGCCGAGAAAAACACTTTTAGTACACCAGGGAGGAACATTTGAGTTTCCCAGGCAAACCAAAGCGGTGACACCAAAGTTGATAGTTTCTGTTTGTGTCTCCCCTGAGGAGGTTTCCGGCCAGCTATGTCTTTCAGTCCTGGCTCATTTGGTTTGGAAGCTATTGCTGGACATTTGGCAGCAAATGCTGCTCCGGCCGAGAAAAACACTTTTGGTGCACCGTGCAGGTAAAATGAGTTTCCCAGGCAAACCAAAGAAGTGACACCAAAGTTTATAGTTTCTGTTTGGGTCTCCCCTGACGAGGTTTCAGGCCAGCTATGTCTTTCAGTCCTGGCTCCTTTGGTTTGGAAGCTATTGCTGGACGTTTGGCAGCAAATGCTGCTCCGGCCGAGAAAAACACTTTTGGTGCACCAGGGAGGTACATTTGAGTTTCCCAGGCAAACCAATGCGGTGACACCAAAGTTTATAGTTTCTGTTTGGGTCTCCCCTGACGAGGTTTCAGGCCAGCTATGTCTTTCAGTCCTGGCTCCTTTGGTTTGGAAGCTATTGCTGGACGTTTGGCAGCAACTGCTGCTCCGGCCGAGAAAAACACTTTTGGTGCACCAGGGAGGTACATTTGAGTTTCCCAGGCAAACCAAAGCGGTGACACCAAAGTTGATAGTTTCTGTTTGTGTCTCCCCTGAGAAGGCTTCAGGCCAGCTATGTCTTTCAGTCCTGGCTCCTTTGGTTTGGTAGCTATGAATGCACGTTTGGCATGTTTGGCAGCAAATGCTGCTCCGGCCGAGAAAAACACTTTTGGTGCACCGTGCAGGTACATTTGAGTTTCCCAGGCAAACCAAAGCGGTGACACCAAAGTTGATAGTTTCTGTTTTTGTCTCCCCTGAGGAGGCTTCAGGCCAGCTATGTCTTTCAGTCCTGGCTCCTTTGGTTTGGAAGCTATTGCTGGACGTTTGGCATGTTTGGCAGCAACTGCTGCTCCGGCCGAGAAAAACACTTTTGGTGCACCAGGGAGATACATTTGAGTTTCCCAGGCAAACGAAAGCGGTGTCTCCAAAGCTTATAGTTTCTGTTTGTGTCTCCCCTGAGGAGGTTTCACTGAAACAAACAGACAGACAAAAGCAAGACCAGAGAACCAAAACTCCCAGTCTGTATTTCAGGTTTCAGTATTTCTTATTACTTGCAATTTCTCCGGGGAAAGAGAGCATTCCCGGGGCACTGTTTGGACTGTGGATCTTTCAGCCCCGGAGTCCACAAGGAACTCCACTTCTTGGTGTTGGGGACCCAATTTCAACTTTATCAAGGGCCCTGTTTTCCTATGGGTTCCCAGCAAACAAGAGCCCCTGACTCCACCTAATCCTCCTTAAGCATCTGCTCATCCTGTAGGCGTTTCTTGCAGTGCTTTGTCATGTGCCCTTTTCTCTGGCAATAAAAACACTCAACTTGTCTCAAATCGCTTTGGCACCTCGGGAGTTTCCCCTAGGCCTTGAAACACCCGCTCCCCCTGTACAGGCCGGAGCCACCTTTTGCCCTTCTCGGACTGCCTTCACCAAAATCCTTGCCTGTTTCTTTTGAGTCTCCTCTCTTCGCAAACACACACCTTCTGAGCATCCCTCAATAATTCGTCTAATCCTCTCTTCTGCCAGTCTTCCAACTTTTCTAATTTCCTCCTAATATCCACCCATGATTTTGCCACAAACTGAGTTTTCAACAGGGCCTGTCCTACAGGAGTGGCAGGGTCTAACCCCGAATAGAGCTGCAAATTCTTCCGCAGCCTTTCTAGCCACTCAGTGGGGGTTTCATCTTCCTTTGGTGTTCCCTAAAGGCTTTATTAATGCTTTTGTCCTCTGGGAACAGATTCCTTAATTCCCTGAACAATGATAGTGCGTAGATCCACCATGTGTGTCTTGTGATTAAAAGAGGAGAACTGCACAAACATACGTACGCTCAAAAGTGAATTGGTTAGAAATCTGGTGTAATTAATCTTTAAGGATATAATTTTTCTTCAGTATTCTTGCCAGTGCACTATGGACAATGGCAGAGGAGTATTTGCATCCTTGGGGAAGTTGGTTGAAGGTATATTGTACTCTCACTCCCAAGTGAACACAGATTGATGATTATCCTCCTCTCGAAGGGGAATTATCATCTTTAGCTTGCGTTTGACCGACTGGTTCAGCAGTGTTAGCACCAGTGGCTGAGTGGCACTGTGTTACTGTTTGATTCCCTGTGGACCGCTGCCACTGTCAGGGTGTTCTGGTTGCAGTACCACAGGTGTCCAAATCTTTGATCACCTCTGTGATCCCCTCCTTAGTAGCAGATGGTAAAAGATATTGATTAATGCTCGTTATTCTAGAAGGAGGTGACTTAACAGTCTTTAAGTACTGGAACCTCACACAACGGGGCTCCAAAGTTCTACACTGTTCCATTAGGTAGTTCCCAGACTTTGCTAGGACATCAAATTCTGGTATATTATTTCAGTATGGTTCAATTACAACCTTAATCTTAGACATTCGGTTTTCCCCTGAAGACCAAACACACACAGTACTAATTGGTCTGTTTTCAAGGATTCTAGTTATTCCTATTACATTTTTTTTTCTTTCCTGGGTAGCAGTCAGTCCTAATTTTTTTTTTTTTTTTTTTTTTTTTTTGGCTGATAACACTTACTTGAGCTTCCATACCAATTGTGAAATTTATAGGTCTGTGCCTGGGACCACACTGGGTTAGTGTGCTGGTCAGGCCATTTTAAGGTGGATATTACGCGAGTGGATTGGCCTGAAATTCCCCCCACATTTTCTAGTTTAAATCCATCAGGTCCTTCCTCAAGTCTGAGTAAGGACTGACTGGCAGGCACAGAAGATTTTCCCCTCCTGTGTTTTTTGTGGTATCAGAAAATTTCATAAATCTACTAATTTGGCCGCTCCACCAAGTTTCCCAATGTGCGAATAATCTGTGAATTGCCCATTTAGGGCTGGGCGAGGTGAACTTAGTGCTAATGCCCTTCTCCACAGATCGTTTCGCTGAGGACTGGTTTGTCGAAGGGGGGGGGGGGGGCATCCTTCTCTAAAGAAAGGAAAAGAAAAAAAAACCCAAGCCCCATGCCTGGCAAACCCAGAGCTGCAAATTTAAACGTTGCTCTAAACATCCCATCTTAGTGCCATAAGTAACAATTTCTTGTAATAGTTCCCCCCTCGTTAAAACAGGCTGTTGTTGCTGGTTGGGGCAGTGAATATTATGATCAATTGTTTGCAGAATAATTTACTTTAGGCTTTGCACAAAGATTTTCAAGGTGTTCAGGGAGATGCCAAATCAGTGGTTTAAGGTGGACCGGATCTCCCGGAGCGGCAAGGGGGATGCCCTGCCTCCAACACTGATATATGTTTGAATACACACAGCCTTTTTGCACTGATTCAGCCAGCCCAGATAATTCAGTGGAACCAGCAGTTTTTCACCCAATCCTTGTCCCTTGGGTGAGGGACGATTTCAGTGCATCCCAAGATTGTATAACTTATTTATCCCCTCGGCCAGCGAAGAGACATTGTTACAGGTATTGACTGACTTAGGGGCAGCCATCCTATCATTACGCAGTTTACATACAGCCTTTACAGGGGCAACACATCCTGAGAGGGCCAGACCTTAGTATCCGAATTTCCCCTATTCCCTCTCAGGAGGTCACATCATAATTACACAGCTTACGTTACAAAATGTCTTTCAGTACTATCTCTTTTGGTTTGGAAGCTATTGCTGGACGTTTGGCATGTTTGGCAGCAAATGCTGCTCCGGCCGAGAAAAACACTTTTGGTGCACCATGCAGGTCCATTTGAGTTTCCCAGGCAAACGAAAGCAGTGACACCAAAGTTTCTAGTTTCTGTTTGTGTCTCCCCTGAGGAGGTTTCAGGCCAGCAATGTCTTTCAGTACTATCTCTTTTGGTTTGGAAGCTATTGCTGGACGTTTGGTCAACGTTTTGCTCCTTCTTCCCTGGCCTTGGTGTCCACACGGCTGGTTCCATCTTCTCACTCCCTTCTCCAGGGGCCAATTGGGGCTGGCCTGCATTTTTTCTCTCTCCTAAATGTGATTCCCAGAGGCGCTGTGACCATCACCCATTGCCTGGGGCCTGGGCAGCAGCAGCAACTTGGCCTTGACTCGGCTGGTGTTCAGCCTTCGGGGCCTGCAGACTGCTTCTAGCTGCTGCTTGCAGAAGCCACCTGGGCAGCACCCGCCTTCTCCATTAGAGCCCAGCTACCTCAAACTGCTGCACTGCTGTAAGGAAAGATGAATGGCTGAGACCCAGAAGGAGCCTGACTGCTTCCAGTGCAACTGCTTGAGGACTGGAAGCTGGCTGCATGCTGTAGGTAAGGTAAGGAATTTACTCATTTAAATTCCAGGCATTGGCAACTTCCTGAGGTTGTATGGGTACCTTTGGAGTTTGTTATAGACTGGTTATTTCTGGGGGGTTAATCTTCACAAACCAGCAGTTTCACGTGGAATTTTCTCATGCTAAACTCATCTAGAAACTTTCTTCTACAGTGTTACACTTTGCTTGTAACTGTGGTTCTAGTGCCTGACTTTAAGTTCAGAGAAAAAAAATATGTATCTGGTCGTTCAGAGATGAGATCTCTGGGAGTTTCTATAGGCCTTAGCAATTGAAGAGCTAAGGTAGGTAAGTTTGGACATTAACAAAAAACGTATGTTTTTCATTTCAGCCATGTTCTGTTTTGTTAATGCAGAAGAGGTGAAATAAGTTGAAGATCTATTTTCTCAATGATCTCTCAAAAACCTATACGTGACATTCTGTTGCTATAATACAGACAGCTGAATAAAAGACCCTGAAAAGGGTGCAGATTATTTATGGACCTGAAGTGGATGAAATAGCAGGAGAATAGGAACTTTGCAGTGCAGAACATAGTCTGCATGCATTGAGCCTGTCTGGCTCTGTAGCAGTTCATTCTCAGCAGCTCTACATTCTCAGGCACGTTGTTCATTTTTCCCTTCTCTCCTACTTGGCTCAGGAAAGCTGATTTGACTCCCAGCAAACAAAATCCTCCCGTGAGCTCCAGGCCTGTTTCGCCGGGATGTTGGAGCTATTGCATGCCAGGAGACAAGCTGGGGAACTTCTTTTAAAAACCCCTTCCCCAGTAGCTCTAATCAGCTTTTCTGTCTTATCCCCTAAGGATGCTCTGTGCAGTGCCATAAGCTGTCAGCTTTTGGGAGGAAAAAGTCAACTTACTCCTGTACAGTTATGCCACCAAGTGTTCTGTAGCTCTGAGAGATGTGATCATTTAAAGCCAGGTTTGGCATTAAACTCCCTAAAGCATCTGAGCATTGAGTGAGTCCGAAAAAGTTGGGGATTGCTGTTGAGAACTGCACTAACTGCAATAGGGCCAGTATATGGCTATGATTATGATTAAAATGTCAGCAAAATTATTATCCCTGGTATTCTCACCCAAAGGGGGAAATGGCAGTTGCTTACCAAGAAGACATCCCTGATTTGGGTGGGGGAGAAGGAGCACAGCCTGTTGACTGCCCCTTCGGGGTCCTCAATGTCTTCTCTTTCCCCCTGGGGGCAGCTTCCCCAATACCCTTTATACCCCAGTCTTAGTCGATCACCCTCCCAGGGGTGGTGTTTAACATGAATTGGGTGAAGAGTTGAGTACCACAGCCATATATGTTGAGCATGTGCTGCAGTTTCCTCATTAGCATATCTAGAGATGTCAACTTTAGTATTCATTTTGCAGTTAATGAAGCCAAAGGTCTCACTTCAGGCACCACGGGCTTCACACTTCGGGGTAGAAACCGTCTCCCTAGTTACTCTGCAGTGTCTGGCCAAAGCTGGGCTGTCCTGCTGATGTAAGACTCCCTCCTTCAGCTGCTTCTCACAGCACCACTGTGGATCTGCATCCACAATATCTGCATGAGAGATAAGCAGACAGGGGTGTTTTTAACCTCTTGAGTACAATTTCCCCAGTCTCCTATATCAAAGAGACAGGAGCTTTCTGGTTCTAATGAGTCTTTGGATAATTTTTCTCATCTGTCTTTGTTTTATTATTTTGGCACCCACAATGCTTGTGATAGGCCTGGTGGCTGTGTTGGACCACACTGAAGACCTTGGTTGGTCCAGGGGAGGTGCTTGGTGAGCATCAGGCTGTATAGTTCCACTGAGACCTCAATGAAAAGTGATGGCATCAGGATAAAGGTTGACTTGGGCCAAAGGAGGAGCTAATCTGTCCATAGAGACCCCTGAGGACCAGGTGGGATTTGCCAGGAATAAAGCTCTAGCCAGCAATTCCTGGGGTGAGCAAGAAGTGCCTGTTGCTCTTGTAATCAAATGATTTATTGGGTGATCATTTCTTGGTGACAGTGTCTGACAGGGACTGGGACAGGCTCTGCAGGCCTTTTGTGCCTCATTAAATTTGAGAGGTGCGGGACTGGCTTTTGAGATCTTGTGCTACAGCTGAATCCCACGTGTTACCAGCTGGTAGCTGTGTCTCAGTGGGCTTGAGGTCGCTCCTTTATCAAATCATGATGTATTGAGGCAGCAGGTTTTGGGGTGTGGGTGAGGGTCTGCCACCCAGCATTCTGTGTCAGTTAATGCTTCAAGGAGTCAAGCCAGATGCAGTGTGCTTCTCCAGTTGTAGCTGCTCACCTGTGGGAAACCTGAATGCAGGGGGGCTCCTGGCTTAGGAGAGGAGTAAGTTGTTTGCTGTCTGCCAGGTGTTTAACCCTTTGGTGGGCTGGGCAGCTGAGCATCTGAGGGAGTTTTGCTGCTGAGTGTAGTAGGAGTAGAGTTTCACCATGAATTGGAGCAGGTGGCCAGTGCTTTGTTTCTGCTGCTGGTTTGGCAGTGCCCACTCTTGAATGTTCTGTTTCACACTGAAAAAGGCATATGTGACCCTTTGGTAATCTGCTTCAGGTAGACCCCTGAGGCTTCCAAGTCAGGCACAGCTTTGTCAGTCTGCAGGAGGGGGGCTTGTTCTGGTGCTCTGGCTGTAGTGGTAAGAGCATAACAGTTGGACAAGAGCTGTTCTAGACTACTGAAGGCAGCAGCTAAAACTGCTGAGACAGCAGAAGGAAGGAATGACCCTGTGTTACAGAGCCAGAGCAAAGGCTGGCAGAGTTGCTCACATGTTTTTACATCACTGTATTCCTACTGGAAAGAAGTGTCTGTGTGGACAGTTTACTGCCATGGGCTTGGCTGCAGATCTGGCAAGGACTAGTGTAGAGCAAAGAACAAGAAACATCCAGTTGTTGGCTGTGTTGTGTGGCATTATTTTTTGTAGGAGACTGTGCTGCAACATTTCTTCCCAAGTTTTGGCTGGTGCCTGGATAGAGGCTGTCAATATTCATTATAGGCTGAACCTTGGTGAGTAGAGCTGCTGACTGCAAAGGAAAACCTGACCTGGGATTTGCTGTTCCGGAAATGTTGTGATTTAGCAGTGAGGTATCACCTCTTTCAGTTGCCCTGGCAAATAGAGCATCACCTCTGCAGGTTGGCTGGGCCAGCCCCTGCCTGTGTCATTTGATAGTGGTTTGAGTAACTATTGGTGGGCAAATTCTTACCTAATGCTGAGCAAGGCCCGTTGCTGGAGGAAGGAAAAATCTCACCAAGAAGACTCTTCACTCTCTCTTGTTCTTTTGTAGATTTATGGCCTCATGTCCATGCAGCATAACTTTTATCTGTGTTTCCAGGTGCTAGGTGCAGTGTTACGGTCTCTTCCTCTCTAGAAGAGCTTTCCTCTCAAGCAGGCCTTCACCAAATACTGGCTCTAAACCAATCACTGCACTCTCAAACAATTTAAACAAGCCTTGTAAGAAATGAGGTACCACATTCAGAGAAGGACTCTTTAATCCTATACTCTTGGGCCTGTCTTCTTTACTCCACTGTGCCATGCAGGATTGACTTTCTCTTAGCATGAGAGAAATCCCTAGATGATGTCTTTCCTGTTCTTCAAGACATGTGCTTTATTTTACTAAAATATGAAATTGTCCCTATGAGTTGTTCCCTTTCTGTGCTGGATGTAAAGTTCCTGAGGCCACGCAGCGTGGGCAGCCAGGGACTTGTCTGAGATCTCTGACATTGCTGTGCTGTGCTGTGCTTTGCTCTCCTTGCCCAGTTGTTAAGTTTTGGGGTTGGTTTTGTTTCAATTCTTTCTTGAGCTTTTATGTTTGGTGACTTATGCAGTGTCATGCAGCACCATGTTACGTGATTTTCTCTGATGTTAAATTACATTATTTTAGGGGGGGTTGGTATTGTATGTTATGGTTTCTTACTGTTTGATGGCACTCTGTGCTAAAGCTCCCTGGCAGCCTGGCAAAGCCAGAGAGCCATGGGAGTGAGCAGCAGGTACACAGGCCGTGCAGCCTTTGAACCTTGTGCTGCTGGGCCAGTGCTGCAGGAAAAGTGCTGCTGGGCCTGCCCTGTGTATTGGTGCAGCAGCAGCTGCCTTTTTGCCTTGCCTTTTGCCATGCCACTTTCCTTTTCCTTGCCTCTTACCGCTTGCCTTGCCTTTTCACTTTTGCCTGTTGCCATGCCTCTTGCCTTTTGCCCTGTCTTTTAGCTCTTGCCTTGCCTCCTGCCTTTCATCTTGAATGTTACATTCCTTTACACTGCCATGCAGTTTCATAAGTAATGTAGCTGGCAGTGGGATGGTTGGACTAGATGATGTTGGAGGTCTTTTCCAACCTGAATGATTCTTCAGTTCTATGAAAGCGGGCTGTAACGTCTGTGCTAGATGGCAGAGATCACAACTGATGCTATGAAGTCAGGCATCAGCATCTACAAAACTCTTTTCAGCTACTTGAAAGCTTCTTGATAGTTTGACTTTCATCTGGTGTGTTGTACTTACTACTGTTCCCTCTGCTTTAGTTTCCATAATAGGACTCCCTCCCCTTAAACAGGCCGAAAAGCAGGTAGCCTGGCTGTGCGTCTCCTCCATGGCCAGCAGCATGCTTCCTATCTGCTGATCCAGCAGCTCAGCAGTCCCAGTATCCAAGAGTGATGTCGGGAGAACCTTTGATTGCTGAAGTCTTTGTTGAGCCTTGGAGACAGACAGGCTTTATCCTTGCTGAAACTGGTGACAAATTTGCCTCAGTTGAAACGAGGACAGCACGTGACCCTTCCAGGATAGTGCTTTGTATAAATCAGTACTACAAAGTCAAGTAGATCAGGAACTCTCCTTCTGAGGTGGCTCTGACTGCCTAGATGCATGTAGTACAAATCTAATTGTGGAGATTGGTGGTCGTTCACACGCTTCCCTGCCCAAGAGGTTCATGCCTCATTTATCCCTCTAGGGAACAGTGAAAACCTTTTTATTCACAATGTGTACTTCTAAAATTGTATGAAAACCAAATTGTTAGTGTATTTCAAGTGATTATCCCCTGTGCTGATGGTTGGGACGAGCCTCGCTGGCTGGGACCCCCACCCACAGAGTCTCCTGCTGAGGACCCAGGGGACATGGCTCAGCTCTGCCTGGGGCCTTCCATCCCTGCCAGAGCTCTGCTGTAGCTGTGCCCATCTCTGCCGCTGCCTCCTGGCTGGGCCCAGGACCTGCACTGCAGAGAGCCGCTCTCCTGCATGGAGCCCTCAGACCCAGGTCAGAGCTCGTCAGGCAGAACACAGTGGCACGAGCTACCGGGAAGGCTTCCACAAAGTGAGTGAGATGATCTACTAAAACTAAAATGTATTTATACCTTCCTACCTTTGGGAGTTCGGTAAAGTCGACCTGTATTCTTTCAAAAGGTCCTCTTGTCAACCCTCACCCTCCTGGTACCCTTTCCCCGAGTTGCTGTTTATTCACCTTGTAACAGGTTAAGCATCCCTCCAAGATTCTTTTTGCTAAACTCTGTGTATCCCCACACAGGCATAGTTTGTTTCAAATTAATCTACTAAGGCTTGAACTCCCCAGGGAGTTTTAAGGTGTAGTTTGTTTAACATCTTCCATGCTCTTCCTTTGGGGAGTACTTCCCTGCCGTCTGGCAGCAACAATTTATTATTTTCTCTTTTTGCTCCAATTTGTTTTAGTTTGGCTATCTCTTGGGTGGTGAAAACTTTGTCTATCTGGTCCTTCAGGTTCTTTCTCTAAAGTTTTAATCATTAACAGTGCTGCTCATTTTGCCTCTGCATTGGCCAAATTGTTCCCTCTTACAGTCTGATTTAGTCCCTTTTGGTGTCCTTTTATATGAACTAGAGCTATTTTCGAGGGACCTCGTAATGCTTTGAGGACTTTTAGGATGAGTCTTTCATGGACTAATCCTTTCCCTTGTGTGTTAATCACGTGAGAAAAGTTTTAGCAGTTGAGCAAAACCCTGTATCATTTTATAGATCACATTGTCTGGTTCAATGCCATTTACAATCAAAGAACCATCAGCATATTGTTCAAAAGCTCAAGGCTGTATATTCCATACACTAGATTTTTTTTCTACCACTACAGCCATGATGCAGCACCTATATCAAAATTTGAGTTGCAAACTATTACTCTCACTGAAACAAACAGACAGACAAAAGCAAGACCAGAGAACCAAAACTCCCAGTCTGTATTTCAGGTTTCAGTATTTCTTATTACTTGCAATTTCTCCGGGGAAAGAGAGCATTCCCGGGGCACTGTTTGGACTGTGGATCTTTCAGCCCCGGAGTCCACAAGGAACTCCACTTCTTGGTGTTGGGGACCCAATTTCAACTTTATCAAGGGCCCTGTTTTCCTATGGGTTCCCAGCAAACAAGAGCCCCTGACTCCACCTAATCCTCCTTAAGCATCTGCTCATCCTGTAGGCGTTTCTTGCAGTGCTTTGTCATGTGCCCTTTTCTCTGGCAATAAAAACACTCAACTTGTCTCAAATCGCTTTGGCACCTCGGGAGTTTCCCCTAGGCCTTGAAACACCCGCTCCCCCTGTACAGGCCGGAGCCACCTTTTGCCCTTCTCGGACTGCCTTCACCAAAATCCTTGCCTGTTTCTTTTGAGTCTCCTCTCTTCGCAAACACACACCTTCTGAGCATCCCTCAATAATTCGTCTAATCCTCTCTTCTGCCAGTCTTCCAACTTTTCTAATTTCCTCCTAATATCCACCCATGATTTTGCCACAAACTGAGTTTTCAACAGGGCCTGTCCTACAGGAGTGGCAGGGTCTAACCCCGAATAGAGCTGCAAATTCTTCCGCAGCCTTTCTAGCCACTCAGTGGGGGTTTCATCTTCCTTTGGTGTTCCCTAAAGGCTTTATTAATGCTTTTGTCCTCTGGGAACAGATTCCTTAATTCCCTGAACAATGATAGTGCGTAGATCCACCATGTGTGTCTTGTGATTAAAAGAGGAGAACTGCACAAACATACGTACGCTCAAAAGTGAATTGGTTAGAAATCTGGTGTAATTAATCTTTAAGGATATAATTTTTCTTCAGTATTCTTGCCAGTGCACTATGGACAATGGCAGAGGAGTATTTGCATCCTTGGGGAAGTTGGTTGAAGGTATATTGTACTCTCACTCCCAAGTGAACACAGATTGATGATTATCCTCCTCTCGAAGGGGAATTATCATCTTTAGCTTGCGTTTGACCGACTGGTTCAGCAGTGTTAGCACCAGTGGCTGAGTGGCACTGTGTTACTGTTTGATTCCCTGTGGACCGCTGCCACTGTCAGGGTGTTCTGGTTGCAGTACCACAGGTGTCCAAATCTTTGATCACCTCTGTGATCCCCTCCTTAGTAGCAGATGGTAAAAGATATTGATTAATGCTCGTTATTCTAGAAGGAGGTGACTTAACAGTCTTTAAGTACTGGAACCTCACACAACGGGGCTCCAAAGTTCTACACTGTTCCATTAGGTAGTTCCCAGACTTTGCTAGGACATCAAATTCTGGTATATTATTTCAGTATGGTTCAATTACAACCTTAATCTTAGACATTCGGTTTTCCCCTGAAGACCAAACACACACAGTACTAATTGGTCTGTTTTCAAGGATTCTAGTTATTCCTATTACATTTTTTTTTCTTTCCTGGGTAGCAGTCAGTCCTAATTTTTTTTTTTTTTTTTTTTTTTTTTTGGCTGATAACACTTACTTGAGCTTCCATACCAATTGTGAAATTTATAGGTCTGTGCCTGGGACCACACTGGGTTAGTGTGCTGGTCAGGCCATTTTAAGGTGGATATTACGCGAGTGGATTGGCCTGAAATTCCCCCCACATTTTCTAGTTTAAATCCATCAGGTCCTTCCTCAAGTCTGAGTAAGGACTGACTGGCAGGCACAGAAGATTTTCCCCTCCTGTGTTTTTTGTGGTATCAGAAAATTTCATAAATCTACTAATTTGGCCGCTCCACCAAGTTTCCCAATGTGCGAATAATCTGTGAATTGCCCATTTAGGGCTGGGCGAGGTGAACTTAGTGCTAATGCCCTTCTCCACAGATCGTTTCGCTGAGGACTGGTTTGTCGAAGGGGGGGGGGGGGGCATCCTTCTCTAAAGAAAGGAAAAGAAAAAAAAACCCAAGCCCCATGCCTGGCAAACCCAGAGCTGCAAATTTAAACGTTGCTCTAAACATCCCATCTTAGTGCCATAAGTAACAATTTCTTGTAATAGTTCCCCCCTCGTTAAAACAGGCTGTTGTTGCTGGTTGGGGCAGTGAATATTATGATCAATTGTTTGCAGAATAATTTACTTTAGGCTTTGCACAAAGATTTTCAAGGTGTTCAGGGAGATGCCAAATCAGTGGTTTAAGGTGGACCGGATCTCCCGGAGCGGCAAGGGGGATGCCCTGCCTCCAACACTGATATATGTTTGAATACACACAGCCTTTTTGCACTGATTCAGCCAGCCCAGATAATTCAGTGGAACCAGCAGTTTTTCACCCAATCCTTGTCCCTTGGGTGAGGGACGATTTCAGTGCATCCCAAGATTGTATAACTTATTTATCCCCTCGGCCAGCGAAGAGACATTGTTACAGGTATTGACTGACTTAGGGGCAGCCATCCTATCATTACGCAGTTTACATACAGCCTTTACAGGGGCAACACATCCTGAGAGGGCCAGACCTTAGTATCCGAATTTCCCCTATTCCCTCTCAGGAGGTCACATCATAATTACACAGCTTACGTTACAAAATGTCTTTCAGTACTATCTCTTTTGGTTTGGAAGCTATTGCTGGACGTTTGGCATGTTTGGCAGCAAATGCTGCTCCGGCCGAGAAAAACACTTTTGGTGCACCATGCAGGTCCATTTGAGTTTCCCAGGCAAACGAAAGCAGTGACACCAAAGTTTCTAGTTTCTGTTTGTGTCTCCCCTGAGGAGGTTTCAGGCCAGCAATGTCTTTCAGTACTATCTCTTTTGGTTTGGAAGCTATTGCTGGACGTTTGGTCAACGTTTTGCTCCTTCTTCCCTGGCCTTGGTGTCCACACGGCTGGTTCCATCTTCTCACTCCCTTCTCCAGGGGCCAATTGGGGCTGGCCTGCATTTTTTCTCTCTCCTAAATGTGATTCCCAGAGGCGCTGTGACCATCACCCATTGCCTGGGGCCTGGGCAGCAGCAGCAACTTGGCCTTGACTCGGCTGGTGTTCAGCCTTCGGGGCCTGCAGACTGCTTCTAGCTGCTGCTTGCAGAAGCCACCTGGGCAGCACCCGCCTTCTCCATTAGAGCCCAGCTACCTCAAACTGCTGCACTGCTGTAAGGAAAGATGAATGGCTGAGACCCAGAAGGAGCCTGACTGCTTCCAGTGCAACTGCTTGAGGACTGGAAGCTGGCTGCATGCTGTAGGTAAGGTAAGGAATTTACTCATTTAAATTCCAGGCATTGGCAACTTCCTGAGGTTGTATGGGTACCTTTGGAGTTTGTTATAGACTGGTTATTTCTGGGGGGTTAATCTTCACAAACCAGCAGTTTCACGTGGAATTTTCTCATGCTAAACTCATCTAGAAACTTTCTTCTACAGTGTTACACTTTGCTTGTAACTGTGGTTCTAGTGCCTGACTTTAAGTTCAGAGAAAAAAAATATGTATCTGGTCGTTCAGAGATGAGATCTCTGGGAGTTTCTATAGGCCTTAGCAATTGAAGAGCTAAGGTAGGTAAGTTTGGACATTAACAAAAAACGTATGTTTTTCATTTCAGCCATGTTCTGTTTTGTTAATGCAGAAGAGGTGAAATAAGTTGAAGATCTATTTTCTCAATGATCTCTCAAAAACCTATACGTGACATTCTGTTGCTATAATACAGACAGCTGAATAAAAGACCCTGAAAAGGGTGCAGATTATTTATGGACCTGAAGTGGATGAAATAGCAGGAGAATAGGAACTTTGCAGTGCAGAACATAGTCTGCATGCATTGAGCCTGTCTGGCTCTGTAGCAGTTCATTCTCAGCAGCTCTACATTCTCAGGCACGTTGTTCATTTTTCCCTTCTCTCCTACTTGGCTCAGGAAAGCTGATTTGACTCCCAGCAAACAAAATCCTCCCGTGAGCTCCAGGCCTGTTTCGCCGGGATGTTGGAGCTATTGCATGCCAGGAGACAAGCTGGGGAACTTCTTTTAAAAACCCCTTCCCCAGTAGCTCTAATCAGCTTTTCTGTCTTATCCCCTAAGGATGCTCTGTGCAGTGCCATAAGCTGTCAGCTTTTGGGAGGAAAAAGTCAACTTACTCCTGTACAGTTATGCCACCAAGTGTTCTGTAGCTCTGAGAGATGTGATCATTTAAAGCCAGGTTTGGCATTAAACTCCCTAAAGCATCTGAGCATTGAGTGAGTCCGAAAAAGTTGGGGATTGCTGTTGAGAACTGCACTAACTGCAATAGGGCCAGTATATGGCTATGATTATGATTAAAATGTCAGCAAAATTATTATCCCTGGTATTCTCACCCAAAGGGGGAAATGGCAGTTGCTTACCAAGAAGACATCCCTGATTTGGGTGGGGGAGAAGGAGCACAGCCTGTTGACTGCCCCTTCGGGGTCCTCAATGTCTTCTCTTTCCCCCTGGGGGCAGCTTCCCCAATACCCTTTATACCCCAGTCTTAGTCGATCACCCTCCCAGGGGTGGTGTTTAACATGAATTGGGTGAAGAGTTGAGTACCACAGCCATATATGTTGAGCATGTGCTGCAGTTTCCTCATTAGCATATCTAGAGATGTCAACTTTAGTATTCATTTTGCAGTTAATGAAGCCAAAGGTCTCACTTCAGGCACCACGGGCTTCACACTTCGGGGTAGAAACCGTCTCCCTAGTTACTCTGCAGTGTCTGGCCAAAGCTGGGCTGTCCTGCTGATGTAAGACTCCCTCCTTCAGCTGCTTCTCACAGCACCACTGTGGATCTGCATCCACAATATCTGCATGAGAGATAAGCAGACAGGGGTGTTTTTAACCTCTTGAGTACAATTTCCCCAGTCTCCTATATCAAAGAGACAGGAGCTTTCTGGTTCTAATGAGTCTTTGGATAATTTTTCTCATCTGTCTTTGTTTTATTATTTTGGCACCCACAATGCTTGTGATAGGCCTGGTGGCTGTGTTGGACCACACTGAAGACCTTGGTTGGTCCAGGGGAGGTGCTTGGTGAGCATCAGGCTGTATAGTTCCACTGAGACCTCAATGAAAAGTGATGGCATCAGGATAAAGGTTGACTTGGGCCAAAGGAGGAGCTAATCTGTCCATAGAGACCCCTGAGGACCAGGTGGGATTTGCCAGGAATAAAGCTCTAGCCAGCAATTCCTGGGGTGAGCAAGAAGTGCCTGTTGCTCTTGTAATCAAATGATTTATTGGGTGATCATTTCTTGGTGACAGTGTCTGACAGGGACTGGGACAGGCTCTGCAGGCCTTTTGTGCCTCATTAAATTTGAGAGGTGCGGGACTGGCTTTTGAGATCTTGTGCTACAGCTGAATCCCACGTGTTACCAGCTGGTAGCTGTGTCTCAGTGGGCTTGAGGTCGCTCCTTTATCAAATCATGATGTATTGAGGCAGCAGGTTTTGGGGTGTGGGTGAGGGTCTGCCACCCAGCATTCTGTGTCAGTTAATGCTTCAAGGAGTCAAGCCAGATGCAGTGTGCTTCTCCAGTTGTAGCTGCTCACCTGTGGGAAACCTGAATGCAGGGGGGCTCCTGGCTTAGGAGAGGAGTAAGTTGTTTGCTGTCTGCCAGGTGTTTAACCCTTTGGTGGGCTGGGCAGCTGAGCATCTGAGGGAGTTTTGCTGCTGAGTGTAGTAGGAGTAGAGTTTCACCATGAATTGGAGCAGGTGGCCAGTGCTTTGTTTCTGCTGCTGGTTTGGCAGTGCCCACTCTTGAATGTTCTGTTTCACACTGAAAAAGGCATATGTGACCCTTTGGTAATCTGCTTCAGGTAGACCCCTGAGGCTTCCAAGTCAGGCACAGCTTTGTCAGTCTGCAGGAGGGGGGCTTGTTCTGGTGCTCTGGCTGTAGTGGTAAGAGCATAACAGTTGGACAAGAGCTGTTCTAGACTACTGAAGGCAGCAGCTAAAACTGCTGAGACAGCAGAAGGAAGGAATGACCCTGTGTTACAGAGCCAGAGCAAAGGCTGGCAGAGTTGCTCACATGTTTTTACATCACTGTATTCCTACTGGAAAGAAGTGTCTGTGTGGACAGTTTACTGCCATGGGCTTGGCTGCAGATCTGGCAAGGACTAGTGTAGAGCAAAGAACAAGAAACATCCAGTTGTTGGCTGTGTTGTGTGGCATTATTTTTTGTAGGAGACTGTGCTGCAACATTTCTTCCCAAGTTTTGGCTGGTGCCTGGATAGAGGCTGTCAATATTCATTATAGGCTGAACCTTGGTGAGTAGAGCTGCTGACTGCAAAGGAAAACCTGACCTGGGATTTGCTGTTCCGGAAATGTTGTGATTTAGCAGTGAGGTATCACCTCTTTCAGTTGCCCTGGCAAATAGAGCATCACCTCTGCAGGTTGGCTGGGCCAGCCCCTGCCTGTGTCATTTGATAGTGGTTTGAGTAACTATTGGTGGGCAAATTCTTACCTAATGCTGAGCAAGGCCCGTTGCTGGAGGAAGGAAAAATCTCACCAAGAAGACTCTTCACTCTCTCTTGTTCTTTTGTAGATTTATGGCCTCATGTCCATGCAGCATAACTTTTATCTGTGTTTCCAGGTGCTAGGTGCAGTGTTACGGTCTCTTCCTCTCTAGAAGAGCTTTCCTCTCAAGCAGGCCTTCACCAAATACTGGCTCTAAACCAATCACTGCACTCTCAAACAATTTAAACAAGCCTTGTAAGAAATGAGGTACCACATTCAGAGAAGGACTCTTTAATCCTATACTCTTGGGCCTGTCTTCTTTACTCCACTGTGCCATGCAGGATTGACTTTCTCTTAGCATGAGAGAAATCCCTAGATGATGTCTTTCCTGTTCTTCAAGACATGTGCTTTATTTTACTAAAATATGAAATTGTCCCTATGAGTTGTTCCCTTTCTGTGCTGGATGTAAAGTTCCTGAGGCCACGCAGCGTGGGCAGCCAGGGACTTGTCTGAGATCTCTGACATTGCTGTGCTGTGCTGTGCTTTGCTCTCCTTGCCCAGTTGTTAAGTTTTGGGGTTGGTTTTGTTTCAATTCTTTCTTGAGCTTTTATGTTTGGTGACTTATGCAGTGTCATGCAGCACCATGTTACGTGATTTTCTCTGATGTTAAATTACATTATTTTAGGGGGGGTTGGTATTGTATGTTATGGTTTCTTACTGTTTGATGGCACTCTGTGCTAAAGCTCCCTGGCAGCCTGGCAAAGCCAGAGAGCCATGGGAGTGAGCAGCAGGTACACAGGCCGTGCAGCCTTTGAACCTTGTGCTGCTGGGCCAGTGCTGCAGGAAAAGTGCTGCTGGGCCTGCCCTGTGTATTGGTGCAGCAGCAGCTGCCTTTTTGCCTTGCCTTTTGCCATGCCACTTTCCTTTTCCTTGCCTCTTACCGCTTGCCTTGCCTTTTCACTTTTGCCTGTTGCCATGCCTCTTGCCTTTTGCCCTGTCTTTTAGCTCTTGCCTTGCCTCCTGCCTTTCATCTTGAATGTTACATTCCTTTACACTGCCATGCAGTTTCATAAGTAATGTAGCTGGCAGTGGGATGGTTGGACTAGATGATGTTGGAGGTCTTTTCCAACCTGAATGATTCTTCAGTTCTATGAAAGCGGGCTGTAACGTCTGTGCTAGAT
Source organism: Laterallus jamaicensis coturniculus (assembly GCA_022605575.1). NCBI lineage: Eukaryota > Metazoa > Chordata > Aves > Gruiformes > Rallidae > Laterallus > Laterallus jamaicensis. Next base: position 3,165,869 of record JAKCOX010000070.1, on the reverse strand, counting down.
GGCAGAGATCACAACTGATGCTATGAAGTCAGGCATCAGCATCTACAAAACTCTTTTCAGCTACTTGAAAGCTTCTTGATAGTTTGACTTTCATCTGGTGTGTTGTACTTACTACTGTTCCCTCTGCTTTAGTTTCCATAATAGGACTCCCTCCCCTTAAACAGGCCGAAAAGCAGGTAGCCTGGCTGTGCGTCTCCTCCATGGCCAGCAGCATGCTTCCTATCTGCTGATCCAGCAGCTCAGCAGTCCCAGTATCCAAGAGTGATGTCGGGAGAACCTTTGATTGCTGAAGTCTTTGTTGAGCCTTGGAGACAGACAGGCTTTATCCTTGCTGAAACTGGTGACAAATTTGCCTCAGTTGAAACGAGGACAGCACGTGACCCTTCCAGGATAGTGCTTTGTATAAATCAGTACTACAAAGTCAAGTAGATCAGGAACTCTCCTTCTGAGGTGGCTCTGACTGCCTAGATGCATGTAGTACAAATCTAATTGTGGAGATTGGTGGTCGTTCACACGCTTCCCTGCCCAAGAGGTTCATGCCTCATTTATCCCTCTAGGGAACAGTGAAAACCTTTTTATTCACAATGTGTACTTCTAAAATTGTATGAAAACCAAATTGTTAGTGTATTTCAAGTGATTATCCCCTGTGCTGATGGTTGGGACGAGCCTCGCTGGCTGGGACCCCCACCCACAGAGTCTCCTGCTGAGGACCCAGGGGACATGGCTCAGCTCTGCCTGGGGCCTTCCATCCCTGCCAGAGCTCTGCTGTAGCTGTGCCCATCTCTGCCGCTGCCTCCTGGCTGGGCCCAGGACCTGCACTGCAGAGAGCCGCTCTCCTGCATGGAGCCCTCAGACCCAGGTCAGAGCTCGTCAGGCAGAACACAGTGGCACGAGCTACCGGGAAGGCTTCCACAAAGTGAGTGAGATGATCTACTAAAACTAAAATGTATTTATACCTTCCTACCTTTGGGAGTTCGGTAAAGTCGACCTGTATTCTTTCAAAAGGTCCTCTTGTCAACCCTCACCCTCCTGGTACCCTTTCCCCGAGTTGCTGTTTATTCACCTTGTAACAGGTTAAGCATCCCTCCAAGATTCTTTTTGCTAAACTCTGTGTATCCCCACACAGGCATAGTTTGTTTCAAATTAATCTACTAAGGCTTGAACTCCCCAGGGAGTTTTAAGGTGTAGTTTGTTTAACATCTTCCATGCTCTTCCTTTGGGGAGTACTTCCCTGCCGTCTGGCAGCAACAATTTATTATTTTCTCTTTTTGCTCCAATTTGTTTTAGTTTGGCTATCTCTTGGGTGGTGAAAACTTTGTCTATCTGGTCCTTCAGGTTCTTTCTCTAAAGTTTTAATCATTAACAGTGCTGCTCATTTTGCCTCTGCATTGGCCAAATTGTTCCCTCTTACAGTCTGATTTAGTCCCTTTTGGTGTCCTTTTATATGAACTAGAGCTATTTTCGAGGGACCTCGTAATGCTTTGAGGACTTTTAGGATGAGTCTTTCATGGACTAATCCTTTCCCTTGTGTGTTAATCACGTGAGAAAAGTTTTAGCAGTTGAGCAAAACCCTGTATCATTTTATAGATCACATTGTCTGGTTCAATGCCATTTACAATCAAAGAACCATCAGCATATTGTTCAAAAGCTCAAGGCTGTATATTCCATACACTAGATTTTTTTTCTACCACTACAGCCATGATGCAGCACCTATATCAAAATTTGAGTTGCAAACTATTACTCTCACTGAAACAAACAGACAGACAAAAGCAAGACCAGAGAACCAAAACTCCCAGTCTGTATTTCAGGTTTCAGTATTTCTTATTACTTGCAATTTCTCCGGGGAAAGAGAGCATTCCCGGGGCACTGTTTGGACTGTGGATCTTTCAGCCCCGGAGTCCACAAGGAACTCCACTTCTTGGTGTTGGGGACCCAATTTCAACTTTATCAAGGGCCCTGTTTTCCTATGGGTTCCCAGCAAACAAGAGCCCCTGACTCCACCTAATCCTCCTTAAGCATCTGCTCATCCTGTAGGCGTTTCTTGCAGTGCTTTGTCATGTGCCCTTTTCTCTGGCAATAAAAACACTCAACTTGTCTCAAATCGCTTTGGCACCTCGGGAGTTTCCCCTAGGCCTTGAAACACCCGCTCCCCCTGTACAGGCCGGAGCCACCTTTTGCCCTTCTCGGACTGCCTTCACCAAAATCCTTGCCTGTTTCTTTTGAGTCTCCTCTCTTCGCAAACACACACCTTCTGAGCATCCCTCAATAATTCGTCTAATCCTCTCTTCTGCCAGTCTTCCAACTTTTCTAATTTCCTCCTAATATCCACCCATGATTTTGCCACAAACTGAGTTTTCAACAGGGCCTGTCCTACAGGAGTGGCAGGGTCTAACCCCGAATAGAGCTGCAAATTCTTCCGCAGCCTTTCTAGCCACTCAGTGGGGGTTTCATCTTCCTTTGGTGTTCCCTAAAGGCTTTATTAATGCTTTTGTCCTCTGGGAACAGATTCCTTAATTCCCTGAACAATGATAGTGCGTAGATCCACCATGTGTGTCTTGTGATTAAAAGAGGAGAACTGCACAAACATACGTACGCTCAAAAGTGAATTGGTTAGAAATCTGGTGTAATTAATCTTTAAGGATATAATTTTTCTTCAGTATTCTTGCCAGTGCACTATGGACAATGGCAGAGGAGTATTTGCATCCTTGGGGAAGTTGGTTGAAGGTATATTGTACTCTCACTCCCAAGTGAACACAGATTGATGATTATCCTCCTCTCGAAGGGGAATTATCATCTTTAGCTTGCGTTTGACCGACTGGTTCAGCAGTGTTAGCACCAGTGGCTGAGTGGCACTGTGTTACTGTTTGATTCCCTGTGGACCGCTGCCACTGTCAGGGTGTTCTGGTTGCAGTACCACAGGTGTCCAAATCTTTGATCACCTCTGTGATCCCCTCCTTAGTAGCAGATGGTAAAAGATATTGATTAATGCTCGTTATTCTAGAAGGAGGTGACTTAACAGTCTTTAAGTACTGGAACCTCACACAACGGGGCTCCAAAGTTCTACACTGTTCCATTAGGTAGTTCCCAGACTTTGCTAGGACATCAAATTCTGGTATATTATTTCAGTATGGTTCAATTACAACCTTAATCTTAGACATTCGGTTTTCCCCTGAAGACCAAACACACACAGTACTAATTGGTCTGTTTTCAAGGATTCTAGTTATTCCTATTACATTTTTTTTTCTTTCCTGGGTAGCAGTCAGTCCTAATTTTTTTTTTTTTTTTTTTTTTTTTTTGGCTGATAACACTTACTTGAGCTTCCATACCAATTGTGAAATTTATAGGTCTGTGCCTGGGACCACACTGGGTTAGTGTGCTGGTCAGGCCATTTTAAGGTGGATATTACGCGAGTGGATTGGCCTGAAATTCCCCCCACATTTTCTAGTTTAAATCCATCAGGTCCTTCCTCAAGTCTGAGTAAGGACTGACTGGCAGGCACAGAAGATTTTCCCCTCCTGTGTTTTTTGTGGTATCAGAAAATTTCATAAATCTACTAATTTGGCCGCTCCACCAAGTTTCCCAATGTGCGAATAATCTGTGAATTGCCCATTTAGGGCTGGGCGAGGTGAACTTAGTGCTAATGCCCTTCTCCACAGATCGTTTCGCTGAGGACTGGTTTGTCGAAGGGGGGGGGGGGGGCATCCTTCTCTAAAGAAAGGAAAAGAAAAAAAAACCCAAGCCCCATGCCTGGCAAACCCAGAGCTGCAAATTTAAACGTTGCTCTAAACATCCCATCTTAGTGCCATAAGTAACAATTTCTTGTAATAGTTCCCCCCTCGTTAAAACAGGCTGTTGTTGCTGGTTGGGGCAGTGAATATTATGATCAATTGTTTGCAGAATAATTTACTTTAGGCTTTGCACAAAGATTTTCAAGGTGTTCAGGGAGATGCCAAATCAGTGGTTTAAGGTGGACCGGATCTCCCGGAGCGGCAAGGGGGATGCCCTGCCTCCAACACTGATATATGTTTGAATACACACAGCCTTTTTGCACTGATTCAGCCAGCCCAGATAATTCAGTGGAACCAGCAGTTTTTCACCCAATCCTTGTCCCTTGGGTGAGGGACGATTTCAGTGCATCCCAAGATTGTATAACTTATTTATCCCCTCGGCCAGCGAAGAGACATTGTTACAGGTATTGACTGACTTAGGGGCAGCCATCCTATCATTACGCAGTTTACATACAGCCTTTACAGGGGCAACACATCCTGAGAGGGCCAGACCTTAGTATCCGAATTTCCCCTATTCCCTCTCAGGAGGTCACATCATAATTACACAGCTTACGTTACAAAATGTCTTTCAGTACTATCTCTTTTGGTTTGGAAGCTATTGCTGGACGTTTGGCATGTTTGGCAGCAAATGCTGCTCCGGCCGAGAAAAACACTTTTGGTGCACCATGCAGGTCCATTTGAGTTTCCCAGGCAAACGAAAGCAGTGACACCAAAGTTTCTAGTTTCTGTTTGTGTCTCCCCTGAGGAGGTTTCAGGCCAGCAATGTCTTTCAGTACTATCTCTTTTGGTTTGGAAGCTATTGCTGGACGTTTGGTCAACGTTTTGCTCCTTCTTCCCTGGCCTTGGTGTCCACACGGCTGGTTCCATCTTCTCACTCCCTTCTCCAGGGGCCAATTGGGGCTGGCCTGCATTTTTTCTCTCTCCTAAATGTGATTCCCAGAGGCGCTGTGACCATCACCCATTGCCTGGGGCCTGGGCAGCAGCAGCAACTTGGCCTTGACTCGGCTGGTGTTCAGCCTTCGGGGCCTGCAGACTGCTTCTAGCTGCTGCTTGCAGAAGCCACCTGGGCAGCACCCGCCTTCTCCATTAGAGCCCAGCTACCTCAAACTGCTGCACTGCTGTAAGGAAAGATGAATGGCTGAGACCCAGAAGGAGCCTGACTGCTTCCAGTGCAACTGCTTGAGGACTGGAAGCTGGCTGCATGCTGTAGGTAAGGTAAGGAATTTACTCATTTAAATTCCAGGCATTGGCAACTTCCTGAGGTTGTATGGGTACCTTTGGAGTTTGTTATAGACTGGTTATTTCTGGGGGGTTAATCTTCACAAACCAGCAGTTTCACGTGGAATTTTCTCATGCTAAACTCATCTAGAAACTTTCTTCTACAGTGTTACACTTTGCTTGTAACTGTGGTTCTAGTGCCTGACTTTAAGTTCAGAGAAAAAAAATATGTATCTGGTCGTTCAGAGATGAGATCTCTGGGAGTTTCTATAGGCCTTAGCAATTGAAGAGCTAAGGTAGGTAAGTTTGGACATTAACAAAAAACGTATGTTTTTCATTTCAGCCATGTTCTGTTTTGTTAATGCAGAAGAGGTGAAATAAGTTGAAGATCTATTTTCTCAATGATCTCTCAAAAACCTATACGTGACATTCTGTTGCTATAATACAGACAGCTGAATAAAAGACCCTGAAAAGGGTGCAGATTATTTATGGACCTGAAGTGGATGAAATAGCAGGAGAATAGGAACTTTGCAGTGCAGAACATAGTCTGCATGCATTGAGCCTGTCTGGCTCTGTAGCAGTTCATTCTCAGCAGCTCTACATTCTCAGGCACGTTGTTCATTTTTCCCTTCTCTCCTACTTGGCTCAGGAAAGCTGATTTGACTCCCAGCAAACAAAATCCTCCCGTGAGCTCCAGGCCTGTTTCGCCGGGATGTTGGAGCTATTGCATGCCAGGAGACAAGCTGGGGAACTTCTTTTAAAAACCCCTTCCCCAGTAGCTCTAATCAGCTTTTCTGTCTTATCCCCTAAGGATGCTCTGTGCAGTGCCATAAGCTGTCAGCTTTTGGGAGGAAAAAGTCAACTTACTCCTGTACAGTTATGCCACCAAGTGTTCTGTAGCTCTGAGAGATGTGATCATTTAAAGCCAGGTTTGGCATTAAACTCCCTAAAGCATCTGAGCATTGAGTGAGTCCGAAAAAGTTGGGGATTGCTGTTGAGAACTGCACTAACTGCAATAGGGCCAGTATATGGCTATGATTATGATTAAAATGTCAGCAAAATTATTATCCCTGGTATTCTCACCCAAAGGGGGAAATGGCAGTTGCTTACCAAGAAGACATCCCTGATTTGGGTGGGGGAGAAGGAGCACAGCCTGTTGACTGCCCCTTCGGGGTCCTCAATGTCTTCTCTTTCCCCCTGGGGGCAGCTTCCCCAATACCCTTTATACCCCAGTCTTAGTCGATCACCCTCCCAGGGGTGGTGTTTAACATGAATTGGGTGAAGAGTTGAGTACCACAGCCATATATGTTGAGCATGTGCTGCAGTTTCCTCATTAGCATATCTAGAGATGTCAACTTTAGTATTCATTTTGCAGTTAATGAAGCCAAAGGTCTCACTTCAGGCACCACGGGCTTCACACTTCGGGGTAGAAACCGTCTCCCTAGTTACTCTGCAGTGTCTGGCCAAAGCTGGGCTGTCCTGCTGATGTAAGACTCCCTCCTTCAGCTGCTTCTCACAGCACCACTGTGGATCTGCATCCACAATATCTGCATGAGAGATAAGCAGACAGGGGTGTTTTTAACCTCTTGAGTACAATTTCCCCAGTCTCCTATATCAAAGAGACAGGAGCTTTCTGGTTCTAATGAGTCTTTGGATAATTTTTCTCATCTGTCTTTGTTTTATTATTTTGGCACCCACAATGCTTGTGATAGGCCTGGTGGCTGTGTTGGACCACACTGAAGACCTTGGTTGGTCCAGGGGAGGTGCTTGGTGAGCATCAGGCTGTATAGTTCCACTGAGACCTCAATGAAAAGTGATGGCATCAGGATAAAGGTTGACTTGGGCCAAAGGAGGAGCTAATCTGTCCATAGAGACCCCTGAGGACCAGGTGGGATTTGCCAGGAATAAAGCTCTAGCCAGCAATTCCTGGGGTGAGCAAGAAGTGCCTGTTGCTCTTGTAATCAAATGATTTATTGGGTGATCATTTCTTGGTGACAGTGTCTGACAGGGACTGGGACAGGCTCTGCAGGCCTTTTGTGCCTCATTAAATTTGAGAGGTGCGGGACTGGCTTTTGAGATCTTGTGCTACAGCTGAATCCCACGTGTTACCAGCTGGTAGCTGTGTCTCAGTGGGCTTGAGGTCGCTCCTTTATCAAATCATGATGTATTGAGGCAGCAGGTTTTGGGGTGTGGGTGAGGGTCTGCCACCCAGCATTCTGTGTCAGTTAATGCTTCAAGGAGTCAAGCCAGATGCAGTGTGCTTCTCCAGTTGTAGCTGCTCACCTGTGGGAAACCTGAATGCAGGGGGGCTCCTGGCTTAGGAGAGGAGTAAGTTGTTTGCTGTCTGCCAGGTGTTTAACCCTTTGGTGGGCTGGGCAGCTGAGCATCTGAGGGAGTTTTGCTGCTGAGTGTAGTAGGAGTAGAGTTTCACCATGAATTGGAGCAGGTGGCCAGTGCTTTGTTTCTGCTGCTGGTTTGGCAGTGCCCACTCTTGAATGTTCTGTTTCACACTGAAAAAGGCATATGTGACCCTTTGGTAATCTGCTTCAGGTAGACCCCTGAGGCTTCCAAGTCAGGCACAGCTTTGTCAGTCTGCAGGAGGGGGGCTTGTTCTGGTGCTCTGGCTGTAGTGGTAAGAGCATAACAGTTGGACAAGAGCTGTTCTAGACTACTGAAGGCAGCAGCTAAAACTGCTGAGACAGCAGAAGGAAGGAATGACCCTGTGTTACAGAGCCAGAGCAAAGGCTGGCAGAGTTGCTCACATGTTTTTACATCACTGTATTCCTACTGGAAAGAAGTGTCTGTGTGGACAGTTTACTGCCATGGGCTTGGCTGCAGATCTGGCAAGGACTAGTGTAGAGCAAAGAACAAGAAACATCCAGTTGTTGGCTGTGTTGTGTGGCATTATTTTTTGTAGGAGACTGTGCTGCAACATTTCTTCCCAAGTTTTGGCTGGTGCCTGGATAGAGGCTGTCAATATTCATTATAGGCTGAACCTTGGTGAGTAGAGCTGCTGACTGCAAAGGAAAACCTGACCTGGGATTTGCTGTTCCGGAAATGTTGTGATTTAGCAGTGAGGTATCACCTCTTTCAGTTGCCCTGGCAAATAGAGCATCACCTCTGCAGGTTGGCTGGGCCAGCCCCTGCCTGTGTCATTTGATAGTGGTTTGAGTAACTATTGGTGGGCAAATTCTTACCTAATGCTGAGCAAGGCCCGTTGCTGGAGGAAGGAAAAATCTCACCAAGAAGACTCTTCACTCTCTCTTGTTCTTTTGTAGATTTATGGCCTCATGTCCATGCAGCATAACTTTTATCTGTGTTTCCAGGTGCTAGGTGCAGTGTTACGGTCTCTTCCTCTCTAGAAGAGCTTTCCTCTCAAGCAGGCCTTCACCAAATACTGGCTCTAAACCAATCACTGCACTCTCAAACAATTTAAACAAGCCTTGTAAGAAATGAGGTACCACATTCAGAGAAGGACTCTTTAATCCTATACTCTTGGGCCTGTCTTCTTTACTCCACTGTGCCATGCAGGATTGACTTTCTCTTAGCATGAGAGAAATCCCTAGATGATGTCTTTCCTGTTCTTCAAGACATGTGCTTTATTTTACTAAAATATGAAATTGTCCCTATGAGTTGTTCCCTTTCTGTGCTGGATGTAAAGTTCCTGAGGCCACGCAGCGTGGGCAGCCAGGGACTTGTCTGAGATCTCTGACATTGCTGTGCTGTGCTGTGCTTTGCTCTCCTTGCCCAGTTGTTAAGTTTTGGGGTTGGTTTTGTTTCAATTCTTTCTTGAGCTTTTATGTTTGGTGACTTATGCAGTGTCATGCAGCACCATGTTACGTGATTTTCTCTGATGTTAAATTACATTATTTTAGGGGGGGTTGGTATTGTATGTTATGGTTTCTTACTGTTTGATGGCACTCTGTGCTAAAGCTCCCTGGCAGCCTGGCAAAGCCAGAGAGCCATGGGAGTGAGCAGCAGGTACACAGGCCGTGCAGCCTTTGAACCTTGTGCTGCTGGGCCAGTGCTGCAGGAAAAGTGCTGCTGGGCCTGCCCTGTGTATTGGTGCAGCAGCAGCTGCCTTTTTGCCTTGCCTTTTGCCATGCCACTTTCCTTTTCCTTGCCTCTTACCGCTTGCCTTGCCTTTTCACTTTTGCCTGTTGCCATGCCTCTTGCCTTTTGCCCTGTCTTTTAGCTCTTGCCTTGCCTCCTGCCTTTCATCTTGAATGTTACATTCCTTTACACTGCCATGCAGTTTCATAAGTAATGTAGCTGGCAGTGGGATGGTTGGACTAGATGATGTTGGAGGTCTTTTCCAACCTGAATGATTCTTCAGTTCTATGAAAGCGGGCTGTAACGTCTGTGCTAGATGGCAGAGATCACAACTGATGCTATGAAGTCAGGCATCAGCATCTACAAAACTCTTTTCAGCTACTTGAAAGCTTCTTGATAGTTTGACTTTCATCTGGTGTGTTGTACTTACTACTGTTCCCTCTGCTTTAGTTTCCATAATAGGACTCCCTCCCCTTAAACAGGCCGAAAAGCAGGTAGCCTGGCTGTGCGTCTCCTCCATGGCCAGCAGCATGCTTCCTATCTGCTGATCCAGCAGCTCAGCAGTCCCAGTATCCAAGAGTGATGTCGGGAGAACCTTTGATTGCTGAAGTCTTTGTTGAGCCTTGGAGACAGACAGGCTTTATCCTTGCTGAAACTGGTGACAAATTTGCCTCAGTTGAAACGAGGACAGCACGTGACCCTTCCAGGATAGTGCTTTGTATAAATCAGTACTACAAAGTCAAGTAGATCAGGAACTCTCCTTCTGAGGTGGCTCTGACTGCCTAGATGCATGTAGTACAAATCTAATTGTGGAGATTGGTGGTCGTTCACACGCTTCCCTGCCCAAGAGGTTCATGCCTCATTTATCCCTCTAGGGAACAGTGAAAACCTTTTTATTCACAATGTGTACTTCTAAAATTGTATGAAAACCAAATTGTTAGTGTATTTCAAGTGATTATCCCCTGTGCTGATGGTTGGGACGAGCCTCGCTGGCTGGGACCCCCACCCACAGAGTCTCCTGCTGAGGACCCAGGGGACATGGCTCAGCTCTGCCTGGGGCCTTCCATCCCTGCCAGAGCTCTGCTGTAGCTGTGCCCATCTCTGCCGCTGCCTCCTGGCTGGGCCCAGGACCTGCACTGCAGAGAGCCGCTCTCCTGCATGGAGCCCTCAGACCCAGGTCAGAGCTCGTCAGGCAGAACACAGTGGCACGAGCTACCGGGAAGGCTTCCACAAAGTGAGTGAGATGATCTACTAAAACTAAAATGTATTTATACCTTCCTACCTTTGGGAGTTCGGTAAAGTCGACCTGTATTCTTTCAAAAGGTCCTCTTGTCAACCCTCACCCTCCTGGTACCCTTTCCCCGAGTTGCTGTTTATTCACCTTGTAACAGGTTAAGCATCCCTCCAAGATTCTTTTTGCTAAACTCTGTGTATCCCCACACAGGCATAGTTTGTTTCAAATTAATCTACTAAGGCTTGAACTCCCCAGGGAGTTTTAAGGTGTAGTTTGTTTAACATCTTCCATGCTCTTCCTTTGGGGAGTACTTCCCTGCCGTCTGGCAGCAACAATTTATTATTTTCTCTTTTTGCTCCAATTTGTTTTAGTTTGGCTATCTCTTGGGTGGTGAAAACTTTGTCTATCTGGTCCTTCAGGTTCTTTCTCTAAAGTTTTAATCATTAACAGTGCTGCTCATTTTGCCTCTGCATTGGCCAAATTGTTCCCTCTTACAGTCTGATTTAGTCCCTTTTGGTGTCCTTTTATATGAACTAGAGCTATTTTCGAGGGACCTCGTAATGCTTTGAGGACTTTTAGGATGAGTCTTTCATGGACTAATCCTTTCCCTTGTGTGTTAATCACGTGAGAAAAGTTTTAGCAGTTGAGCAAAACCCTGTATCATTTTATAGATCACATTGTCTGGTTCAATGCCATTTACAATCAAAGAACCATCAGCATATTGTTCAAAAGCTCAAGGCTGTATATTCCATACACTAGATTTTTTTTCTACCACTACAGCCATGATGCAGCACCTATATCAAAATTTGAGTTGCAAACTATTACTCTCACTGAAACAAACAGACAGACAAAAGCAAGACCAGAGAACCAAAACTCCCAGTCTGTATTTCAGGTTTCAGTATTTCTTATTACTTGCAATTTCTCCGGGGAAAGAGAGCATTCCCGGGGCACTGTTTGGACTGTGGATCTTTCAGCCCCGGAGTCCACAAGGAACTCCACTTCTTGGTGTTGGGGACCCAATTTCAACTTTATCAAGGGCCCTGTTTTCCTATGGGTTCCCAGCAAACAAGAGCCCCTGACTCCACCTAATCCTCCTTAAGCATCTGCTCATCCTGTAGGCGTTTCTTGCAGTGCTTTGTCATGTGCCCTTTTCTCTGGCAATAAAAACACTCAACTTGTCTCAAATCGCTTTGGCACCTCGGGAGTTTCCCCTAGGCCTTGAAACACCCGCTCCCCCTGTACAGGCCGGAGCCACCTTTTGCCCTTCTCGGACTGCCTTCACCAAAATCCTTGCCTGTTTCTTTTGAGTCTCCTCTCTTCGCAAACACACACCTTCTGAGCATCCCTCAATAATTCGTCTAATCCTCTCTTCTGCCAGTCTTCCAACTTTTCTAATTTCCTCCTAATATCCACCCATGATTTTGCCACAAACTGAGTTTTCAACAGGGCCTGTCCTACAGGAGTGGCAGGGTCTAACCCCGAATAGAGCTGCAAATTCTTCCGCAGCCTTTCTAGCCACTCAGTGGGGGTTTCATCTTCCTTTGGTGTTCCCTAAAGGCTTTATTAATGCTTTTGTCCTCTGGGAACAGATTCCTTAATTCCCTGAACAATGATAGTGCGTAGATCCACCATGTGTGTCTTGTGATTAAAAGAGGAGAACTGCACAAACATACGTACGCTCAAAAGTGAATTGGTTAGAAATCTGGTGTAATTAATCTTTAAGGATATAATTTTTCTTCAGTATTCTTGCCAGTGCACTATGGACAATGGCAGAGGAGTATTTGCATCCTTGGGGAAGTTGGTTGAAGGTATATTGTACTCTCACTCCCAAGTGAACACAGATTGATGATTATCCTCCTCTCGAAGGGGAATTATCATCTTTAGCTTGCGTTTGACCGACTGGTTCAGCAGTGTTAGCACCAGTGGCTGAGTGGCACTGTGTTACTGTTTGATTCCCTGTGGACCGCTGCCACTGTCAGGGTGTTCTGGTTGCAGTACCACAGGTGTCCAAATCTTTGATCACCTCTGTGATCCCCTCCTTAGTAGCAGATGGTAAAAGATATTGATTAATGCTCGTTATTCTAGAAGGAGGTGACTTAACAGTCTTTAAGTACTGGAACCTCACACAACGGGGCTCCAAAGTTCTACACTGTTCCATTAGGTAGTTCCCAGACTTTGCTAGGACATCAAATTCTGGTATATTATTTCAGTATGGTTCAATTACAACCTTAATCTTAGACATTCGGTTTTCCCCTGAAGACCAAACACACACAGTACTAATTGGTCTGTTTTCAAGGATTCTAGTTATTCCTATTACATTTTTTTTTCTTTCCTGGGTAGCAGTCAGTCCTAATTTTTTTTTTTTTTTTTTTTTTTTTTTGGCTGATAACACTTACTTGAGCTTCCATACCAATTGTGAAATTTATAGGTCTGTGCCTGGGACCACACTGGGTTAGTGTGCTGGTCAGGCCATTTTAAGGTGGATATTACGCGAGTGGATTGGCCTGAAATTCCCCCCACATTTTCTAGTTTAAATCCATCAGGTCCTTCCTCAAGTCTGAGTAAGGACTGACTGGCAGGCACAGAAGATTTTCCCCTCCTGTGTTTTTTGTGGTATCAGAAAATTTCATAAATCTACTAATTTGGCCGCTCCACCAAGTTTCCCAATGTGCGAATAATCTGTGAATTGCCCATTTAGGGCTGGGCGAGGTGAACTTAGTGCTAATGCCCTTCTCCACAGATCGTTTCGCTGAGGACTGGTTTGTCGAAGGGGGGGGGGGGGGCATCCTTCTCTAAAGAAAGGAAAAGAAAAAAAAACCCAAGCCCCATGCCTGGCAAACCCAGAGCTGCAAATTTAAACGTTGCTCTAAACATCCCATCTTAGTGCCATAAGTAACAATTTCTTGTAATAGTTCCCCCCTCGTTAAAACAGGCTGTTGTTGCTGGTTGGGGCAGTGAATATTATGATCAATTGTTTGCAGAATAATTTACTTTAGGCTTTGCACAAAGATTTTCAAGGTGTTCAGGGAGATGCCAAATCAGTGGTTTAAGGTGGACCGGATCTCCCGGAGCGGCAAGGGGGATGCCCTGCCTCCAACACTGATATATGTTTGAATACACACAGCCTTTTTGCACTGATTCAGCCAGCCCAGATAATTCAGTGGAACCAGCAGTTTTTCACCCAATCCTTGTCCCTTGGGTGAGGGACGATTTCAGTGCATCCCAAGATTGTATAACTTATTTATCCCCTCGGCCAGCGAAGAGACATTGTTACAGGTATTGACTGACTTAGGGGCAGCCATCCTATCATTACGCAGTTTACATACAGCCTTTACAGGGGCAACACATCCTGAGAGGGCCAGACCTTAGTATCCGAATTTCCCCTATTCCCTCTCAGGAGGTCACATCATAATTACACAGCTTACGTTACAAAATGTCTTTCAGTACTATCTCTTTTGGTTTGGAAGCTATTGCTGGACGTTTGGCATGTTTGGCAGCAAATGCTGCTCCGGCCGAGAAAAACACTTTTGGTGCACCATGCAGGTCCATTTGAGTTTCCCAGGCAAACGAAAGCAGTGACACCAAAGTTTCTAGTTTCTGTTTGTGTCTCCCCTGAGGAGGTTTCAGGCCAGCAATGTCTTTCAGTACTATCTCTTTTGGTTTGGAAGCTATTGCTGGACGTTTGGTCAACGTTTTGCTCCTTCTTCCCTGGCCTTGGTGTCCACACGGCTGGTTCCATCTTCTCACTCCCTTCTCCAGGGGCCAATTGGGGCTGGCCTGCATTTTTTCTCTCTCCTAAATGTGATTCCCAGAGGCGCTGTGACCATCACCCATTGCCTGGGTCCTGGGCAGCAGCAGCAACTTGGCCTTGACTCGGCTGGTGTTCAGCCTTCGGGGCCTGCAGACTGCTTCTAGCTGCTGCTTGCAGAAGCCACCTGGGCAGCACCCGCCTTCTCCATTAGAGCCCAGCTACCTCAAACTGCTGCACTGCTGTAAGGAAAGATGAATGGCTGAGACCCAGAAGGAGCCTGACTGCTTCCAGTGCAACTGCTTGAGGACTGGAAGCTGGCTGCATGCTGTAGGTAAGGTAAGGAATTTACTCATTTAAATTCCAGGCATTGGCAACTTCCTGAGGTTGTATGGGTACCTTTGGAGTTTGTTATAGACTGGTTATTTCTGGGGGGTTAATCTTCACAAACCAGCAGTTTCACGTGGAATTTTCTCATGCTAAACTCATCTAGAAACTTTCTTCTACAGTGTTACACTTTGCTTGTAACTGTGGTTCTAGTGCCTGACTTTAAGTTCAGAGAAAAAAAATATGTATCTGGTCGTTCAGAGATGAGATCTCTGGGAGTTTCTATAGGCCTTAGCAATTGAAGAGCTAAGGTAGGTAAGTTTGGACATTAACAAAAAACGTATGTTTTTCATTTCAGCCATGTTCTGTTTTGTTAATGCAGAAGAGGTGAAATAAGTTGAAGATCTATTTTCTCAATGATCTCTCAAAAACCTATACGTGACATTCTGTTGCTATAATACAGACAGCTGAATAAAAGACCCTGAAAAGGGTGCAGATTATTTATGGACCTGAAGTGGATGAAATAGCAGGAGAATAGGAACTTTGCAGTGCAGAACATAGTCTGCATGCATTGAGCCTGTCTGGCTCTGTAGCAGTTCATTCTCAGCAGCTCTACATTCTCAGGCACGTTGTTCATTTTTCCCTTCTCTCCTACTTGGCTCAGGAAAGCTGATTTGACTCCCAGCAAACAAAATCCTCCCGTGAGCTCCAGGCCTGTTTCGCCGGGATGTTGGAGCTATTGCATGCCAGGAGACAAGCTGGGGAACTTCTTTTAAAAACCCCTTCCCCAGTAGCTCTAATCAGCTTTTCTGTCTTATCCCCTAAGGATGCTCTGTGCAGTGCCATAAGCTGTCAGCTTTTGGGAGGAAAAAGTCAACTTACTCCTGTACAGTTATGCCACCAAGTGTTCTGTAGCTCTGAGAGATGTGATCATTTAAAGCCAGGTTTGGCATTAAACTCCCTAAAGCATCTGAGCATTGAGTGAGTCCGAAAAAGTTGGGGATTGCTGTTGAGAACTGCACTAACTGCAATAGGGCCAGTATATGGCTATGATTATGATTAAAATGTCAGCAAAATTATTATCCCTGGTATTCTCACCCAAAGGGGGAAATGGCAGTTGCTTACCAAGAAGACATCCCTGATTTGGGTGGGGGAGAAGGAGCACAGCCTGTTGACTGCCCCTTCGGGGTCCTCAATGTCTTCTCTTTCCCCCTGGGGGCAGCTTCCCCAATACCCTTTATACCCCAGTCTTAGTCGATCACCCTCCCAGGGGTGGTGTTTAACATGAATTGGGTGAAGAGTTGAGTACCACAGCCATATATGTTGAGCATGTGCTGCAGTTTCCTCATTAGCATATTTAGAGATGTCAACTTTAGTATTCATTTTGCAGTTAATGAAGCCAAAGGTCTCACTTCAGGCACCACGGGCTTCACACTTCGGGGTAGAAACCGTCTCCCTAGTTACTCTGCAGTGTCTGGCCAAAGCTGGGCTGTCCTGCTGATGTAAGACTCCCTCCTTCAGCTGCTTCTCACAGCACCACTGTGGATCTGCATCCACAATATCTGCATGAGAGATAAGCAGACAGGGGTGTTTTTAACCTCTTGAGTACAATTTCCCCAGTCTCCTATATCAAAGAGACAGGAGCTTTCTGGTTCTAATGAGTCTTTGGATAATTTTTCTCATCTGTCTTTGTTTTATTATTTTGGCACCCACAATGCTTGTGATAGGCCTGGTGGCTGTGTTGGACCACACTGAAGACCTTGGTTGGTCCAGGGGAGGTGCTTGGTGAGCATCAGGCTGTATAGTTCCACTGAGACCTCAATGAAAAGTGATGGCATCAGGATAAAGGTTGACTTGGGCCAAAGGAGGAGCTAATCTGTCCATAGAGACCCCTGAGGACCAGGTGGGATTTGCCAGGAATAAAGCTCTAGCCAGCAATTCCTGGGGTGAGCAAGAAGTGCCTGTTGCTCTTGTAATCAAATGATTTATTGGGTGATCATTTCTTGGTGACAGTGTCTGACAGGGACTGGGACAGGCTCTGCAGGCCTTTTGTGCCTCATTAAATTTGAGAGGTGCGGGACTGGCTTTTGAGATCTTGTGCTACAGCTGAATCCCACGTGTTACCAGCTGGTAGCTGTGTCTCAGTGGGCTTGAGGTCGCTCCTTTATCAAATCATGATGTATTGAGGCAGCAGGTTTTGGGGTGTGGGTGAGGGTCTGCCACCCAGCATTCTGTGTCAGTTAATGCTTCAAGGAGTCAAGCCAGATGCAGTGTGCTTCTCCAGTTGTAGCTGCTCACCTGTGGGAAACCTGAATGCAGGGGGGCTCCTGGCTTAGGAGAGGAGTAAGTTGTTTGCTGTCTGCCAGGTGTTTAACCCTTTGGTGGGCTGGGCAGCTGAGCATCTGAGGGAGTTTTGCTGCTGAGTGTAGTAGGAGTAGAGTTTCACCATGAATTGGAGCAGGTGGCCAGTGCTTTGTTTCTGCTGCTGGTTTGGCAGTGCCCACTCTTGAATGTTCTGTTTCACACTGAAAAAGGCATATGTGACCCTTTGGTAATCTGCTTCAGGTAGACCCCTGAGGCTTCCAAGTCAGGCACAGCTTTGTCAGTCTGCAGGAGGGGGGCTTGTTCTGGTGCTCTGGCTGTAGTGGTAAGAGCATAACAGTTGGACAAGAGCTGTTCTAGACTACTGAAGGCAGCAGCTAAAACTGCTGAGACAGCAGAAGGAAGGAATGACCCTGTGTTACAGAGCCAGAGCAAAGGCTGGCAGAGTTGCTCACATGTTTTTACATCACTGTATTCCTACTGGAAAGAAGTGTCTGTGTGGACAGTTTACTGCCATGGGCTTGGCTGCAGATCTGGCAAGGACTAGTGTAGAGCAAAGAACAAGAAACATCCAGTTGTTGGCTGTGTTGTGTGGCATTATTTTTTGTAGGAGACTGTGCTGCAACATTTCTTCCCAAGTTTTGGCTGGTGCCTGGATAGAGGCTGTCAATATTCATTATAGGCTGAACCTTGGTGAGTAGAGCTGCTGACTGCAAAGGAAAACCTGACCTGGGATTTGCTGTTCCGGAAATGTTGTGATTTAGCAGTGAGGTATCACCTCTTTCAGTTGCCCTGGCAAATAGAGCATCACCTCTGCAGGTTGGCTGGGCCAGCCCCTGCCTGTGTCATTTGATAGTGGTTTGAGTAACTATTGGTGGGCAAATTCTTACCTAATGCTGAGCAAGGCCCGTTGCTGGAGGAAGGAAAAATCTCACCAAGAAGACTCTTCACTCTCTCTTGTTCTTTTGTAGATTTATGGCCTCATGTCCATGCAGCATAACTTTTATCTGTGTTTCCAGGTGCTAGGTGCAGTGTTACGGTCTCTTCCTCTCTAGAAGAGCTTTCCTCTCAAGCAGGCCTTCACCAAATACTGGCTCTAAACCAATCACTGCACTCTCAAACAATTTAAACAAGCCTTGTAAGAAATGAGGTACCACATTCAGAGAAGGACTCTTTAATCCTATACTCTTGGGCCTGTCTTCTTTACTCCACTGTGCCATGCAGGATTGACTTTCTCTTAGCATGAGAGAAATCCCTAGATGATGTCTTTCCTGTTCTTCAAGACATGTGCTTTATTTTACTAAAATATGAAATTGTCCCTATGAGTTGTTCCCTTTCTGTGCTGGATGTAAAGTTCCTGAGGCCACGCAGCGTGGGCAGCCAGGGACTTGTCTGAGATCTCTGACATTGCTGTGCTGTGCTGTGCTTTGCTCTCCTTGCCCAGTTGTTAAGTTTTGGGGTTGGTTTTGTTTCAATTCTTTCTTGAGCTTTTATGTTTGGTGACTTATGCAGTGTCATGCAGCACCATGTTACGTGATTTTCTCTGATGTTAAATTACATTATTTTAGGGGGGGTTGGTATTGTATGTTATGGTTTCTTACTGTTTGATGGCACTCTGTGCTAAAGCTCCCTGGCAGCCTGGCAAAGCCAGAGAGCCATGGGAGTGAGCAGCAGGTACACAGGCCGTGCAGCCTTTGAACCTTGTGCTGCTGGGCCAGTGCTGCAGGAAAAGTGCTGCTGGGCCTGCCCTGTGTATTGGTGCAGCAGCAGCTGCCTTTTTGCCTTGCCTTTTGCCATGCCACTTTCCTTTTCCTTGCCTCTTACCGCTTGCCTTGCCTTTTCACTTTTGCCTGTTGCCATGCCTCTTGCCTTTTGCCCTGTCTTTTAGCTCTTGCCTTGCCTCCTGCCTTTCATCTTGAATGTTACATTCCTTTACACTGCCATGCAGTTTCATAAGTAATGTAGCTGGCAGTGGGATGGTTGGACTAGATGATGTTGGAGGTCTTTTCCAACCTGAATGATTCTTCAGTTCTATGAAAGCGGGCTGTAACGTCTGTGCTAGATGGCAGAGATCACAACTGATGCTATGAAGTCAGGCATCAGCATCTACAAAACTCTTTTCAGCTACTTGAAAGCTTCTTGATAGTTTGACTTTCATCTGGTGTGTTGTACTTACTACTGTTCCCTCTGCTTTAGTTTCCATAATAGGACTCCCTCCCCTTAAACAGGCCGAAAAGCAGGTAGCCTGGCTGTGCGTCTCCTCCATGGCCAGCAGCATGCTTCCTATCTGCTGATCCAGCAGCTCAGCAGTCCCAGTATCCAAGAGTGATGTCGGGAGAACCTTTGATTGCTGAAGTCTTTGTTGAGCCTTGGAGACAGACAGGCTTTATCCTTGCTGAAACTGGTGACAAATTTGCCTCAGTTGAAACGAGGACAGCACGTGACCCTTCCAGGATAGTGCTTTGTATAAATCAGTACTACAAAGTCAAGTAGATCAGGAACTCTCCTTCTGAGGTGGCTCTGACTGCCTAGATGCATGTAGTACAAATCTAATTGTGGAGATTGGTGGTCGTTCACACGCTTCCCTGCCCAAGAGGTTCATGCCTCATTTATCCCTCTAGGGAACAGTGAAAACCTTTTTATTCACAATGTGTACTTCTAAAATTGTATGAAAACCAAATTGTTAGTGTATTTCAAGTGATTATCCCCTGTGCTGATGGTTGGGACGAGCCTCGCTGGCTGGGACCCCCACCCACAGAGTCTCCTGCTGAGGACCCAGGGGACATGGCTCAGCTCTGCCTGGGGCCTTCCATCCCTGCCAGAGCTCTGCTGTAGCTGTGCCCATCTCTGCCGCTGCCTCCTGGCTGGGCCCAGGACCTGCACTGCAGAGAGCCGCTCTCCTGCATGGAGCCCTCAGACCCAGGTCAGAGCTCGTCAGGCAGAACACAGTGGCACGAGCTACCGGGAAGGCTTCCACAAAGTGAGTGAGATGATCTACTAAAACTAAAATGTATTTATACCTTCCTACCTTTGGGAGTTCGGTAAAGTCGACCTGTATTCTTTCAAAAGGTCCTCTTGTCAACCCTCACCCTCCTGGTACCCTTTCCCCGAGTTGCTGTTTATTCACCTTGTAACAGGTTAAGCATCCCTCCAAGATTCTTTTTGCTAAACTCTGTGTATCCCCACACAGGCATAGTTTGTTTCAAATTAATCTACTAAGGCTTGAACTCCCCAGGGAGTTTTAAGGTGTAGTTTGTTTAACATCTTCCATGCTCTTCCTTTGGGGAGTACTTCCCTGCCGTCTGGCAGCAACAATTTATTATTTTCTCTTTTTGCTCCAATTTGTTTTAGTTTGGCTATCTCTTGGGTGGTGAAAACTTTGTCTATCTGGTCCTTCAGGTTCTTTCTCTAAAGTTTTAATCATTAACAGTGCTGCTCATTTTGCCTCTGCATTGGCCAAATTGTTCCCTCTTACAGTCTGATTTAGTCCCTTTTGGTGTCCTTTTATATGAACTAGAGCTATTTTCGAGGGACCTCGTAATGCTTTGAGGACTTTTAGGATGAGTCTTTCATGGACCAATCCTTTCCCTTGTGTGTTAATCACATTAGACATTCGGTTTTCCCCTGAAGACCAAACACACACAGTACTAATTGGTCTGTTTTTAGGCTGTATATTCCATATACCAGAGTTTTTTACAACTACAGCCATGATGTAGCACTTACTAAAACTCGAGTTACAAACAATCACTCCTATTGAAATGAACAGACAAACAAAACAGACAGACAAAACTAAGACCAGAAAACCAGAACTCCCAGTCTGTACTTCAGGTTTCAGTATTTCTTCAATTTCTTCCAGGTACAGTTCATATTTCAGACTTCTACCTATGAGGTCTCCACCCCATTTCTTCTCAGCTGTCCTTTCTCTTACTGGAGCAGTCCTGTGATTAAAAGAGAAGAGACCTGCACGAACGTACATACGCTCGACAGTGAATTGGTTAGAAATTTGGTGTAATTCACCTTTTAGGATATCATATTTCTTCAATATTCTTGCCAGTGTACTATGGGCAATGGCAGGCAAGTGTTTGCATCCTTGGGGAAGGTGGTTGAAGGTATATTGTACTCTCACTCCCAAGTGAACACAGATTGATGTTTACCCTCCTCTAGAAGAGGAATCATCATATTTAGCTTGAATTGGGCCGACTGGTTCAACAGTGCCAGCACCAGCGGCTAAATGGCACCGAGTTACTGTTTTGATTCCCTGCGGACTGCTGCTACTGTCAGCAGTCCCCTTCCGTCTATTGTGCCTACTGACCCCTTAACAGGGTGCTCTGGCTGCAGTATCACAGGTTTGAAAATCTTTGATCACCTCTGTGATCCCCTCCTTAGCAGCAGATGGTAAAGGATATTCTGCAAACAATTGATCATAATATTCACTGCCCCAACCAGCAACAACAGCCTGTTTTAACGAGGGGGGAACTATTACAAGAAATTGTTACTTATGGCACTAAGATGGGATGTTTAGAGCAACGTTTAAATTTGCAGCTCTGGGTTTGCCAGGCATGGGGCTTGGGTTTTTTTTTCTTTTCCTTTCTTTAGAGAAGGATGCCCCCCCCCCCCCCCCCCCCTTCGACAAACCAGTCCTCAGCGAAACGATCTGTGGAGAAGGGCATTAGCACTAAGTTCACCTCGCCCAGCCCTAAATGGGCAATTCACAGATTATTCGCACATTGGGAAACTTGGTGGAGCGGCCAAATTAGTAGATTTATGAAATTTTCTGATACCACAAAAAACACAGGAGGGGAAAATCTTCTGTGCCTGCCAGTCAGTCCTTACTCAGACTTGAGGAAGGACCTGATGGATTTAAACTAGAAAATGTGGGGGGAATTTCAGGCCAATCCACTCGCGTAATATCCACCTTAAAATGGCCTGACCAGCACACTAACCCAGTGTGGTCCCAGGCACAGACCTATAAATTTCACAATTGGTATGGAAGCTCAAGTAAGTGTTATCAGCCAAAAAAAAAAAAAAAAAAAAAAAAAAATTAGGACTGACTGCTACCCAGGAAAGAAAAAAAAATGTAATAGGAATAACTAGAATCCTTGAAAACAGACCAATTAGTACTGTGTGTGTTTGGTCTTCAGGGGAAAACCGAATGTCTAAGATTAAGGTTGTAATTGAACCATACTGAAATAATATACCAGAATTTGATGTCCTAGCAAAGTCTGGGAACTACCTAATGGAACAGTGTAGAACTTTGGAGCCCCGTTGTGTGAGGTTCCAGTACTTAAAGACTGTTAAGTCACCTCCTTCTAGAATAACGAGCATTAATCAATATCTTTTACCATCTGCTACTAAGGAGGGGATCACAGAGGTGATCAAAGATTTGGACACCTGTGGTACTGCAACCAGAACACCCTGACAGTGGCAGCGGTCCACAGGGAATCAAACAGTAACACAGTGCCACTCAGCCACTGGTGCTAACACTGCTGAACCAGTCGGTCAAACGCAAGCTAAAGATGATAATTCCCCTTCGAGAGGAGGATAATCATCAATCTGTGTTCACTTGGGAGTGAGAGTACAATATACCTTCAACCAACTTCCCCAAGGATGCAAATACTCCTCTGCCATTGTCCATAGTGCACTGGCAAGAATACTGAAGAAAAATTATATCCTTAAAGATTAATTACACCAGATTTCTAACCAATTCACTTTTGAGCGTACGTATGTTTGTGCAGTTCTCCTCTTTTAATCACAAGACACACATGGTGGATCTACGCACTATCATTGTTCAGGGAATTAAGGAATCTGTTCCCAGAGGACAAAAGCATTAATAAAGCCTTTAGGGAACACCAAAGGAAGATGAAACCCCCACTGAGTGGCTAGAAAGGCTGCGGAAGAATTTGCAGCTCTATTCGGGGTTAGACCCTGCCACTCCTGTAGGACAGGCCCTGTTGAAAACTCAGTTTGTGGCAAAATCATGGGTGGATATTAGGAGGAAATTAGAAAAGTTGGAAGACTGGCAGAAGAGAGGATTAGACGAATTATTGAGGGATGCTCAGAAGGTGTGTGTTTGCGAAGAGAGGAGACTCAAAAGAAACAGGCAAGGATTTTGGTGAAGGCAGTCCGAGAAGGGCAAAAGGTGGCTCCGGCCTGTACAGGGGGAGCGGGTGTTTCAAGGCCTAGGGGAAACTCCCGAGGTGCCAAAGCGATTTGAGACAAGTTGAGTGTTTTTATTGCCAGAGAAAAGGGCACATGACAAAGCACTGCAAGAAACGCCTACAGGATGAGCAGATGCTTAAGGAGGATTAGGTGGAGTCAGGGGCTCTTGTTTGCTGGGAACCCATAGGAAAACAGGGCCCTTGATAAAGTTGAAATTGGGTCCCCAACACCAAGAAGTGGAGTTCCTTGTGGACTCCGGGGCTGAAAGATCCACAGTCCAAACAGTGCCCCGGGAATGCTCTCTTTCCCCGGAGAAATTGCAAGTAATAAGAAATACTGAAACCTGAAATACAGACTGGGAGTTTTGGTTCTCTGGTCTTGCTTTTGTCTGTCTGTTTGTTTCAGTGAGAGTAATAGTTTGCAACTCAAATTTTGATATAGGTGCTGCATCATGGCTGTAGTGGTAGAAAAAAAATCTAGTGTATGGAATATACAGCCTTGAGCTTTTGAACAATATGCTGATGGTTCTTTGATTGTAAATGGCATTGAACCAGACAATGTGATCTATAAAATGATACAGGGTTTTGCTCAACTGCTAAAACTTTTCTCACGTGATTAACACACAAGGGAAAGGATTAGTCCATGAAAGACTCATCCTAAAAGTCCTCAAAGCATTACGAGGTCCCTCGAAAATAGCTCTAGTTCATATAAAAGGACACCAAAAGGGACTAAATCAGACTGTAAGAGGGAACAATTTGGCCAATGCAGAGGCAAAATGAGCAGCACTGTTAATGATTAAAACTTTAGAGAAAGAACCTGAAGGACCAGATAGACAAAGTTTTCACCACCCAAGAGATAGCCAAACTAAAACAAATTGGAGCAAAAAGAGAAAATAATAAATTGTTGCTGCCAGACGGCAGGGAAGTACTCCCCAAAGGAAGAGCATGGAAGATGTTAAACAAACTACACCTTAAAACTCCCTGGGGAGTTCAAGCCTTAGTAGATTAATTTGAAACAAACTATGCCTGTGTGGGGATACACAGAGTTTAGCAAAAAGAATCTTGGAGGGATGCTTAACCTGTTACAAGGTGAATAAACAGCAACTCGGGGAAAGGGTACCAGGAGGGTGAGGGTTGACAAGAGGACCTTTTGAAAGAATACAGGTCGACTTTACCGAACTCCCAAAGGTAGGAAGGTATAAATACATTTTAGTTTTAGTAGATCATCTCACTCACTTTGTGGAAGCCTTCCCGGTAGCTCGTGCCACTGTGTTCTGCCTGACGAGCTCTGACCTGGGTCTGAGGGCTCCATGCAGGAGAGCGGCTCTCTGCAGTGCAGGTCCTGGGCCCAGCCAGGAGGCAGCGGCAGAGATGGGCACAGCTACAGCAGAGCTCTGGCAGGGATGGAAGGCCCCAGGCAGAGCTGAGCCATGTCCCCTGGGTCCTCAGCAGGAGACTCTGTGGGTGGGGGTCCCAGCCAGCGAGGCTCGTCCCAACCATCAGCACAGGGGATAATCACTTGAAATACACTAACAATTTGGTTTTCATACAATTTTAGAAGTACACATTGTGAATAAAAAGGTTTTCACTGTTCCCTAGAGGGATAAATGAGGCATGAACCTCTTGGGCAGGGAAGCGTGTGAACGACCACCAATCTCCACAATTAGATTTGTACTACATGCATCTAGGCAGTCAGAGCCACCTCAGAAGGAGAGTTCCTGATCTACTTGACTTTGTAGTACTGATTTATACAAAGCACTATCCTGGAAGGGTCACGTGCTGTCCTCGTTTCAACTGAGGCAAATTTGTCACCAGTTTCAGCAAGGATAAAGCCTGTCTGTCTCCAAGGCTCAACAAAGACTTCAGCAATCAAAGGTTCTCCCGACATCACTCTTGGATACTGGGACTGCTGAGCTGCTGGATCAGCAGATAGGAAGCATGCTGCTGGCCATGGAGGAGACGCACAGCCAGGCTACCTGCTTTTCGGCCTGTTTAAGGGGAGGGAGTCCTATTATGGAAACTAAAGCAGAGGGAACAGTAGTAAGTACAACACACCAGATGAAAGTCAAACTATCAAGAAGCTTTCAAGTAGCTGAAAAGAGTTTTGTAGATGCTGATGCCTGACTTCATAGCATCAGTTGTGATCTCTGCCATCTAGCACAGACGTTACAGCCCGCTTTCATAGAACTGAAGAATCATTCAGGTTGGAAAAGACCTCCAACATCATCTAGTCCAACCATCCCACTGCCAGCTACATTACTTATGAAACTGCATGGCAGTGTAAAGGAATGTAACATTCAAGATGAAAGGCAGGAGGCAAGGCAAGAGCTAAAAGACAGGGCAAAAGGCAAGAGGCATGGCAACAGGCAAAAGTGAAAAGGCAAGGCAAGCGGTAAGAGGCAAGGAAAAGGAAAGTGGCATGGCAAAAGGCAAGGCAAAAAGGCAGCTGCTGCTGCACCAATACACAGGGCAGGCCCAGCAGCACTTTTCCTGCAGCACTGGCCCAGCAGCACAAGGTTCAAAGGCTGCACGGCCTGTGTACCTGCTGCTCACTCCCATGGCTCTCTGGCTTTGCCAGGCTGCCAGGGAGCTTTAGCACAGAGTGCCATCAAACAGTAAGAAACCATAACATACAATACCAACCCCCCCTAAAATAATGTAATTTAACATCAGAGAAAATCACGTAACATGGTGCTGCATGACACTGCATAAGTCACCAAACATAAAAGCTCAAGAAAGAATTGAAACAAAACCAACCCCAAAACTTAACAACTGGGCAAGGAGAGCAAAGCACAGCACAGCACAGCAATGTCAGAGATCTCAGACAAGTCCCTGGCTGCCCACGCTGCGTGGCCTCAGGAACTTTACATCCAGCACAGAAAGGGAACAACTCATAGGGACAATTTCATATTTTAGTAAAATAAAGCACATGTCTTGAAGAACAGGAAAGACATCATCTAGGGATTTCTCTCATGCTAAGAGAAAGTCAATCCTGCATGGCACAGTGGAGTAAAGAAGACAGGCCCAAGAGTATAGGATTAAAGAGTCCTTCTCTGAATGTGGTACCTCATTTCTTACAAGGCTTGTTTAAATTGTTTGAGAGTGCAGTGATTGGTTTAGAGCCAGTATTTGGTGAAGGCCTGCTTGAGAGGAAAGCTCTTCTAGAGAGGAAGAGACCGTAACACTGCACCTAGCACCTGGAAACACAGATAAAAGTTATGCTGCATGGACATGAGGCCATAAATCTACAAAAGAACAAGAGAGAGTGAAGAGTCTTCTTGGTGAGATTTTTCCTTCCTCCAGCAACGGGCCTTGCTCAGCATTAGGTAAGAATTTGCCCACCAATAGTTACTCAAACCACTATCAAATGACACAGGCAGGGGCTGGCCCAGCCAACCTGCAGAGGTGATGCTCTATTTGCCAGGGCAACTGAAAGAGGTGATACCTCACTGCTAAATCACAACATTTCCGGAACAGCAAATCCCAGGTCAGGTTTTCCTTTGCAGTCAGCAGCTCTACTCACCAAGGTTCAGCCTATAATGAATATTGACAGCCTCTATCCAGGCACCAGCCAAAACTTGGGAAGAAATGTTGCAGCACAGTCTCCTACAAAAAATAATGCCACACAACACAGCCAACAACTGGATGTTTCTTGTTCTTTGCTCTACACTAGTCCTTGCCAGATCTGCAGCCAAGCCCATGGCAGTAAACTGTCCACACAGACACTTCTTTCCAGTAGGAATACAGTGATGTAAAAACATGTGAGCAACTCTGCCAGCCTTTGCTCTGGCTCTGTAACACAGGGTCATTCCTTCCTTCTGCTGTCTCAGCAGTTTTAGCTGCTGCCTTCAGTAGTCTAGAACAGCTCTTGTCCAACTGTTATGCTCTTACCACTACAGCCAGAGCACCAGAACAAGCCCCCCTCCTGCAGACTGACAAAGCTGTGCCTGACTTGGAAGCCTCAGGGGTCTACCTGAAGCAGATTACCAAAGGGTCACATATGCCTTTTTCAGTGTGAAACAGAACATTCAAGAGTGGGCACTGCCAAACCAGCAGCAGAAACAAAGCACTGGCCACCTGCTCCAATTCATGGTGAAACTCTACTCCTACTACACTCAGCAGCAAAACTCCCTCAGATGCTCAGCTGCCCAGCCCACCAAAGGGTTAAACACCTGGCAGACAGCAAACAACTTACTCCTCTCCTAAGCCAGGAGCCCCCCTGCATTCAGGTTTCCCACAGGTGAGCAGCTACAACTGGAGAAGCACACTGCATCTGGCTTGACTCCTTGAAGCATTAACTGACACAGAATGCTGGGTGGCAGACCCTCACCCACACCCCAAAACCTGCTGCCTCAATACATCATGATTTGATAAAGGAGCTACCTCAAGCCCACTGAGACACAGCTACCAGCTGGTAACACGTGGGATTCAGCTGTAGCACAAGATCTCAAAAGCCAGTCCCGCACCTCTCAAATTTAATGAGGCACAAAAGGCCTGCAGAGCCTGTCCCAGTCCCTGTCAGACACTGTCACCAAGAAATGATCACCCAATAAATCATTTGATTACAAGAGCAACAGGCACTTCTTGCTCACCCCAGGAATTGCTGGCTAGAGCTTTATTCCTGGCAAATCCCACCTGGTCCTCAGGGGTCTCTATGGACAGATTAGCTCCTCCTTTGGCCCAAGTCAACCTTTATCCTGATGCCATCACTTTTCATTGAGGTCTCAGTGGAACTATACAGCCTGATGCTCACCAAGCACCTCCCCTGGACCAACCAAGGTCTTCAGTGTGGTCCAACACAGCCACCAGGCCTATCACAAGCATTGTGGGTGCCAAAATAATAAAACAAAGACAGATGAGAAAAATTATCCAAAGACTCATTAGAACCAGAAAGCTCCTGTCTCTTTGATATAGGAGACTGGGGAAATTGTACTCAAGAGGTTAAAAACACCCCTGTCTGCTTATCTCTCATGCAGATATTGTGGATGCAGATCCACAGTGGTGCTGTGAGAAGCAGCTGAAGGAGGGAGTCTTACATCAGCAGGACAGCCCAGCTTTGGCCAGACACTGCAGAGTAACTAGGGAGACGGTTTCTACCCCGAAGTGTGAAGCCCGTGGTGCCTGAAGTGAGACCTTTGGCTTCATTAACTGCAAAATGAATACTAAAGTTGACATCTCTAGATATGCTAATGAGGAAACTGCAGCACATGCTCAACATATATGGCTGTGGTACTCAACTCTTCACCCAATTCATGTTAAACACCACCCCTGGGAGGGTGATCGACTAAGACTGGGGTATAAAGGGTATTGGGGAAGCTGCCCCCAGGGGGAAAGAGAAGACATTGAGGACCCCGAAGGGGCAGTCAACAGGCTGTGCTCCTTCTCCCCCACCCAAATCAGGGATGTCTTCTTGGTAAGCAACTGCCATTTCCCCCTTTGGGTGAGAATACCAGGGATAATAATTTTGCTGACATTTTAATCATAATCATAGCCATATACTGGCCCTATTGCAGTTAGTGCAGTTCTCAACAGCAATCCCCAACTTTTTCGGACTCACTCAATGCTCAGATGCTTTAGGGAGTTTAATGCCAAACCTGGCTTTAAATGATCACATCTCTCAGAGCTACAGAACACTTGGTGGCATAACTGTACAGGAGTAAGTTGACTTTTTCCTCCCAAAAGCTGACAGCTTATGGCACTGCACAGAGCATCCTTAGGGGATAAGACAGAAAAGCTGATTAGAGCTACTGGGGAAGGGGTTTTTAAAAGAAGTTCCCCAGCTTGTCTCCTGGCATGCAATAGCTCCAACATCCCGGCGAAACAGGCCTGGAGCTCACGGGAGGATTTTGTTTGCTGGGAGTCAAATCAGCTTTCCTGAGCCAAGTAGGAGAGAAGGGAAAAATGAACAACGTGCCTGAGAATGTAGAGCTGCTGAGAATGAACTGCTACAGAGCCAGACAGGCTCAATGCATGCAGACTATGTTCTGCACTGCAAAGTTCCTATTCTCCTGCTATTTCATCCACTTCAGGTCCATAAATAATCTGCACCCTTTTCAGGGTCTTTTATTCAGCTGTCTGTATTATAGCAACAGAATGTCACGTATAGGTTTTTGAGAGATCATTGAGAAAATAGATCTTCAACTTATTTCACCTCTTCTGCATTAACAAAACAGAACATGGCTGAAATGAAAAACATACGTTTTTTGTTAATGTCCAAACTTACCTACCTTAGCTCTTCAATTGCTAAGGCCTATAGAAACTCCCAGAGATCTCATCTCTGAAAGACCAGATACATATTTTTTTTCTCTGAACTTAAAGTCAGGCACTAGAACCACAGTTACAAGCAAAGTGTAACACTGTAGAAGAAAGTTTCTAGATGAGTTTAGCATGAGAAAATTCCACGTGAAACTGCTGGTTTGTGAAGATTAACCCCCCAGAAATAACCAGTCTATAACAAACTCCAAAGGTACCCATACAACCTCAGGAAGTTGCCAATGCCTGGAATTTAAATGAGTAAATTCCTTACCTTACCTACAGCATGCAGCCAGCTTCCAGTCCTCAAGCAGTTGCACTGGAAGCAGTCAGGCTCCTTCTGGGTCTCAGCCATTCATCTTTCCTTACAGCAGTGCAGCAGTTTGAGGTAGCTGGGCTCTAATGGAGAAGGCGGGTGCTGCCCAGGTGGCTTCTGCAAGCAGCAGCTAGAAGCAGTCTGCAGGCCCCGAAGGCTGAACACCAGCCGAGTCAAGGCCAAGTTGCTGCTGCTGCCCAGGCCCCAGGCAATGGGTGATGGTCACAGCGCCTCTGGGAATCACATTTAGGAGAGAGAAAAAATGCAGGCCAGCCCCAATTGGCCCCTGGAGAAGGGAGTGAGAAGATGGAACCAGCCGTGTGGACACCAAGGCCAGGGAAGAAGGAGCAAAACGTTGACCAAACGTCCAGCAATAGCTTCCAAACCAAAAGAGATAGTACTGAAAGACATTGCTGGCCTGAAACCTCCTCAGGGGAGACACAAACAGAAACTAGAAACTTTGGTGTCACTGCTTTCGTTTGCCTGGGAAACTCAAATGGACCTGCATGGTGCACCAAAAGTGTTTTTCTCGGCCGGAGCAGCATTTGCTGCCAAACATGCCAAACGTCCAGCAATAGCTTCCAAACCAAAAGAGATAGTACTGAAAGACATTTTGTAACGTAAGCTGTGTAATTATGATGTGACCTCCTGAGAGGGAATAGGGGAAATTCGGATACTAAGGTCTGGCCCTCTCAGGATGTGTTGCCCCTGTAAAGGCTGTATGTAAACTGCGTAATGATAGGATGGCTGCCCCTAAGTCAGTCAATACCTGTAACAATGTCTCTTCGCTGGCCGAGGGGATAAATAAGTTATACAATCTTGGGATGCACTGAAATCGTCCCTCACCCAAGGGACAAGGATTGGGTGAAAAACTGCTGGTTCCACTGAATTATCTGGGCTGGCTGAATCAGTGCAAAAAGGCTGTGTGTATTCAAACATATATCAGTGTTGGAGGCAGGGCATCCCCCCCCTTGCCGCTCCGGGAGATCCGGTCCACCTTAAACCACTGATTTGGCATCTCCCTGAACACCTTGAAAATCTTTGTGCAAAGCCTAAAGTAAATTATTCTGCAAACAATTGATCATAATATTCACTGCCCCAACCAGCAACAACAGCCTGTTTTAACGAGGGGGGAACTATTACAAGAAATTGTTACTTATGGCACTAAGATGGGATGTTTAGAGCAACGTTTAAATTTGCAGCTCTGGGTTTGCCAGGCATGGGGCTTGGGTTTTTTTTTCTTTTCCTTTCTTTAGAGAAGGATGCCCCCCCCCCCCCCCCCCCCTTCGACAAACCAGTCCTCAGCGAAACGATCTGTGGAGAAGGGCATTAGCACTAAGTTCACCTCGCCCAGCCCTAAATGGGCAATTCACAGATTATTCGCACATTGGGAAACTTGGTGGAGCGGCCAAATTAGTAGATTTATGAAATTTTCTGATACCACAAAAAACACAGGAGGGGAAAATCTTCTGTGCCTGCCAGTCAGTCCTTACTCAGACTTGAGGAAGGACCTGATGGATTTAAACTAGAAAATGTGGGGGGAATTTCAGGCCAATCCACTCGCGTAATATCCACCTTAAAATGGCCTGACCAGCACACTAACCCAGTGTGGTCCCAGGCACAGACCTATAAATTTCACAATTGGTATGGAAGCTCAAGTAAGTGTTATCAGCCAAAAAAAAAAAAAAAAAAAAAAAAAAAATTAGGACTGACTGCTACCCAGGAAAGAAAAAAAAATGTAATAGGAATAACTAGAATCCTTGAAAACAGACCAATTAGTACTGTGTGTGTTTGGTCTTCAGGGGAAAACCGAATGTCTAAGATTAAGGTTGTAATTGAACCATACTGAAATAATATACCAGAATTTGATGTCCTAGCAAAGTCTGGGAACTACCTAATGGAACAGTGTAGAACTTTGGAGCCCCGTTGTGTGAGGTTCCAGTACTTAAAGACTGTTAAGTCACCTCCTTCTAGAATAACGAGCATTAATCAATATCTTTTACCATCTGCTACTAAGGAGGGGATCACAGAGGTGATCAAAGATTTGGACACCTGTGGTACTGCAACCAGAACACCCTGACAGTGGCAGCGGTCCACAGGGAATCAAACAGTAACACAGTGCCACTCAGCCACTGGTGCTAACACTGCTGAACCAGTCGGTCAAACGCAAGCTAAAGATGATAATTCCCCTTCGAGAGGAGGATAATCATCAATCTGTGTTCACTTGGGAGTGAGAGTACAATATACCTTCAACCAACTTCCCCAAGGATGCAAATACTCCTCTGCCATTGTCCATAGTGCACTGGCAAGAATACTGAAGAAAAATTATATCCTTAAAGATTAATTACACCAGATTTCTAACCAATTCACTTTTGAGCGTACGTATGTTTGTGCAGTTCTCCTCTTTTAATCACAAGACACACATGGTGGATCTACGCACTATCATTGTTCAGGGAATTAAGGAATCTGTTCCCAGAGGACAAAAGCATTAATAAAGCCTTTAGGGAACACCAAAGGAAGATGAAACCCCCACTGAGTGGCTAGAAAGGCTGCGGAAGAATTTGCAGCTCTATTCGGGGTTAGACCCTGCCACTCCTGTAGGACAGGCCCTGTTGAAAACTCAGTTTGTGGCAAAATCATGGGTGGATATTAGGAGGAAATTAGAAAAGTTGGAAGACTGGCAGAAGAGAGGATTAGACGAATTATTGAGGGATGCTCAGAAGGTGTGTGTTTGCGAAGAGAGGAGACTCAAAAGAAACAGGCAAGGATTTTGGTGAAGGCAGTCCGAGAAGGGCAAAAGGTGGCTCCGGCCTGTACAGGGGGAGCGGGTGTTTCAAGGCCTAGGGGAAACTCCCGAGGTGCCAAAGCGATTTGAGACAAGTTGAGTGTTTTTATTGCCAGAGAAAAGGGCACATGACAAAGCACTGCAAGAAACGCCTACAGGATGAGCAGATGCTTAAGGAGGATTAGGTGGAGTCAGGGGCTCTTGTTTGCTGGGAACCCATAGGAAAACAGGGCCCTTGATAAAGTTGAAATTGGGTCCCCAACACCAAGAAGTGGAGTTCCTTGTGGACTCCGGGGCTGAAAGATCCACAGTCCAAACAGTGCCCCGGGAATGCTCTCTTTCCCCGGAGAAATTGCAAGTAATAAGAAATACTGAAACCTGAAATACAGACTGGGAGTTTTGGTTCTCTGGTCTTGCTTTTGTCTGTCTGTTTGTTTCAGTGAGAGTAATAGTTTGCAACTCAAATTTTGATATAGGTGCTGCATCATGGCTGTAGTGGTAGAAAAAAAATCTAGTGTATGGAATATACAGCCTTGAGCTTTTGAACAATATGCTGATGGTTCTTTGATTGTAAATGGCATTGAACCAGACAATGTGATCTATAAAATGATACAGGGTTTTGCTCAACTGCTAAAACTTTTCTCACGTGATTAACACACAAGGGAAAGGATTAGTCCATGAAAGACTCATCCTAAAAGTCCTCAAAGCATTACGAGGTCCCTCGAAAATAGCTCTAGTTCATATAAAAGGACACCAAAAGGGACTAAATCAGACTGTAAGAGGGAACAATTTGGCCAATGCAGAGGCAAAATGAGCAGCACTGTTAATGATTAAAACTTTAGAGAAAGAACCTGAAGGACCAGATAGACAAAGTTTTCACCACCCAAGAGATAGCCAAACTAAAACAAATTGGAGCAAAAAGAGAAAATAATAAATTGTTGCTGCCAGACGGCAGGGAAGTACTCCCCAAAGGAAGAGCATGGAAGATGTTAAACAAACTACACCTTAAAACTCCCTGGGGAGTTCAAGCCTTAGTAGATTAATTTGAAACAAACTATGCCTGTGTGGGGATACACAGAGTTTAGCAAAAAGAATCTTGGAGGGATGCTTAACCTGTTACAAGGTGAATAAACAGCAACTCGGGGAAAGGGTACCAGGAGGGTGAGGGTTGACAAGAGGACCTTTTGAAAGAATACAGGTCGACTTTACCGAACTCCCAAAGGTAGGAAGGTATAAATACATTTTAGTTTTAGTAGATCATCTCACTCACTTTGTGGAAGCCTTCCCGGTAGCTCGTGCCACTGTGTTCTGCCTGACGAGCTCTGACCTGGGTCTGAGGGCTCCATGCAGGAGAGCGGCTCTCTGCAGTGCAGGTCCTGGGCCCAGCCAGGAGGCAGCGGCAGAGATGGGCACAGCTACAGCAGAGCTCTGGCAGGGATGGAAGGCCCCAGGCAGAGCTGAGCCATGTCCCCTGGGTCCTCAGCAGGAGACTCTGTGGGTGGGGGTCCCAGCCAGCGAGGCTCGTCCCAACCATCAGCACAGGGGATAATCACTTGAAATACACTAACAATTTGGTTTTCATACAATTTTAGAAGTACACATTGTGAATAAAAAGGTTTTCACTGTTCCCTAGAGGGATAAATGAGGCATGAACCTCTTGGGCAGGGAAGCGTGTGAACGACCACCAATCTCCACAATTAGATTTGTACTACATGCATCTAGGCAGTCAGAGCCACCTCAGAAGGAGAGTTCCTGATCTACTTGACTTTGTAGTACTGATTTATACAAAGCACTATCCTGGAAGGGTCACGTGCTGTCCTCGTTTCAACTGAGGCAAATTTGTCACCAGTTTCAGCAAGGATAAAGCCTGTCTGTCTCCAAGGCTCAACAAAGACTTCAGCAATCAAAGGTTCTCCCGACATCACTCTTGGATACTGGGACTGCTGAGCTGCTGGATCAGCAGATAGGAAGCATGCTGCTGGCCATGGAGGAGACGCACAGCCAGGCTACCTGCTTTTCGGCCTGTTTAAGGGGAGGGAGTCCTATTATGGAAACTAAAGCAGAGGGAACAGTAGTAAGTACAACACACCAGATGAAAGTCAAACTATCAAGAAGCTTTCAAGTAGCTGAAAAGAGTTTTGTAGATGCTGATGCCTGACTTCATAGCATCAGTTGTGATCTCTGCCATCTAGCACAGACGTTACAGCCCGCTTTCATAGAACTGAAGAATCATTCAGGTTGGAAAAGACCTCCAACATCATCTAGTCCAACCATCCCACTGCCAGCTACATTACTTATGAAACTGCATGGCAGTGTAAAGGAATGTAACATTCAAGATGAAAGGCAGGAGGCAAGGCAAGAGCTAAAAGACAGGGCAAAAGGCAAGAGGCATGGCAACAGGCAAAAGTGAAAAGGCAAGGCAAGCGGTAAGAGGCAAGGAAAAGGAAAGTGGCATGGCAAAAGGCAAGGCAAAAAGGCAGCTGCTGCTGCACCAATACACAGGGCAGGCCCAGCAGCACTTTTCCTGCAGCACTGGCCCAGCAGCACAAGGTTCAAAGGCTGCACGGCCTGTGTACCTGCTGCTCACTCCCATAGCTCTCTGGCTTTGCCAGGCTGCCAGGGAGCTTTAGCACAGAGTGCCATCAAACAGTAAGAAACCATAACATACAATACCAACCCCCCCTAAAATAATGTAATTTAACATCAGAGAAAATCACGTAACATGGTGCTGCATGACACTGCATAAGTCACCAAACATAAAAGCTCAAGAAAGAATTGAAACAAAACCAACCCCAAAACTTAACAACTGGGCAAGGAGAGCAAAGCACAGCACAGCACAGCAATGTCAGAGATCTCAGACAAGTCCCTGGCTGCCCACGCTGCGTGGCCTCAGGAACTTTACATCCAGCACAGAAAGGGAACAACTCATAGGGACAATTTCATATTTTAGTAAAATAAAGCACATGTCTTGAAGAACAGGAAAGACATCATCTAGGGATTTCTCTCATGCTAAGAGAAAGTCAATCCTGCATGGCACAGTGGAGTAAAGAAGACAGGCCCAAGAGTATAGGATTAAAGAGTCCTTCTCTGAATGTGGTACCTCATTTCTTACAAGGCTTGTTTAAATTGTTTGAGAGTGCAGTGATTGGTTTAGAGCCAGTATTTGGTGAAGGCCTGCTTGAGAGGAAAGCTCTTCTAGAGAGGAAGAGACCGTAACACTGCACCTAGCACCTGGAAACACAGATAAAAGTTATGCTGCATGGACATGAGGCCATAAATCTACAAAAGAACAAGAGAGAGTGAAGAGTCTTCTTGGTGAGATTTTTCCTTCCTCCAGCAACGGGCCTTGCTCAGCATTAGGTAAGAATTTGCCCACCAATAGTTACTCAAACCACTATCAAATGACACAGGCAGGGGCTGGCCCAGCCAACCTGCAGAGGTGATGCTCTATTTGCCAGGGCAACTGAAAGAGGTGATACCTCACTGCTAAATCACAACATTTCCGGAACAGCAAATCCCAGGTCAGGTTTTCCTTTGCAGTCAGCAGCTCTACTCACCAAGGTTCAGCCTATAATGAATATTGACAGCCTCTATCCAGGCACCAGCCAAAACTTGGGAAGAAATGTTGCAGCACAGTCTCCTACAAAAAATAATGCCACACAACACAGCCAACAACTGGATGTTTCTTGTTCTTTGCTCTACACTAGTCCTTGCCAGATCTGCAGCCAAGCCCATGGCAGTAAACTGTCCACACAGACACTTCTTTCCAGTAGGAATACAGTGATGTAAAAACATGTGAGCAACTCTGCCAGCCTTTGCTCTGGCTCTGTAACACAGGGTCATTCCTTCCTTCTGCTGTCTCAGCAGTTTTAGCTGCTGCCTTCAGTAGTCTAGAACAGCTCTTGTCCAACTGTTATGCTCTTACCACTACAGCCAGAGCACCAGAACAAGCCCCCCTCCTGCAGACTGACAAAGCTGTGCCTGACTTGGAAGCCTCAGGGGTCTACCTGAAGCAGATTACCAAAGGGTCACATATGCCTTTTTCAGTGTGAAACAGAACATTCAAGAGTGGGCACTGCCAAACCAGCAGCAGAAACAAAGCACTGGCCACCTGCTCCAATTCATGGTGAAACTCTACTCCTACTACACTCAGCAGCAAAACTCCCTCAGATGCTCAGCTGCCCAGCCCACCAAAGGGTTAAACACCTGGCAGACAGCAAACAACTTACTCCTCTCCTAAGCCAGGAGCCCCCCTGCATTCAGGTTTCCCACAGGTGAGCAGCTACAACTGGAGAAGCACACTGCATCTGGCTTGACTCCTTGAAGCATTAACTGACACAGAATGCTGGGTGGCAGACCCTCACCCACACCCCAAAACCTGCTGCCTCAATACATCATGATTTGATAAAGGAGCTACCTCAAGCCCACTGAGACACAGCTACCAGCTGGTAACACGTGGGATTCAGCTGTAGCACAAGATCTCAAAAGCCAGTCCCGCACCTCTCAAATTTAATGAGGCACAAAAGGCCTGCAGAGCCTGTCCCAGTCCCTGTCAGACACTGTCACCAAGAAATGATCACCCAATAAATCATTTGATTACAAGAGCAACAGGCACTTCTTGCTCACCCCAGGAATTGCTGGCTAGAGCTTTATTCCTGGCAAATCCCACCTGGTCCTCAGGGGTCTCTATGGACAGATTAGCTCCTCCTTTGGCCCAAGTCAACCTTTATCCTGATGCCATCACTTTTCATTGAGGTCTCAGTGGAACTATACAGCCTGATGCTCACCAAGCACCTCCCCTGGACCAACCAAGGTCTTCAGTGTGGTCCAACACAGCCACCAGGCCTATCACAAGCATTGTGGGTGCCAAAATAATAAAACAAAGACAGATGAGAAAAATTATCCAAAGACTCATTAGAACCAGAAAGCTCCTGTCTCTTTGATATAGGAGACTGGGGAAATTGTACTCAAGAGGTTAAAAACACCCCTGTCTGCTTATCTCTCATGCAGATATTGTGGATGCAGATCCACAGTGGTGCTGTGAGAAGCAGCTGAAGGAGGGAGTCTTACATCAGCAGGACAGCCCAGCTTTGGCCAGACACTGCAGAGTAACTAGGGAGACGGTTTCTACCCCGAAGTGTGAAGCCCGTGGTGCCTGAAGTGAGACCTTTGGCTTCATTAACTGCAAAATGAATACTAAAGTTGACATCTCTAGATATGCTAATGAGGAAACTGCAGCACATGCTCAACATATATGGCTGTGGTACTCAACTCTTCACCCAATTCATGTTAAACACCACCCCTGGGAGGGTGATCGACTAAGACTGGGGTATAAAGGGTATTGGGGAAGCTGCCCCCAGGGGGAAAGAGAAGACATTGAGGACCCCGAAGGGGCAGTCAACAGGCTGTGCTCCTTCTCCTCCACCCAAATCAGGGATGTCTTCTTGGTAAGCAACTGCCATTTCCCCCTTTGGGTGAGAATACCAGGGATAATAATTTTGCTGACATTTTAATCATAATCATAGCCATATACTGGCCCTATTGCAGTTAGTGCAGTTCTCAACAGCAATCCCCAACTTTTTCGGACTCACTCAATGCTCAGATGCTTTAGGGAGTTTAATGCCAAACCTGGCTTTAAATGATCACATCTCTCAGAGCTACAGAACACTTGGTGGCATAACTGTACAGGAGTAAGTTGACTTTTTCCTCCCAAAAGCTGACAGCTTATGGCACTGCACAGAGCATCCTTAGGGGATAAGACAGAAAAGCTGATTAGAGCTACTGGGGAAGGGGTTTTTAAAAGAAGTTCCCCAGCTTGTCTCCTGGCATGCAATAGCTCCAACATCCCGGCGAAACAGGCCTGGAGCTCACGGGAGGATTTTGTTTGCTGGGAGTCAAATCAGCTTTCCTGAGCCAAGTAGGAGAGAAGGGAAAAATGAACAACGTGCCTGAGAATGTAGAGCTGCTGAGAATGAACTGCTACAGAGCCAGACAGGCTCAATGCATGCAGACTATGTTCTGCACTGCAAAGTTCCTATTCTCCTGCTATTTCATCCACTTCAGGTCCATAAATAATCTGCACCCTTTTCAGGGTCTTTTATTCAGCTGTCTGTATTATAGCAACAGAATGTCACGTATAGGTTTTTGAGAGATCATTGAGAAAATAGATCTTCAACTTATTTCACCTCTTCTGCATTAACAAAACAGAACATGGCTGAAATGAAAAACATACGTTTTTTGTTAATGTCCAAACTTACCTACCTTAGCTCTTCAATTGCTAAGGCCTATAGAAACTCCCAGAGATCTCATCTCTGAAAGACCAGATACATATTTTTTTTCTCTGAACTTAAAGTCAGGCACTAGAACCACAGTTACAAGCAAAGTGTAACACTGTAGAAGAAAGTTTCTAGATGAGTTTAGCATGAGAAAATTCCACGTGAAACTGCTGGTTTGTGAAGATTAACCCCCCAGAAATAACCAGTCTATAACAAACTCCAAAGGTACCCATACAACCTCAGGAAGTTGCCAATGCCTGGAATTTAAATGAGTAAATTCCTTACCTTACCTACAGCATGCAGCCAGCTTCCAGTC
Source organism: Laterallus jamaicensis coturniculus (assembly GCA_022605575.1). Lineage (NCBI taxonomy): Eukaryota > Metazoa > Chordata > Aves > Gruiformes > Rallidae > Laterallus > Laterallus jamaicensis. Next base: position 3,127,077 of record JAKCOX010000070.1, on the reverse strand, counting down.
CTCAAGCAGTTGCACTGGAAGCAGTCAGGCTCCTTCTGGGTCTCAGCCATTCATCTTTCCTTACAGCAGTGCAGCAGTTTGAGGTAGCTGGGCTCTAATGGAGAAGGCGGGTGCTGCCCAGGTGGCTTCTGCAAGCAGCAGCTAGAAGCAGTCTGCAGGCCCCGAAGGCTGAACACCAGCCGAGTCAAGGCCAAGTTGCTGCTGCTGCCCAGGCCCCAGGCAATGGGTGATGGTCACAGCGCCTCTGGGAATCACATTTAGGAGAGAGAAAAAATGCAGGCCAGCCCCAATTGGCCCCTGGAGAAGGGAGTGAGAAGATGGAACCAGCCGTGTGGACACCAAGGCCAGGGAAGAAGGAGGCTCTCCCAGGGCCGCAAACAGAGCTTCCCCTGCAGCTTGTGGAGAGGAGCATGGTCGAGTGGCTGTCCCCTCACAGCCCAGAAACCAAAATCGGGAGCAGAGACGTCTACGGCCTGTGAAGAGATTGATCCACGCCTCAGCAGGTTGGCAAGGGGACCTGTGACTCCGTGGGGGACCTGTGGCATGCAGCTTGAGAAACAAAGCCTCAAGCACTGCCAGATTAACAGATAACGAGGTGGAACCTTTAGGCCATAAACCGTGGAATGTGGCAAGATTGTGATAAGCACAGTCCCATCCCACCCCACCCCACCCCACCCCCCCCCCCCGCCCCGCTAGGGCAGGCTCCAGAAGGAACTCTTGCTTTAGATAACATATGCTTTCGTTTGCCTGGGAAACTCAAATGGACCTGCATGGTGCACCAAAAGTGTTTTTCTCGGCCGGAGCAGCATTTGCTGCCAAACATGCCAAACGTCCAGCAATAGCTTCCAAACCAAAAGAGATAGTACTGAAAGACATTTTGTAACGTAAGCTGTGTAATTATGATGTGACCTCCTGAGAGTGAATAGGGGAAATTCGGATACTAATGTGAGAAACTATTAGGGTATTGTTTATTAAGATTTATGCTAAGCCCAATGTAAAGGTCAAACCACAAAAGATAAGCAGCTATAATCAAATTGCTTTTTGTTTTCTGTTATATTACTATATAGTGACTTTTATCAATTATATTATTGATTATTAGATTAAAATTGTAGTCTGTATTATTTTCTTTCTCCCTCTTTTCCCACCACAATATGTTATCAGTCAGAGACACGGGGTGGAATGTAAGGGTTTTGTGCTGGGAAGCACAACTACAGAAAACAGCAACAAGGAAATTCCTTGGTACCAGCCACAAAGTTTCGAAAACTGTAAATCCTTCTATAGATGCCTGTCTCTGACTGATGGTGGGATGAGCATCCATAAATAATAGGATGCTTTGCAGACACGGGTTTAAGGAGTTACATTTCAAGGTCTGGACAAAGAATAGACCTTAGTCTTAATCAATAGAAGCCTTGTGCAAGGAATTTAAGGAGGAAACATTTCCAAGGACTAAATCAACTTTAATGCCAATTACGAAGGACCGTTTGGCACTTGGAGGTTGTTAGAGGAGATAATCTCTGATAGCGACAGTGTCCAGCTGGGATACTGGTGACTACGCATGCGTCAGGAGGAAGAGGTGAAAAGTTTAGACTGAGGAAGACTACAGGCTTTCATCCTGAAGACCCCCTGACGATCACTGGGAGGCAGAAAACGACCCCCTAACAACAACTGAAGCATGCGCAGAGTACCTCCACTACTTCATTGAACACGGAAGTAAAGATGTATAAAAAGGGACTGTTTGAACTGCTCAACATGGCAGTTGGCGGAGCGCAGACTCCCCTGCCGTCCAGCGCTGTATTTGCTCATATTCTACTTGCTATAATTAATAAAATTTTAATTGGATTATGATACTTTGTGGTCTCAATTTATAACACTAAGGTCTGGCCCTCTCAGGATGTGTTGCCCCTGTAAAGGCTGTATGTAAACTGCGTAATGATAGGATGGCTGCCCCTAAGTCAGTCAATACCTGTAACAATGTCTCTTCGCTGGCCGAGGGGATAAATAAGTTATACAATCTTGGGATGCACTGAAATCGTCCCTCACCCAAGGGACAAGGATTGGGTGAAAAACTGCTGGTTCCACTGAATTATCTGGGCTGGCTGAATCAGTGCAAAAAGGCTGTGTGTATTCAAACATATATCAGTGTTGGAGGCAGGGCATCCCCCCCCTTGCCGCTCCGGGAGATCCGGTCCACCTTAAACCACTGATTTGGCATCTCCCTGAACACCTTGAAAATCTTTGTGCAAAGCCTAAAGTAAATTATTCTGCAAACAATTGATCATAATATTCACTGCCCCAACCAGCAACAACAGCCTGTTTTAACGAGGGGGGAACTATTACAAGAAATTGTTACTTATGGCACTAAGATGGGATGTTTAGAGCAACGTTTAAATTTGCAGCTCTGGGTTTGCCAGGCATGGGGCTTGGGTTTTTTTTTCTTTTCCTTTCTTTAGAGAAGGATGCCCCCCCCCTTCGACAAACCAGTCCTCAGCGAAACGATCTGTGGAGAAGGGCATTAGCACTAAGTTCACCTCGCCCAGCCCTAAATGGGCAATTCACAGATTATTCGCACATTGGGAAACTTGGTGGAGCGGCCAAATTAGTAGATTTATGAAATTTTCTGATACCACAAAAAACACAGGAGGGGAAAATCTTCTGTGCCTGCCAGTCAGTCCTTACTCAGACTTGAGGAAGGACCTGATGGATTTAAACTAGAAAATGTGGGGGGAATTTCAGGCCAATCCACTCGCGTAATATCCACCTTAAAATGGCCTGACCAGCACACTAACCCAGTGTGGTCCCAGGCACAGACCTATAAATTTCACAATTGGTATGGAAGCTCAAGTAAGTGTTATCAGCCAAAAAAAAAAAAAAAAAAAAAAAAAAATTAGGACTGACTGCTACCCAGGAAAGAAAAAAAAATGTAATAGGAATAACTAGAATCCTTGAAAACAGACCAATTAGTACTGTGTGTGTTTGGTCTTCAGGGGAAAACCGAATGTCTAAGATTAAGGTTGTAATTGAACCATACTGAAATAATATACCAGAATTTGATGTCCTAGCAAAGTCTGGGAACTACCTAATGGAACAGTGTAGAACTTTGGAGCCCCGTTGTGTGAGGTTCCAGTACTTAAAGACTGTTAAGTCACCTCCTTCTAGAATAACGAGCATTAATCAATATCTTTTACCATCTGCTACTAAGGAGGGGATCACAGAGGTGATCAAAGATTTGGACACCTGTGGTACTGCAACCAGAACACCCTGACAGTGGCAGCGGTCCACAGGGAATCAAACAGTAACACAGTGCCACTCAGCCACTGGTGCTAACACTGCTGAACCAGTCGGTCAAACGCAAGCTAAAGATGATAATTCCCCTTCGAGAGGAGGATAATCATCAATCTGTGTTCACTTGGGAGTGAGAGTACAATATACCTTCAACCAACTTCCCCAAGGATGCAAATACTCCTCTGCCATTGTCCATAGTGCACTGGCAAGAATACTGAAGAAAAATTATATCCTTAAAGATTAATTACACCAGATTTCTAACCAATTCACTTTTGAGCGTACGTATGTTTGTGCAGTTCTCCTCTTTTAATCACAAGACACACATGGTGGATCTACGCACTATCATTGTTCAGGGAATTAAGGAATCTGTTCCCAGAGGACAAAAGCATTAATAAAGCCTTTAGGGAACACCAAAGGAAGATGAAACCCCCACTGAGTGGCTAGAAAGGCTGCGGAAGAATTTGCAGCTCTATTCGGGGTTAGACCCTGCCACTCCTGTAGGACAGGCCCTGTTGAAAACTCAGTTTGTGGCAAAATCATGGGTGGATATTAGGAGGAAATTAGAAAAGTTGGAAGACTGGCAGAAGAGAGGATTAGACGAATTATTGAGGGATGCTCAGAAGGTGTGTGTTTGCGAAGAGAGGAGACTCAAAAGAAACAGGCAAGGATTTTGGTGAAGGCAGTCCGAGAAGGGCAAAAGGTGGCTCCGGCCTGTACAGGGGGAGCGGGTGTTTCAAGGCCTAGGGGAAACTCCCGAGGTGCCAAAGCGATTTGAGACAAGTTGAGTGTTTTTATTGCCAGAGAAAAGGGCACATGACAAAGCACTGCAAGAAACGCCTACAGGATGAGCAGATGCTTAAGGAGGATTAGGTGGAGTCAGGGGCTCTTGTTTGCTGGGAACCCATAGGAAAACAGGGCCCTTGATAAAGTTGAAATTGGGTCCCCAACACCAAGAAGTGGAGTTCCTTGTGGACTCCGGGGCTGAAAGATCCACAGTCCAAACAGTGCCCCGGGAATGCTCTCTTTCCCCGGAGAAATTGCAAGTAATAAGAAATACTGAAACCTGAAATACAGACTGGGAGTTTTGGTTCTCTGGTCTTGCTTTTGTCTGTCTGTTTGTTTCAGTGAGAGTAATAGTTTGCAACTCAAATTTTGATATAGGTGCTGCATCATGGCTGTAGTGGTAGAAAAAAAATCTAGTGTATGGAATATACAGCCTTGAGCTTTTGAACAATATGCTGATGGTTCTTTGATTGTAAATGGCATTGAACCAGACAATGTGATCTATAAAATGATACAGGGTTTTGCTCAACTGCTAAAACTTTTCTCACGTGATTAACACACAAGGGAAAGGATTAGTCCATGAAAGACTCATCCTAAAAGTCCTCAAAGCATTACGAGGTCCCTCGAAAATAGCTCTAGTTCATATAAAAGGACACCAAAAGGGACTAAATCAGACTGTAAGAGGGAACAATTTGGCCAATGCAGAGGCAAAATGAGCAGCACTGTTAATGATTAAAACTTTAGAGAAAGAACCTGAAGGACCAGATAGACAAAGTTTTCACCACCCAAGAGATAGCCAAACTAAAACAAATTGGAGCAAAAAGAGAAAATAATAAATTGTTGCTGCCAGACGGCAGGGAAGTACTCCCCAAAGGAAGAGCATGGAAGATGTTAAACAAACTACACCTTAAAACTCCCTGGGGAGTTCAAGCCTTAGTAGATTAATTTGAAACAAACTATGCCTGTGTGGGGATACACAGAGTTTAGCAAAAAGAATCTTGGAGGGATGCTTAACCTGTTACAAGGTGAATAAACAGCAACTCGGGGAAAGGGTACCAGGAGGGTGAGGGTTGACAAGAGGACCTTTTGAAAGAATACAGGTCGACTTTACCGAACTCCCAAAGGTAGGAAGGTATAAATACATTTTAGTTTTAGTAGATCATCTCACTCACTTTGTGGAAGCCTTCCCGGTAGCTCGTGCCACTGTGTTCTGCCTGACGAGCTCTGACCTGGGTCTGAGGGCTCCATGCAGGAGAGCGGCTCTCTGCAGTGCAGGTCCTGGGCCCAGCCAGGAGGCAGCGGCAGAGATGGGCACAGCTACAGCAGAGCTCTGGCAGGGATGGAAGGCCCCAGGCAGAGCTGAGCCATGTCCCCTGGGTCCTCAGCAGGAGACTCTGTGGGTGGGGGTCCCAGCCAGCGAGGCTCGTCCCAACCATCAGCACAGGGGATAATCACTTGAAATACACTAACAATTTGGTTTTCATACAATTTTAGAAGTACACATTGTGAATAAAAAGGTTTTCACTGTTCCCTAGAGGGATAAATGAGGCATGAACCTCTTGGGCAGGGAAGCGTGTGAACGACCACCAATCTCCACAATTAGATTTGTACTACATGCATCTAGGCAGTCAGAGCCACCTCAGAAGGAGAGTTCCTGATCTACTTGACTTTGTAGTACTGATTTATACAAAGCACTATCCTGGAAGGGTCACGTGCTGTCCTCGTTTCAACTGAGGCAAATTTGTCACCAGTTTCAGCAAGGATAAAGCCTGTCTGTCTCCAAGGCTCAACAAAGACTTCAGCAATCAAAGGTTCTCCCGACATCACTCTTGGATACTGGGACTGCTGAGCTGCTGGATCAGCAGATAGGAAGCATGCTGCTGGCCATGGAGGAGACGCACAGCCAGGCTACCTGCTTTTCGGCCTGTTTAAGGGGAGGGAGTCCTATTATGGAAACTAAAGCAGAGGGAACAGTAGTAAGTACAACACACCAGATGAAAGTCAAACTATCAAGAAGCTTTCAAGTAGCTGAAAAGAGTTTTGTAGATGCTGATGCCTGACTTCATAGCATCAGTTGTGATCTCTGCCATCTAGCACAGACGTTACAGCCCGCTTTCATAGAACTGAAGAATCATTCAGGTTGGAAAAGACCTCCAACATCATCTAGTCCAACCATCCCACTGCCAGCTACATTACTTATGAAACTGCATGGCAGTGTAAAGGAATGTAACATTCAAGATGAAAGGCAGGAGGCAAGGCAAGAGCTAAAAGACAGGGCAAAAGGCAAGAGGCATGGCAACAGGCAAAAGTGAAAAGGCAAGGCAAGCGGTAAGAGGCAAGGAAAAGGAAAGTGGCATGGCAAAAGGCAAGGCAAAAAGGCAGCTGCTGCTGCACCAATACACAGGGCAGGCCCAGCAGCACTTTTCCTGCAGCACTGGCCCAGCAGCACAAGGTTCAAAGGCTGCACGGCCTGTGTACCTGCTGCTCACTCCCATGGCTCTCTGGCTTTGCCAGGCTGCCAGGGAGCTTTAGCACAGAGTGCCATCAAACAGTAAGAAACCATAACATACAATACCAACCCCCCCTAAAATAATGTAATTTAACATCAGAGAAAATCACGTAACATGGTGCTGCATGACACTGCATAAGTCACCAAACATAAAAGCTCAAGAAAGAATTGAAACAAAACCAACCCCAAAACTTAACAACTGGGCAAGGAGAGCAAAGCACAGCACAGCACAGCAATGTCAGAGATCTCAGACAAGTCCCTGGCTGCCCACGCTGCGTGGCCTCAGGAACTTTACATCCAGCACAGAAAGGGAACAACTCATAGGGACAATTTCATATTTTAGTAAAATAAAGCACATGTCTTGAAGAACAGGAAAGACATCATCTAGGGATTTCTCTCATGCTAAGAGAAAGTCAATCCTGCATGGCACAGTGGAGTAAAGAAGACAGGCCCAAGAGTATAGGATTAAAGAGTCCTTCTCTGAATGTGGTACCTCATTTCTTACAAGGCTTGTTTAAATTGTTTGAGAGTGCAGTGATTGGTTTAGAGCCAGTATTTGGTGAAGGCCTGCTTGAGAGGAAAGCTCTTCTAGAGAGGAAGAGACCGTAACACTGCACCTAGCACCTGGAAACACAGATAAAAGTTATGCTGCATGGACATGAGGCCATAAATCTAGAAAAGAACAAGAGAGAGTGAAGAGTCTTCTTGGTGAGATTTTTCCTTCCTCCAGCAACGGGCCTTGCTCAGCATTAGGTAAGAATTTGCCCACCAATAGTTACTCAAACCACTATCAAATGACACAGGCAGGGGCTGGCCCAGCCAACCTGCAGAGGTGATGCTCTATTTGCCAGGGCAACTGAAAGAGGTGATACCTCACTGCTAAATCACAACATTTCCGGAACAGCAAATCCCAGGTCAGGTTTTCCTTTGCAGTCAGCAGCTCTACTCACCAAGGTTCAGCCTATAATGAATATTGACAGCCTCTATCCAGGCACCAGCCAAAACTTGGGAAGAAATGTTGCAGCACAGTCTCCTACAAAAAATAATGCCACACAACACAGCCAACAACTGGATGTTTCTTGTTCTTTGCTCTACACTAGTCCTTGCCAGATCTGCAGCCAAGCCCATGGCAGTAAACTGTCCACACAGACACTTCTTTCCAGTAGGAATACAGTGATGTAAAAACATGTGAGCAACTCTGCCAGCCTTTGCTCTGGCTCTGTAACACAGGGTCATTCCTTCCTTCTGCTGTCTCAGCAGTTTTAGCTGCTGCCTTCAGTAGTCTAGAACAGCTCTTGTCCAACTGTTATGCTCTTACCACTACAGCCAGAGCACCAGAACAAGCCCCCCTCCTGCAGACTGACAAAGCTGTGCCTGACTTGGAAGCCTCAGGGGTCTACCTGAAGCAGATTACCAAAGGGTCACATATGCCTTTTTCAGTGTGAAACAGAACATTCAAGAGTGGGCACTGCCAAACCAGCAGCAGAAACAAAGCACTGGCCACCTGCTCCAATTCATGGTGAAACTCTACTCCTACTACACTCAGCAGCAAAACTCCCTCAGATGCTCAGCTGCCCAGCCCACCAAAGGGTTAAACACCTGGCAGACAGCAAACAACTTACTCCTCTCCTAAGCCAGGAGCCCCCCTGCATTCAGGTTTCCCACAGGTGAGCAGCTACAACTGGAGAAGCACACTGCATCTGGCTTGACTCCTTGAAGCATTAACTGACACAGAATGCTGGGTGGCAGACCCTCACCCACACCCCAAAACCTGCTGCCTCAATACATCATGATTTGATAAAGGAGCTACCTCAAGCCCACTGAGACACAGCTACCAGCTGGTAACACGTGGGATTCAGCTGTAGCACAAGATCTCAAAAGCCAGTCCCGCACCTCTCAAATTTAATGAGGCACAAAAGGCCTGCAGAGCCTGTCCCAGTCCCTGTCAGACACTGTCACCAAGAAATGATCACCCAATAAATCATTTGATTACAAGAGCAACAGGCACTTCTTGCTCACCCCAGGAATTGCTGGCTAGAGCTTTATTCCTGGCAAATCCCACCTGGTCCTCAGGGGTCTCTATGGACAGATTAGCTCCTCCTTTGGCCCAAGTCAACCTTTATCCTGATGCCATCACTTTTCATTGAGGTCTCAGTGGAACTATACAGCCTGATGCTCACCAAGCACCTCCCCTGGACCAACCAAGGTCTTCAGTGTGGTCCAACACAGCCACCAGGCCTATCACAAGCATTGTGGGTGCCAAAATAATAAAACAAAGACAGATGAGAAAAATTATCCAAAGACTCATTAGAACCAGAAAGCTCCTGTCTCTTTGATATAGGAGACTGGGGAAATTGTACTCAAGAGGTTAAAAACACCCCTGTCTGCTTATCTCTCATGCAGATATTGTGGATGCAGATCCACAGTGGTGCTGTGAGAAGCAGCTGAAGGAGGGAGTCTTACATCAGCAGGACAGCCCAGCTTTGGCCAGACACTGCAGAGTAACTAGGGAGACGGTTTCTACCCCGAAGTGTGAAGCCCGTGGTGCCTGAAGTGAGACCTTTGGCTTCATTAACTGCAAAATGAATACTAAAGTTGACATCTCTAGATATGCTAATGAGGAAACTGCAGCACATGCTCAACATATATGGCTGTGGTACTCAACTCTTCACCCAATTCATGTTAAACACCACCCCTGGGAGGGTGATCGACTAAGACTGGGGTATAAAGGGTATTGGGGAAGCTGCCCCCAGGGGGAAAGAGAAGACATTGAGGACCCCGAAGGGGCAGTCAACAGGCTGTGCTCCTTCTCCCCCACCCAAATCAGGGATGTCTTCTTGGTAAGCAACTGCCATTTCCCCCTTTGGGTGAGAATACCAGGGATAATAATTTTGCTGACATTTTAATCATAATCATAGCCATATACTGGCCCTATTGCAGTTAGTGCAGTTCTCAACAGCAATCCCCAACTTTTTCGGACTCACTCAATGCTCAGATGCTTTAGGGAGTTTAATGCCAAACCTGGCTTTAAATGATCACATCTCTCAGAGCTACAGAACACTTGGTGGCATAACTGTACAGGAGTAAGTTGACTTTTTCCTCCCAAAAGCTGACAGCTTATGGCACTGCACAGAGCATCCTTAGGGGATAAGACAGAAAAGCTGATTAGAGCTACTGGGGAAGGGGTTTTTAAAAGAAGTTCCCCAGCTTGTCTCCTGGCATGCAATAGCTCCAACATCCCGGCGAAACAGGCCTGGAGCTCACGGGAGGATTTTGTTTGCTGGGAGTCAAATCAGCTTTCCTGAGCCAAGTAGGAGAGAAGGGAAAAATGAACAACGTGCCTGAGAATGTAGAGCTGCTGAGAATGAACTGCTACAGAGCCAGACAGGCTCAATGCATGCAGACTATGTTCTGCACTGCAAAGTTCCTATTCTCCTGCTATTTCATCCACTTCAGGTCCATAAATAATCTGCACCCTTTTCAGGGTCTTTTATTCAGCTGTCTGTATTATAGCAACAGAATGTCACGTATAGGTTTTTGAGAGATCATTGAGAAAATAGATCTTCAACTTATTTCACCTCTTCTGCATTAACAAAACAGAACATGGCTGAAATGAAAAACATACGTTTTTTGTTAATGTCCAAACTTACCTACCTTAGCTCTTCAATTGCTAAGGCCTATAGAAACTCCCAGAGATCTCATCTCTGAAAGACCAGATACATATTTTTTTTCTCTGAACTTAAAGTCAGGCACTAGAACCACAGTTACAAGCAAAGTGTAACACTGTAGAAGAAAGTTTCTAGATGAGTTTAGCATGAGAAAATTCCACGTGAAACTGCTGGTTTGTGAAGATTAACCCCCCAGAAATAACCAGTCTATAACAAACTCCAAAGGTACCCATACAACCTCAGGAAGTTGCCAATGCCTGGAATTTAAATGAGTAAATTCCTTACCTTACCTACAGCATGCAGCCAGCTTCCAGTCCTCAAGCAGTTGCACTGGAAGCAGTCAGGCTCCTTCTGGGTCTCAGCCATTCATCTTTCCTTACAGCAGTGCAGCAGTTTGAGGTAGCTGGGCTCTAATGGAGAAGGCGGGTGCTGCCCAGGTGGCTTCTGCAAGCAGCAGCTAGAAGCAGTCTGCAGGCCCCGAAGGCTGAACACCAGCCGAGTCAAGGCCAAGTTGCTGCTGCTGCCCAGGCCCCAGGCAATGGGTGATGGTCACAGCGCCTCTGGGAATCACATTTAGGAGAGAGAAAAAATGCAGGCCAGCCCCAATTGGCCCCTGGAGAAGGGAGTGAGAAGATGGAACCAGCCGTGTGGACACCAAGGCCAGGGAAGAAGGAGGCTCTCCCAGGGCCGCAAACAGAGCTTCCCCTGCAGCTTGTGGAGAGGAGCATGGTCGAGTGGCTGTCCCCTCACAGCCCAGAAACCAAAATCGGGAGCAGAGACGTCTACGGCCTGTGAAGAGATTGATCCACGCCTCAGCAGGTTGGCAAGGGGACCTGTGACTCCGTGGGGGACCTGTGGCATGCAGCTTGAGAAACAAAGCCTCAAGCACTGCCAGATTAACAGATAACGAGGTGGAACCTTTAGGCCATAAACCGTGGAATGTGGCAAGATTGTGATAAGCACAGTCCCATCCCACCCCACCCCCCCCCCACCCCCCCCCCCCGCCCCGCTAGGGCAGGCTCCAGAAGGAACTCTTGCTTTAGATAACATATGCTTTCGTTTGCCTGGGAAACTCAAATGGACCTGCATGGTGCACCAAAAGTGTTTTTCTCGGCCGGAGCAGCATTTGCTGCCAAACATGCCAAACGTCCAGCAATAGCTTCCAAACCAAAAGAGATAGTACTGAAAGACATTTTGTAACGTAAGCTGTGTAATTATGATGTGACCTCCTGAGAGTGAATAGGGGAAATTCGGATACTAATGTGAGAAACTATTAGGGTATTGTTTATTAAGATTTATGCTAAGCCCAATGTAAAGGTCAAACCACAAAAGATAAGCAGCTATAATCAAATTGCTTTTTGTTTTCTGTTATATTACTATATAGTGACTTTTATCAATTATATTATTGATTATTAGATTAAAATTGTAGTCTGTATTATTTTCTTTCTCCCTCTTTTCCCACCACAATATGTTATCAGTCAGAGACACGGGGTGGAATGTAAGGGTTTTGTGCTGGGAAGCACAACTACAGAAAACAGCAACAAGGAAATTCCTTGGTACCAGCCACAAAGTTTCGAAAACTGTAAATCCTTCTATAGATGCCTGTCTCTGACTGATGGTGGGATGAGCATCCATAAATAATAGGATGCTTTGCAGACACGGGTTTAAGGAGTTACATTTCAAGGTCTGGACAAAGAATAGACCTTAGTCTTAATCAATAGAAGCCTTGTGCAAGGAATTTAAGGAGGAAACATTTCCAAGGACTAAATCAACTTTAATGCCAATTACGAAGGACCGTTTGGCACTTGGAGGTAGTTAGAGGAGATAATCTCTGATAGCGACAGTGTCCAGCTGGGATACTGGTGACTACGCATGCGTCAGGAGGAAGAGGTGAAAAGTTTAGACTGAGGAAGACTACAGGCTTTCATCCTGAAGACCCCCTGACGATCACTGGGAGGCAGAAAACGACCCCCTAACAACAACTGAAGCATGCGCAGAGTACCTCCACTACTTCATTGAACACGGAAGTAAAGATGTATAAAAAGGGACTGTTTGAACTGCTCAACATGGCAGTTGGCGGAGCGCAGACTCCCCTGCCGTCCAGCGCTGTATTTGCTCATATTCTACTTGCTATAATTAATAAAATTTTAATTGGATTATGATACTTTGTGGTCTCAATTTATAACACTAAGGTCTGGCCCTCTCAGGATGTGTTGCCCCTGTAAAGGCTGTATGTAAACTGCGTAATGATAGGATGGCTGCCCCTAAGTCAGTCAATACCTGTAACAATGTCTCTTCGCTGGCCGAGGGGATAAATAAGTTATACAATCTTGGGATGCACTGAAATCGTCCCTCACCCAAGGGACAAGGATTGGGTGAAAAACTGCTGGTTCCACTGAATTATCTGGGCTGGCTGAATCAGTGCAAAAAGGCTGTGTGTATTCAAACATATATCAGTGTTGGAGGCAGGGCATCCCCCCCCTTGCCGCTCCGGGAGATCCGGTCCACCTTAAACCACTGATTTGGCATCTCCCTGAACACCTTGAAAATCTTTGTGCAAAGCCTAAAGTAAATTATTCTGCAAACAATTGATCATAATATTCACTGCCCCAACCAGCAACAACAGCCTGTTTTAACGAGGGGGGAACTATTACAAGAAATTGTTACTTATGGCACTAAGATGGGATGTTTAGAGCAACGTTTAAATTTGCAGCTCTGGGTTTGCCAGGCATGGGGCTTGGGTTTTTTTTTCTTTTCCTTTCTTTAGAGAAGGATGCCCCCCCCCTTCGACAAACCAGTCCTCAGCGAAACGATCTGTGGAGAAGGGCATTAGCACTAAGTTCACCTCGCCCAGCCCTAAATGGGCAATTCACAGATTATTCGCACATTGGGAAACTTGGTGGAGCGGCCAAATTAGTAGATTTATGAAATTTTCTGATACCACAAAAAACACAGGAGGGGAAAATCTTCTGTGCCTGCCAGTCAGTCCTTACTCAGACTTGAGGAAGGACCTGATGGATTTAAACTAGAAAATGTGGGGGGAATTTCAGGCCAATCCACTCGCGTAATATCCACCTTAAAATGGCCTGACCAGCACACTAACCCAGTGTGGTCCCAGGCACAGACCTATAAATTTCACAATTGGTATGGAAGCTCAAGTAAGTGTTATCAGCCAAAAAAAAAAAAAAAAAAAAAAAAAAATTAGGACTGACTGCTACCCAGGAAAGAAAAAAAAATGTAATAGGAATAACTAGAATCCTTGAAAACAGACCAATTAGTACTGTGTGTGTTTGGTCTTCAGGGGAAAACCGAATGTCTAAGATTAAGGTTGTAATTGAACCATACTGAAATAATATACCAGAATTTGATGTCCTAGCAAAGTCTGGGAACTACCTAATGGAACAGTGTAGAACTTTGGAGCCCCGTTGTGTGAGGTTCCAGTACTTAAAGACTGTTAAGTCACCTCCTTCTAGAATAACGAGCATTAATCAATATCTTTTACCATCTGCTACTAAGGAGGGGATCACAGAGGTGATCAAAGATTTGGACACCTGTGGTACTGCAACCAGAACACCCTGACAGTGGCAGCGGTCCACAGGGAATCAAACAGTAACACAGTGCCACTCAGCCACTGGTGCTAACACTGCTGAACCAGTCGGTCAAACGCAAGCTAAAGATGATAATTCCCCTTCGAGAGGAGGATAATCATCAATCTGTGTTCACTTGTAAAGGAATGTAACATTCAAGATGAAAGGCAGGAGGCAAGGCAAGAGCTAAAAGACAGGGCAAAAGGCAAGAGGCATGGCAACAGGCAAAAGTGAAAAGGCAAGGCAAGCGGTAAGAGGCAAGGAAAAGGAAAGTGGCATGGCAAAAGGCAAGGCAAAAAGGCAGCTGCTGCTGCACCAATACACAGGGCAGGCCCAGCAGCACTTTTCCTGCAGCACTGGCCCAGCAGCACAAGGTTCAAAGGCTGCACGGCCTGTGTACCTGCTGCTCACTCCCATGGCTCTCTGGCTTTGCCAGGCTGCCAGGGAGCTTTAGCACAGAGTGCCATCAAACAGTAAGAAACCATAACATACAATACCAACCCCCCCTAAAATAATGTAATTTAACATCAGAGAAAATCACGTAACATGGTGCTGCATGACACTGCATAAGTCACCAAACATAAAAGCTCAAGAAAGAATTGAAACAAAACCAACCCCAAAACTTAACAACTGGGCAAGGAGAGCAAAGCACAGCACAGCACAGCAATGTCAGAGATCTCAGACAAGTCCCTGGCTGCCCACGCTGCGTGGCCTCAGGAACTTTACATCCAGCACAGAAAGGGAACAACTCATAGGGACAATTTCATATTTTAGTAAAATAAAGCACATGTCTTGAAGAACAGGAAAGACATCATCTAGGGATTTCTCTCATGCTAAGAGAAAGTCAATCCTGCATGGCACAGTGGAGTAAAGAAGACAGGCCCAAGAGTATAGGATTAAAGAGTCCTTCTCTGAATGTGGTACCTCATTTCTTACAAGGCTTGTTTAAATTGTTTGAGAGTGCAGTGATTGGTTTAGAGCCAGTATTTGGTGAAGGCCTGCTTGAGAGGAAAGCTCTTCTAGAGAGGAAGAGACCGTAACACTGCACCTAGCACCTGGAAACACAGATAAAAGTTATGCTGCATGGACATGAGGCCATAAATCTACAAAAGAACAAGAGAGAGTGAAGAGTCTTCTTGGTGAGATTTTTCCTTCCTCCAGCAACGGGCCTTGCTCAGCATTAGGTAAGAATTTGCCCACCAATAGTTACTCAAACCACTATCAAATGACACAGGCAGGGGCTGGCCCAGCCAACCTGCAGAGGTGATGCTCTATTTGCCAGGGCAACTGAAAGAGGTGATACCTCACTGCTAAATCACAACATTTCCGGAACAGCAAATCCCAGGTCAGGTTTTCCTTTGCAGTCAGCAGCTCTACTCACCAAGGTTCAGCCTATAATGAATATTGACAGCCTCTATCCAGGCACCAGCCAAAACTTGGGAAGAAATGTTGCAGCACAGTCTCCTACAAAAAATAATGCCACACAACACAGCCAACAACTGGATGTTTCTTGTTCTTTGCTCTACACTAGTCCTTGCCAGATCTGCAGCCAAGCCCATGGCAGTAAACTGTCCACACAGACACTTCTTTCCAGTAGGAATACAGTGATGTAAAAACATGTGAGCAACTCTGCCAGCCTTTGCTCTGGCTCTGTAACACAGGGTCATTCCTTCCTTCTGCTGTCTCAGCAGTTTTAGCTGCTGCCTTCAGTAGTCTAGAACAGCTCTTGTCCAACTGTTATGCTCTTACCACTACAGCCAGAGCACCAGAACAAGCCCCCCTCCTGCAGACTGACAAAGCTGTGCCTGACTTGGAAGCCTCAGGGGTCTACCTGAAGCAGATTACCAAAGGGTCACATATGCCTTTTTCAGTGTGAAACAGAACATTCAAGAGTGGGCACTGCCAAACCAGCAGCAGAAACAAAGCACTGGCCACCTGCTCCAATTCATGGTGAAACTCTACTCCTACTACACTCAGCAGCAAAACTCCCTCAGATGCTCAGCTGCCCAGCCCACCAAAGGGTTAAACACCTGGCAGACAGCAAACAACTTACTCCTCTCCTAAGCCAGGAGCCCCCCTGCATTCAGGTTTCCCACAGGTGAGCAGCTACAACTGGAGAAGCACACTGCATCTGGCTTGACTCCTTGAAGCATTAACTGACACAGAATGCTGGGTGGCAGACCCTCACCCACACCCCAAAACCTGCTGCCTCAATACATCATGATTTGATAAAGGAGCTACCTCAAGCCCACTGAGACACAGCTACCAGCTGGTAACACGTGGGATTCAGCTGTAGCACAAGATCTCAAAAGCCAGTCCCGCACCTCTCAAATTTAATGAGGCACAAAAGGCCTGCAGAGCCTGTCCCAGTCCCTGTCAGACACTGTCACCAAGAAATGATCACCCAATAAATCATTTGATTACAAGAGCAACAGGCACTTCTTGCTCACCCCAGGAATTGCTGGCTAGAGCTTTATTCCTGGCAAATCCCACCTGGTCCTCAGGGGTCTCTATGGACAGATTAGCTCCTCCTTTGGCCCAAGTCAACCTTTATCCTGATGCCATCACTTTTCATTGAGGTCTCAGTGGAACTATACAGCCTGATGCTCACCAAGCACCTCCCCTGGACCAACCAAGGTCTTCAGTGTGGTCCAACACAGCCACCAGGCCTATCACAAGCATTGTGGGTGCCAAAATAATAAAACAAAGACAGATGAGAAAAATTATCCAAAGACTCATTAGAACCAGAAAGCTCCTGTCTCTTTGATATAGGAGACTGGGGAAATTGTACTCAAGAGGTTAAAAACACCCCTGTCTGCTTATCTCTCATGCAGATATTGTGGATGCAGATCCACAGTGGTGCTGTGAGAAGCAGCTGAAGGAGGGAGTCTTACATCAGCAGGACAGCCCAGCTTTGGCCAGACACTGCAGAGTAACTAGGGAGACGGTTTCTACCCCGAAGTGTGAAGCCCGTGGTGCCTGAAGTGAGACCTTTGGCTTCATTAACTGCAAAATGAATACTAAAGTTGACATCTCTAGATATGCTAATGAGGAAACTGCAGCACATGCTCAACATATATGGCTGTGGTACTCAACTCTTCACCCAATTCATGTTAAACACCACCCCTGGGAGGGTGATCGACTAAGACTGGGGTATAAAGGGTATTGGGGAAGCTGCCCCCAGGGGGAAAGAGAAGACATTGAGGACCCCGAAGGGGCAGTCAACAGGCTGTGCTCCTTCTCCCCCACCCAAATCAGGGATGTCTTCTTGGTAAGCAACTGCCATTTCCCCCTTTGGGTGAGAATACCAGGGATAATAATTTTGCTGACATTTTAATCATAATCATAGCCATATACTGGCCCTATTGCAGTTAGTGCAGTTCTCAACAGCAATCCCCAACTTTTTCGGACTCACTCAATGCTCAGATGCTTTAGGGAGTTTAATGCCAAACCTGGCTTTAAATGATCACATCTCTCAGAGCTACAGAACACTTGGTGGCATAACTGTACAGGAGTAAGTTGACTTTTTCCTCCCAAAAGCTGACAGCTTATGGCACTGCACAGAGCATCCTTAGGGGATAAGACAGAAAAGCTGATTAGAGCTACTGGGGAAGGGGTTTTTAAAAGAAGTTCCCCAGCTTGTCTCCTGGCATGCAATAGCTCCAACATCCCGGCGAAACAGGCCTGGAGCTCACGGGAGGATTTTGTTTGCTGGGAGTCAAATCAGCTTTCCTGAGCCAAGTAGGAGAGAAGGGAAAAATGAACAACGTGCCTGAGAATGTAGAGCTGCTGAGAATGAACTGCTACAGAGCCAGACAGGCTCAATGCATGCAGACTATGTTCTGCACTGCAAAGTTCCTATTCTCCTGCTATTTCATCCACTTCAGGTCCATAAATAATCTGCACCCTTTTCAGGGTCTTTTATTCAGCTGTCTGTATTATAGCAACAGAATGTCACGTATAGGTTTTTGAGAGATCATTGAGAAAATAGATCTTCAACTTATTTCACCTCTTCTGCATTAACAAAACAGAACATGGCTGAAATGAAAAACATACGTTTTTTGTTAATGTCCAAACTTACCTACCTTAGCTCTTCAATTGCTAAGGCCTATAGAAACTCCCAGAGATCTCATCTCTGAACGACCAGATACATATTTTTTTTCTCTGAACTTAAAGTCAGGCACTAGAACCACAGTTACAAGCAAAGTGTAACACTGTAGAAGAAAGTTTCTAGATGAGTTTAGCATGAGAAAATTCCACGTGAAACTGCTGGTTTGTGAAGATTAACCCCCCAGAAATAACCAGTCTATAACAAACTCCAAAGGTACCCATACAACCTCAGGAAGTTGCCAATGCCTGGAATTTAAATGAGTAAATTCCTTACCTTACCTACAGCATGCAGCCAGCTTCCAGTCCTCAAGCAGTTGCACTGGAAGCAGTCAGGCTCCTTCTGGGTCTCAGCCATTCATCTTTCCTTACAGCAGTGCAGCAGTTTGAGGTAGCTGGGCTCTAATGGAGAAGGCGGGTGCTGCCCAGGTGGCTTCTGCAAGCAGCAGCTAGAAGCAGTCTGCAGGCCCCGAAGGCTGAACACCAGCCGAGTCAAGGCCAAGTTGCTGCTGCTGCCCAGGCCCCAGGCAATGGGTGATGGTCACAGCGCCTCTGGGAATCACATTTAGGAGAGAGAAAAAATGCAGGCCAGCCCCAATTGGCCCCTGGAGAAGGGAGTGAGAAGATGGAACCAGCCGTGTGGACACCAAGGCCAGGGAAGAAGGAGCAAAACGTTGACCAAACGTCCAGCAATAGCTTCCAAACCAAAAGAGATAGTACTGAAAGACATTGCTGGCCTGAAACCTCCTCAGGGGAGACACAAACAGAAACTAGAAACTTTGGTGTCACTGCTTTCGTTTGCCTGGGAAACTCAAATGGACCTGCATGGTGCACCAAAAGTGTTTTTCTCGGCCGGAGCAGCATTTGCTGCCAAACATGCCAAACGTCCAGCAATAGCTTCCAAACCAAAAGAGATAGTACTGAAAGACATTTTGTAACGTAAGCTGTGTAATTATGATGTGACCTCCTGAGAGTGAATAGGGGAAATTCGGATACTAATGTGAGAAACTATTAGGGTATTGTTTATTAAGATTTATGCTAAGCCCAATGTAAAGGTCAAACCACAAAAGATAAGCAGCTATAATCAAATTGCTTTTTGTTTTCTGTTATATTACTATATAGTGACTTTTATCAATTATATTATTGATTATTAGATTAAAATTGTAGTCTGTATTATTTTCTTTCTCCCTCTTTTCCCACCACAATATGTTATCAGTCAGAGACACGGGGTGGAATGTAAGGGTTTTGTGCTGGGAAGCACAACTACAGAAAACAGCAACAAGGAAATTCCTTGGTACCAGCCACAAAGTTTCGAAAACTGTAAATCCTTCTATAGATGCCTGTCTCTGACTGATGGTGGGATGAGCATCCATAAATAATAGGATGCTTTGCAGACACGGGTTTAAGGAGTTACATTTCAAGGTCTGGACAAAGAATAGACCTTAGTCTTAATCAATAGAAGCCTTGTGCAAGGAATTTAAGGAGGAAACATTTCCAAGGACTAAATCAACTTTAATGCCAATTACGAAGGACCGTTTGGCACTTGGAGGTTGTTAGAGGAGATAATCTCTGATAGCGACAGTGTCCAGCTGGGATACTGGTGACTACGCATGCGTCAGGAGGAAGAGGTGAAAAGTTTAGACTGACGAAGACTACAGGCTTTCATCCTGAAGACCCCCTGACGATCACTGGGAGGCAGAAAACGACCCCCTAACAACAACTGAAGCATGCGCAGAGTACCTCCACTACTTCATTGAACACGGAAGTAAAGATGTATAAAAAGGGACTGTTTGAACTGCTCAACATGGCAGTTGGCGGAGCGCAGACTCCCCTGCCGTCCAGCGCTGTATTTGCTCATATTCTACTTGCTATAATTAATAAAATTTTAATTGGATTATGATACTTTGTGGTCTCAATTTATAACACTAAGGTCTGGCCCTCTCAGGATGTGTTGCCCCTGTAAAGGCTGTATGTAAACTGCGTAATGATAGGATGGCTGCCCCTAAGTCAGTCAATACCTGTAACAATGTCTCTTCGCTGGCCGAGGGGATAAATAAGTTATACAATCTTGGGATGCACTGAAATCGTCCCTCACCCAAGGGACAAGGATTGGGTGAAAAACTGCTGGTTCCACTGAATTATCTGGGCTGGCTGAATCAGTGCAAAAAGGCTGTGTGTATTCAAACATATATCAGTGTTGGAGGCAGGGCATCCCCCCCCTTGCCGCTCCGGGAGATCCGGTCCACCTTAAACCACTGATTTGGCATCTCCCTGAACACCTTGAAAATCTTTGTGCAAAGCCTAAAGTAAATTATTCTGCAAACAATTGATCATAATATTCACTGCCCCAACCAGCAACAACAGCCTGTTTTAACGAGGGGGGAACTATTACAAGAAATTGTTACTTATGGCACTAAGATGGGATGTTTAGAGCAACGTTTAAATTTGCAGCTCTGGGTTTGCCAGGCATGGGGCTTGGGTTTTTTTTTCTTTTCCTTTCTTTAGAGAAGGATGCCCCCCCCCCCCCCCCCTTCGACAAACCAGTCCTCAGCGAAACGATCTGTGGAGAAGGGCATTAGCACTAAGTTCACCTCGCCCAGCCCTAAATGGGCAATTCACAGATTATTCGCACATTGGGAAACTTGGTGGAGCGGCCAAATTAGTAGATTTATGAAATTTTCTGATACCACAAAAAACACAGGAGGGGAAAATCTTCTGTGCCTGCCAGTCAGTCCTTACTCAGACTTGAGGAAGGACCTGATGGATTTAAACTAGAAAATGTGGGGGGAATTTCAGGCCAATCCACTCGCGTAATATCCACCTTAAAATGGCCTGACCAGCACACTAACCCAGTGTGGTCCCAGGCACAGACCTATAAATTTCACAATTGGTATGGAAGCTCAAGTAAGTGTTATCAGCCAAAAAAAAAAAAAAAAAAAAAAAAAAAATTAGGACTGACTGCTACCCAGGAAAGAAAAAAAAAATGTAATAGGAATAACTAGAATCCTTGACAACAGACCAATTAGTACTGTGTGTGTTTGGTCTTCAGGGGAAAACCGAATGTCTAAGATTAAGGTTGTAATTGAACCATACTGAAATAATATACCAGAATTTGATGTCCTAGCAAAGTCTGGGAACTACCTAATGGAACAGTGTAGAACTTTGGAGCCCCGTTGTGTGAGGTTCCAGTACTTAAAGACTGTTAAGTCACCTCCTTCTAGAATAACGAGCATTAATCAATATCTTTTACCATCTGCTACTAAGGAGGGGATCACAGAGGTGATCAAAGATTTGGACACCTGTGGTACTGCAACCAGAACACCCTGACAGTGGCAGCGGTCCACAGGGAATCAAACAGTAACACAGTGCCACTCAGCCACTGGTGCTAACACTGCTGAACCAGTCGGTCAAACGCAAGCTAAAGATGATAATTCCCCTTCGAGAGGAGGATAATCATCAATCTGTGTTCACTTGGGAGTGAGAGTACAATATACCTTCAACCAACTTCCCCAAGGATGCAAATACTCCTCTGCCATTGTCCATAGTGCACTGGCAAGAATACTGAAGAAAAATTATATCCTTAAAGATTAATTACACCAGATTTCTAACCAATTCACTTTTGAGCGTACGTATGTTTGTGCAGTTCTCCTCTTTTAATCACAAGACACACATGGTGGATCTACGCACTATCATTGTTCAGGGAATTAAGGAATCTGTTCCCAGAGGACAAAAGCATTAATAAAGCCTTTAGGGAACACCAAAGGAAGATGAAACCCCCACTGAGTGGCTAGAAAGGCTGCGGAAGAATTTGCAGCTCTATTCGGGGTTAGACCCTGCCACTCCTGTAGGACAGGCCCTGTTGAAAACTCAGTTTGTGGCAAAATCATGGGTGGATATTAGGAGGAAATTAGAAAAGTTGGAAGACTGGCAGAAGAGAGGATTAGACGAATTATTGAGGGATGCTCAGAAGGTGTGTGTTTGCGAAGAGAGGAGACTCAAAAGAAACAGGCAAGGATTTTGGTGAAGGCAGTCCGAGAAGGGCAAAAGGTGGCTCCGGCCTGTACAGGGGGAGCGGGTGTTTCAAGGCCTAGGGGAAACTCCCGAGGTGCCAAAGCGATTTGAGACAAGTTGAGTGTTTTTATTGCCAGAGAAAAGGGCACATGACAAAGCACTGCAAGAAACGCCTACAGGATGAGCAGATGCTTAAGGAGGATTAGGTGGAGTCAGGGGCTCTTGTTTGCTGGGAACCCATAGGAAAACAGGGCCCTTGATAAAGTTGAAATTGGGTCCCCAACACCAAGAAGTGGAGTTCCTTGTGGACTCCGGGGCTGAAAGATCCACAGTCCAAACAGTGCCCCGGGAATGCTCTCTTTCCCCGGAGAAATTGCAAGTAATAAGAAATACTGAAACCTGAAATACAGACTGGGAGTTTTGGTTCTCTGGTCTTGCTTTTGTCTGTCTGTTTGTTTCAGTGAGAGTAATAGTTTGCAACTCAAATTTTGATATAGGTGCTGCATCATGGCTGTAGTGGTAGAAAAAAAATCTAGTGTATGGAATATACAGCCTTGAGCTTTTGAACAATATGCTGATGGTTCTTTGATTGTAAATGGCATTGAACCAGACAATGTGATCTATAAAATGATACAGGGTTTTGCTCAACTGCTAAAACTTTTCTCACGTGATTAACACACAAGGGAAAGGATTAGTCCATGAAAGACTCATCCTAAAAGTCCTCAAAGCATTACGAGGTCCCTCGAAAATAGCTCTAGTTCATATAAAAGGACACCAAAAGGGACTAAATCAGACTGTAAGAGGGAACAATTTGGCCAATGCAGAGGCAAAATGAGCAGCACTGTTAATGATTAAAACTTTAGAGAAAGAACCTGAAGGACCAGATAGACAAAGTTTTCACCACCCAAGAGATAGCCAAACTAAAACAAATTGGAGCAAAAAGAGAAAATAATAAATTGTTGCTGCCAGACGGCAGGGAAGTACTCCCCAAAGGAAGAGCATGGAAGATGTTAAACAAACTACACCTTAAAACTCCCTGGGGAGTTCAAGCCTTAGTAGATTAATTTGAAACAAACTATGCCTGTGTGGGGATACACAGAGTTTAGCAAAAAGAATCTTGGAGGGATGCTTAACCTGTTACAAGGTGAATAAACAGCAACTCGGGGAAAGGGTACCAGGAGGGTGAGGGTTGACAAGAGGACCTTTTGAAAGAATACAGGTCGACTTTACCGAACTCCCAAAGGTAGGAAGGTATAAATACATTTTAGTTTTAGTAGATCATCTCACTCACTTTGTGGAAGCCTTCCCGGTAGCTCGTGCCACTGTGTTCTGCCTGACGAGCTCTGACCTGGGTCTGAGGGCTCCATGCAGGAGAGCGGCTCTCTGCAGTGCAGGTCCTGGGCCCAGCCAGGAGGCAGCGGCAGAGATGGGCACAGCTACAGCAGAGCTCTGGCAGGGATGGAAGGCCCCAGGCAGAGCTGAGCCATGTCCCCTGGGTCCTCAGCAGGAGACTCTGTGGGTGGGGGTCCCAGCCAGCGAGGCTCGTCCCAACCATCAGCACAGGGGATAATCACTTGAAATACACTAACAATTTGGTTTTCATACAATTTTAGAAGTACACATTGTGAATAAAAAGGTTTTCACTGTTCCCTAGAGGGATAAATGAGGCATGAACCTCTTGGGCAGGGAAGCGTGTGAACGACCACCAATCTCCACAATTAGATTTGTACTACATGCATCTAGGCAGTCAGAGCCACCTCAGAAGGAGAGTTCCTGATCTACTTGACTTTGTAGTACTGATTTATACAAAGCACTATCCTGGAAGGGTCACGTGCTGTCCTCGTTTCAACTGAGGCAAATTTGTCACCAGTTTCAGCAAGGATAAAGCCTGTCTGTCTCCAAGGCTCAACAAAGACTTCAGCAATCAAAGGTTCTCCCGACATCACTCTTGGATACTGGGACTGCTGAGCTGCTGGATCAGCAGATAGGAAGCATGCTGCTGGCCATGGAGGAGACGCACAGCCAGGCTACCTGCTTTTCGGCCTGTTTAAGGGGAGGGAGTCCTATTATGGAAACTAAAGCAGAGGGAACAGTAGTAAGTACAACACACCAGATGAAAGTCAAACTATCAAGAAGCTTTCAAGTAGCTGAAAAGAGTTTTGTAGATGCTGATGCCTGACTTCATAGCATCAGTTGTGATCTCTGCCATCTAGCACAGACGTTACAGCCCGCTTTCATAGAACTGAAGAATCATTCAGGTTGGAAAAGACCTCCAACATCATCTAGTCCAACCATCCCACTGCCAGCTACATTACTTATGAAACTGCATGGCAGTGTAAAGGAATGTAACATTCAAGATGAAAGGCAGGAGGCAAGGCAAGAGCTAAAAGACAGGGCAAAAGGCAAGAGGCATGGCAACAGGCAAAAGTGAAAAGGCAAGGCAAGCGGTAAGAGGCAAGGAAAAGGAAAGTGGCATGGCAAAAGGCAAGGCAAAAAGGCAGCTGCTGCTGCACCAATACACAGGGCAGGCCCAGCAGCACTTTTCCTGCAGCACTGGCCCAGCAGCACAAGGTTCAAAGGCTGCACGGCCTGTGTACCTGCTGCTCACTCCCATGGCTCTCTGGCTTTGCCAGGCTGCCAGGGAGCTTTAGCACAGAGTGCCATCAAACAGTAAGAAACCATAACATACAATACCAACCCCCCCTAAAATAATGTAATTTAACATCAGAGAAAATCACGTAACATGGTGCTGCATGACACTGCATAAGTCACCAAACATAAAAGCTCAAGAAAGAATTGAAACAAAACCAACCCCAAAACTTAACAACTGGGCAAGGAGAGCAAAGCACAGCACAGCACAGCAATGTCAGAGATCTCAGACAAGTCCCTGGCTGCCCACGCTGCGTGGCCTCAGGAACTTTACATCCAGCACAGAAAGGGAACAACTCATAGGGACAATTTCATATTTTAGTAAAATAAAGCACATGTCTTGAAGAACAGGAAAGACATCATCTAGGGATTTCTCTCATGCTAAGAGAAAGTCAATCCTGCATGGCACAGTGGAGTAAAGAAGACAGGCCCAAGAGTATAGGATTAAAGAGTCCTTCTCTGAATGTGGTACCTCATTTCTTACAAGGCTTGTTTAAATTGTTTGAGAGTGCAGTGATTGGTTTAGAGCCAGTATTTGGTGAAGGCCTGCTTGAGAGGAAAGCTCTTCTAGAGAGGAAGAGACCGTAACACTGCACCTAGCACCTGGAAACACAGATAAAAGTTATGCTGCATGGACATGAGGCCATAAATCTACAAAAGAACAAGAGAGAGTGAAGAGTCTTCTTGGTGAGATTTTTCCTTCCTCCAGCAACGGGCCTTGCTCAGCATTAGGTAAGAATTTGCCCACCAATAGTTACTCAAACCACTATCAAATGACACAGGCAGGGGCTGGCCCAGCCAACCTGCAGAGGTGATGCTCTATTTGCCAGGGCAACTGAAAGAGGTGATACCTCACTGCTAAATCACAACATTTCCGGAACAGCAAATCCCAGGTCAGGTTTTCCTTTGCAGTCAGCAGCTCTACTCACCAAGGTTCAGCCTATAATGAATATTGACAGCCTCTATCCAGGCACCAGCCAAAACTTGGGAAGAAATGTTGCAGCACAGTCTCCTACAAAAAATAATGCCACACAACACAGCCAACAACTGGATGTTTCTTGTTCTTTGCTCTACACTAGTCCTTGCCAGATCTGCAGCCAAGCCCATGGCAGTAAACTGTCCACACAGACACTTCTTTCCAGTAGGAATACAGTGATGTAAAAACATGTGAGCAACTCTGCCAGCCTTTGCTCTGGCTCTGTAACACAGGGTCATTCCTTCCTTCTGCTGTCTCAGCAGTTTTAGCTGCTGCCTTCAGTAGTCTAGAACAGCTCTTGTCCAACTGTTATGCTCTTACCACTACAGCCAGAGCACCAGAACAAGCCCCCCTCCTGCAGACTGACAAAGCTGTGCCTGACTTGGAAGCCTCAGGGGTCTACCTGAAGCAGATTACCAAAGGGTCACATATGCCTTTTTCAGTGTGAAACAGAACATTCAAGAGTGGGCACTGCCAAACCAGCAGCAGAAACAAAGCACTGGCCACCTGCTCCAATTCATGGTGAAACTCTACTCCTACTACACTCAGCAGCAAAACTCCCTCAGATGCTCAGCTGCCCAGCCCACCAAAGGGTTAAACACCTGGCAGACAGCAAACAACTTACTCCTCTCCTAAGCCAGGAGCCCCCCTGCATTCAGGTTTCCCACAGGTGAGCAGCTACAACTGGAGAAGCACACTGCATCTGGCTTGACTCCTTGAAGCATTAACTGACACAGAATGCTGGGTGGCAGACCCTCACCCACACCCCAAAACCTGCTGCCTCAATACATCATGATTTGATAAAGGAGCTACCTCAAGCCCACTGAGACACAGCTACCAGCTGGTAACACGTGGGATTCAGCTGTAGCACAAGATCTCAAAAGCCAGTCCCGCACCTCTCAAATTTAATGAGGCACAAAAGGCCTGCAGAGCCTGTCCCAGTCCCTGTCAGACACTGTCACCAAGAAATGATCACCCAATAAATCATTTGATTACAAGAGCAACAGGCACTTCTTGCTCACCCCAGGAATTGCTGGCTAGAGCTTTATTCCTGGCAAATCCCACCTGGTCCTCAGGGGTCTCTATGGACAGATTAGCTCCTCCTTTGGCCCAAGTCAACCTTTATCCTGATGCCATCACTTTTCATTGAGGTCTCAGTGGAACTATACAGCCTGATGCTCACCAAGCACCTCCCCTGGACCAACCAAGGTCTTCAGTGTGGTCCAACACAGCCACCAGGCCTATCACAAGCATTGTGGGTGCCAAAATAATAAAACAAAGACAGATGAGAAAAATTATCCAAAGACTCATTAGAACCAGAAAGCTCCTGTCTCTTTGATATAGGAGACTGGGGAAATTGTACTCAAGAGGTTAAAAACACCCCTGTCTGCTTATCTCTCATGCAGATATTGTGGATGCAGATCCACAGTGGTGCTGTGAGAAGCAGCTGAAGGAGGGAGTCTTACATCAGCAGGACAGCCCAGCTTTGGCCAGACACTGCAGAGTAACTAGGGAGACGGTTTCTACCCCGAAGTGTGAAGCCCGTGGTGCCTGAAGTGAGACCTTTGGCTTCATTAACTGCAAAATGAATACTAAAGTTGACATCTCTAGATATGCTAATGAGGAAACTGCAGCACATGCTCAACATATATGGCTGTGGTACTCAACTCTTCACCCAATTCATGTTAAACACCACCCCTGGGAGGGTGATCGACTAAGACTGGGGTATAAAGGGTATTGGGGAAGCTGCCCCCAGGGGGAAAGAGAAGACATTGAGGACCCCGAAGGGGCAGTCAACAGGCTGTGCTCCTTCTCCCCCACCCAAATCAGGGATGTCTTCTTGGTAAGCAACTGCCATTTCCCCCTTTGGGTGAGAATACCAGGGATAATAATTTTGCTGACATTTTAATCATAATCATAGCCATATACTGGCCCTATTGCAGTTAGTGCAGTTCTCAACAGCAATCCCCAACTTTTTCGGACTCACTCAATGCTCAGATGCTTTAGGGAGTTTAATGCCAAACCTGGCTTTAAATGATCACATCTCTCAGAGCTACAGAACACTTGGTGGCATAACTGTACAGGAGTAAGTTGACTTTTTCCTCCCAAAAGCTGACAGCTTATGGCACTGCACAGAGCATCCTTAGGGGATAAGACAGAAAAGCTGATTAGAGCTACTGGGGAAGGGGTTTTTAAAAGAAGTTCCCCAGCTTGTCTCCTGGCATGCAATAGCTCCAACATCCCGGCGAAACAGGCCTGGAGCTCACGGGAGGATTTTGTTTGCTGGGAGTCAAATCAGCTTTCCTGAGCCAAGTAGGAGAGAAGGGAAAAATGAACAACGTGCCTGAGAATGTAGAGCTGCTGAGAATGAACTGCTACAGAGCCAGACAGGCTCAATGCATGCAGACTATGTTCTGCACTGCAAAGTTCCTATTCTCCTGCTATTTCATCCACTTCAGGTCCATAAATAATCTGCACCCTTTTCAGGGTCTTTTATTCAGCTGTCTGTATTATA
The DNA here is from genome assembly GCA_022605575.1 of Laterallus jamaicensis coturniculus. Classification (NCBI taxonomy): domain Eukaryota; kingdom Metazoa; phylum Chordata; class Aves; order Gruiformes; family Rallidae; genus Laterallus; species Laterallus jamaicensis. Next base: position 3,098,990 of record JAKCOX010000070.1, on the reverse strand, counting down.
GCAACAGAATGTCACGTATAGGTTTTTGAGAGATCATTGAGAAAATAGATCTTCAACTTATTTCACCTCTTCTGCATTAACAAAACAGAACATGGCTGAAATGAAAAACATACGTTTTTTGTTAATGTCCAAACTTACCTACCTTAGCTCTTCAATTGCTAAGGCCTATAGAAACTCCCAGAGATCTCATCTCTGAACGACCAGATACATATTTTTTTTCTCTGAACTTAAAGTCAGGCACTAGAACCACAGTTACAAGCAAAGTGTAACACTGTAGAAGAAAGTTTCTAGATGAGTTTAGCATGAGAAAATTCCACGTGAAACTGCTGGTTTGTGAAGATTAACCCCCCAGAAATAACCAGTCTATAACAAACTCCAAAGGTACCCATACAACCTCAGGAAGTTGCCAATGCCTGGAATTTAAATGAGTAAATTCCTTACCTTACCTACAGCATGCAGCCAGCTTCCAGTCCTCAAGCAGTTGCACTGGAAGCAGTCAGGCTCCTTCTGGGTCTCAGCCATTCATCTTTCCTTACAGCAGTGCAGCAGTTTGAGGTAGCTGGGCTCTAATGGAGAAGGCGGGTGCTGCCCAGGTGGCTTCTGCAAGCAGCAGCTAGAAGCAGTCTGCAGGCCCCGAAGGCTGAACACCAGCCGAGTCAAGGCCAAGTTGCTGCTGCTGCCCAGGCCCCAGGCAATGGGTGATGGTCACAGCGCCTCTGGGAATCACATTTAGGAGAGAGAAAAAATGCAGGCCAGCCCCAATTGGCCCCTGGAGAAGGGAGTGAGAAGATGGAACCAGCCGTGTGGACACCAAGGCCAGGGAAGAAGGAGCAAAACGTTGACCAAACGTCCAGCAATAGCTTCCAAACCAAAAGAGATAGTACTGAAAGACATTGCTGGCCTGAAACCTCCTCAGGGGAGACACAAACAGAAACTAGAAACTTTGGTGTCACTGCTTTCGTTTGCCTGGGAAACTCAAATGGACCTGCATGGTGCACCAAAAGTGTTTTTCTCGGCCGGAGCAGCATTTGCTGCCAAACATGCCAAACGTCCAGCAATAGCTTCCAAACCAAAAGAGATAGTACTGAAAGACATTTTGTAACGTAAGCTGTGTAATTATGATGTGACCTCCTGAGAGTGAATAGGGGAAATTCGGATACTAATGTGAGAAACTATTAGGGTATTGTTTATTAAGATTTATGCTAAGCCCAATGTAAAGGTCAAACCACAAAAGATAAGCAGCTATAATCAAATTGCTTTTTGTTTTCTGTTATATTACTATATAGTGACTTTTATCAATTATATTATTGATTATTAGATTAAAATTGTAGTCTGTATTATTTTCTTTCTCCCTCTTTTCCCACCACAATATGTTATCAGTCAGAGACACGGGGTGGAATGTAAGGGTTTTGTGCTGGGAAGCACAACTACAGAAAACAGCAACAAGGAAATTCCTTGGTACCAGCCACAAAGTTTCGAAAACTGTAAATCCTTCTATAGATGCCTGTCTCTGACTGATGGTGGGATGAGCATCCATAAATAATAGGATGCTTTGCAGACACGGGTTTAAGGAGTTACATTTCAAGGTCTGGACAAAGAATAGACCTTAGTCTTAATCAATAGAAGCCTTGTGCAAGGAATTTAAGGAGGAAACATTTCCAAGGACTAAATCAACTTTAATGCCAATTACGAAGGACCGTTTGGCACTTGGAGGTTGTTAGAGGAGATAATCTCTGATAGCGACAGTGTCCAGCTGGGATACTGGTGACTACGCATGCGTCAGGAGGAAGAGGTGAAAAGTTTAGACTGACGAAGACTACAGGCTTTCATCCTGAAGACCCCCTGACGATCACTGGGAGGCAGAAAACGACCCCCTAACAACAACTGAAGCATGCGCAGAGTACCTCCACTACTTCATTGAACACGGAAGTAAAGATGTATAAAAAGGGACTGTTTGAACTGCTCAACATGGCAGTTGGCGGAGCGCAGACTCCCCTGCCGTCCAGCGCTGTATTTGCTCATATTCTACTTGCTATAATTAATAAAATTTTAATTGGATTATGATACTTTGTGGTCTCAATTTATAACACTAAGGTCTGGCCCTCTCAGGATGTGTTGCCCCTGTAAAGGCTGTATGTAAACTGCGTAATGATAGGATGGCTGCCCCTAAGTCAGTCAATACCTGTAACAATGTCTCTTCGCTGGCCGAGGGGATAAATAAGTTATACAATCTTGGGATGCACTGAAATCGTCCCTCACCCAAGGGACAAGGATTGGGTGAAAAACTGCTGGTTCCACTGAATTATCTGGGCTGGCTGAATCAGTGCAAAAAGGCTGTGTGTATTCAAACATATATCAGTGTTGGAGGCAGGGCATCCCCCTTGCCGCTCCGGGAGATCCGGTCCACCTTAAACCACTGATTTGGCATCTCCCTGAACACCTTGAAAATCTTTGTGCAAAGCCTAAAGTAAATTATTCTGCAAACAATTGATCATAATATTCACTGCCCCAACCAGCAACAACAGCCTGTTTTAACGAGGGGGGAACTATTACAAGAAATTGTTACTTATGGCACTAAGATGGGATGTTTAGAGCAACGTTTAAATTTGCAGCTCTGGGTTTGCCAGGCATGGGGCTTGGGTTTTTTTTTCTTTTCCTTTCTTTAGAGAAGGATGCCCCCCCCCCCCCCTTCGACAAACCAGTCCTCAGCGAAACGATCTGTGGAGAAGGGCATTAGCACTAAGTTCACCTCGCCCAGCCCTAAATGGGCAATTCACAGATTATTCGCACATTGGGAAACTTGGTGGAGCGGCCAAATTAGTAGATTTATGAAATTTTCTGATACCACAAAAAACACAGGAGGGGAAAATCTTCTGTGCCTGCCAGTCAGTCCTTACTCAGACTTGAGGAAGGACCTGATGGATTTAAACTAGAAAATGTGGGGGGAATTTCAGGCCAATCCACTCGCGTAATATCCACCTTAAAATGGCCTGACCAGCACACTAACCCAGTGTGGTCCCAGGCACAGACCTATAAATTTCACAATTGGTATGGAAGCTCAAGTAAGTGTTATCAGCCAAAAAAAAAAAAAAAAAAAAAAAAAATTAGGACTGACTGCTACCCAGGAAAGAAAAAAAAAATGTAATAGGAATAACTAGAATCCTTGAAAACAGACCAATTAGTACTGTGTGCGTTTGGTCTTCAGGGGAAAACCGAATGTCTAAGATTAAGGTTGTAATTGAACCATACTGAAATAATATACCAGAATTTGATGTCCTAGCAAAGTCTGGGAACTACCTAATGGAACAGTGTAGAACTTTGGAGCCCCGTTGTGTGAGGTTCCAGTACTTAAAGACTGTTAAGTCACCTCCTTCTAGAATAACGAGCATTAATCAATATCTTTTACCATCTGCTACTAAGGAGGGGATCACAGAGGTGATCAAAGATTTGGACACCTGTGGTACTGCAACCAGAACACCCTGACAGTGGCAGCGGTCCACAGGGAATCAAACAGTAACACAGTGCCACTCAGCCACTGGTGCTAACACTGCTGAACCAGTCGGTCAAACGCAAGCTAAAGATGATAATTCCCCTTCGAGAGGAGGATAATCATCAATCTGTGTTCACTTGGGAGTGAGAGTACAATATACCTTCAACCAACTTCCCCAAGGATGCAAATACTCCTCTGCCATTGTCCATAGTGCACTGGCAAGAATACTGAAGAAAAATTATATCCTTAAAGATTAATTACACCAGATTTCTAACCAATTCACTTTTGAGCGTACGTATGTTTGTGCAGTTCTCCTCTTTTAATCACAAGACACACATGGTGGATCTACGCACTATCATTGTTCAGGGAATTAAGGAATCTGTTCCCAGAGGACAAAAGCATTAATAAAGCCTTTAGGGAACACCAAAGGAAGATGAAACCCCCACTGAGTGGCTAGAAAGGCTGCGGAAGAATTTGCAGCTCTATTCGGGGTTAGACCCTGCCACTCCTGTAGGACAGGCCCTGTTGAAAACTCAGTTTGTGGCAAAATCATGGGTGGATATTAGGAGGAAATTAGAAAAGTTGGAAGACTGGCAGAAGAGAGGATTAGACGAATTATTGAGGGATGCTCAGAAGGTGTGTGTTTGCGAAGAGAGGAGACTCAAAAGAAACAGGCAAGGATTTTGGTGAAGGCAGTCCGAGAAGGGCAAAAGGTGGCTCCGGCCTGTACAGGGGGAGCGGGTGTTTCAAGGCCTAGGGGAAACTCCCGAGGTGCCAAAGCGATTTGAGACAAGTTGAGTGTTTTTATTGCCAGAGAAAAGGGCACATGACAAAGCACTGCAAGAAACGCCTACAGGATGAGCAGATGCTTAAGGAGGATTAGGTGGAGTCAGGGGCTCTTGTTTGCTGGGAACCCATAGGAAAACAGGGCCCTTGATAAAGTTGAAATTGGGTCCCCAACACCAAGAAGTGGAGTTCCTTGTGGACTCCGGGGCTGAAAGATCCACAGTCCAAACAGTGCCCCGGGAATGCTCTCTTTCCCCGGAGAAATTGCAAGTAATAAGAAATACTGAAACCTGAAATACAGACTGGGAGTTTTGGTTCTCTGGTCTTGCTTTTGTCTGTCTGTTTGTTTCAGTGAGAGTAATAGTTTGCAACTCAAATTTTGATATAGGTGCTGCATCATGGCTGTAGTGGTAGAAAAAAAATCTAGTGTATGGAATATACAGCCTTGAGCTTTTGAACAATATGCTGATGGTTCTTTGATTGTAAATGGCATTGAACCAGACAATGTGATCTATAAAATGATACAGGGTTTTGCTCAACTGCTAAAACTTTTCTCACGTGATTAACACACAAGGGAAAGGATTAGTCCATGAAAGACTCATCCTAAAAGTCCTCAAAGCATTACGAGGTCCCTCGAAAATAGCTCTAGTTCATATAAAAGGACACCAAAAGGGACTAAATCAGACTGTAAGAGGGAACAATTTGGCCAATGCAGAGGCAAAATGAGCAGCACTGTTAATGATTAAAACTTTAGAGAAAGAACCTGAAGGACCAGATAGACAAAGTTTTCACCACCCAAGAGATAGCCAAACTAAAACAAATTGGAGCAAAAAGAGAAAATAATAAATTGTTGCTGCCAGACGGCAGGGAAGTACTCCCCAAAGGAAGAGCATGGAAGATGTTAAACAAACTACACCTTAAAACTCCCTGGGGAGTTCAAGCCTTAGTAGATTAATTTGAAACAAACTATGCCTGTGTGGGGATACACAGAGTTTAGCAAAAAGAATCTTGGAGGGATGCTTAACCTGTTACAAGGTGAATAAACAGCAACTCGGGGAAAGGGTACCAGGAGGGTGAGGGTTGACAAGAGGACCTTTTGAAAGAATACAGGTCGACTTTACCGAACTCCCAAAGGTAGGAAGGTATAAATACATTTTAGTTTTAGTAGATCATCTCACTCACTTTGTGGAAGCCTTCCCGGTAGCTCGTGCCACTGTGTTCTGCCTGACGAGCTCTGACCTGGGTCTGAGGGCTCCATGCAGGAGAGCGGCTCTCTGCAGTGCAGGTCCTGGGCCCAGCCAGGAGGCAGCGGCAGAGATGGGCACAGCTACAGCAGAGCTCTGGCAGGGATGGAAGGCCCCAGGCAGAGCTGAGCCATGTCCCCTGGGTCCTCAGCAGGAGACTCTGTGGGTGGGGGTCCCAGCCAGCGAGGCTCGTCCCAACCATCAGCACAGGGGATAATCACTTGAAATACACTAACAATTTGGTTTTCATACAATTTTAGAAGTACACATTGTGAATAAAAAGGTTTTCACTGTTCCCTAGAGGGATAAATGAGGCATGAACCTCTTGGGCAGGGAAGCGTGTGAACGACCACCAATCTCCACAATTAGATTTGTACTACATGCATCTAGGCAGTCAGAGCCACCTCAGAAGGAGAGTTCCTGATCTACTTGACTTTGTAGTACTGATTTATACAAAGCACTATCCTGGAAGGGTCACGTGCTGTCCTCGTTTCAACTGAGGCAAATTTGTCACCAGTTTCAGCAAGGATAAAGCCTGTCTGTCTCCAAGGCTCAACAAAGACTTCAGCAATCAAAGGTTCTCCCGACATCACTCTTGGATACTGGGACTGCTGAGCTGCTGGATCAGCAGATAGGAAGCATGCTGCTGGCCATGGAGGAGACGCACAGCCAGGCTACCTGCTTTTCGGCCTGTTTAAGGGGAGGGAGTCCTATTATGGAAACTAAAGCAGAGGGAACAGTAGTAAGTACAACACACCAGATGAAAGTCAAACTATCAAGAAGCTTTCAAGTAGCTGAAAAGAGTTTTGTAGATGCTGATGCCTGACTTCATAGCATCAGTTGTGATCTCTGCCATCTAGCACAGACGTTACAGCCCGCTTTCATAGAACTGAAGAATCATTCAGGTTGGAAAAGACCTCCAACATCATCTAGTCCAACCATCCCACTGCCAGCTACATTACTTATGAAACTGCATGGCAGTGTAAAGGAATGTAACATTCAAGATGAAAGGCAGGAGGCAAGGCAAGAGCTAAAAGACAGGGCAAAAGGCAAGAGGCATGGCAACAGGCAAAAGTGAAAAGGCAAGGCAAGCGGTAAGAGGCAAGGAAAAGGAAAGTGGCATGGCAAAAGGCAAGGCAAAAAGGCAGCTGCTGCTGCACCAATACACAGGGCAGGCCCAGCAGCACTTTTCCTGCAGCACTGGCCCAGCAGCACAAGGTTCAAAGGCTGCACGGCCTGTGTACCTGCTGCTCACTCCCATGGCTCTCTGGCTTTGCCAGGCTGCCAGGGAGCTTTAGCACAGAGTGCCATCAAACAGTAAGAAACCATAACATACAATACCAACCCCCCCTAAAATAATGTAATTTAACATCAGAGAAAATCACGTAACATGGTGCTGCATGACACTGCATAAGTCACCAAACATAAAAGCTCAAGAAAGAATTGAAACAAAACCAACCCCAAAACTTAACAACTGGGCAAGGAGAGCAAAGCACAGCACAGCACAGCAATGTCAGAGATCTCAGACAAGTCCCTGGCTGCCCACGCTGCGTGGCCTCAGGAACTTTACATCCAGCACAGAAAGGGAACAACTCATAGGGACAATTTCATATTTTAGTAAAATAAAGCACATGTCTTGAAGAACAGGAAAGACATCATCTAGGGATTTCTCTCATGCTAAGAGAAAGTCAATCCTGCATGGCACAGTGGAGTAAAGAAGACAGGCCCAAGAGTATAGGATTAAAGAGTCCTTCTCTGAATGTGGTACCTCATTTCTTACAAGGCTTGTTTAAATTGTTTGAGAGTGCAGTGATTGGTTTAGAGCCAGTATTTGGTGAAGGCCTGCTTGAGAGGAAAGCTCTTCTAGAGAGGAAGAGACCGTAACACTGCACCTAGCACCTGGAAACACAGATAAAAGTTATGCTGCATGGACATGAGGCCATAAATCTACAAAAGAACAAGAGAGAGTGAAGAGTCTTCTTGGTGAGATTTTTCCTTCCTCCAGCAACGGGCCTTGCTCAGCATTAGGTAAGAATTTGCCCACCAATAGTTACTCAAACCACTATCAAATGACACAGGCAGGGGCTGGCCCAGCCAACCTGCAGAGGTGATGCTCTATTTGCCAGGGCAACTGAAAGAGGTGATACCTCACTGCTAAATCACAACATTTCCGGAACAGCAAATCCCAGGTCAGGTTTTCCTTTGCAGTCAGCAGCTCTACTCACCAAGGTTCAGCCTATAATGAATATTGACAGCCTCTATCCAGGCACCAGCCAAAACTTGGGAAGAAATGTTGCAGCACAGTCTCCTACAAAAAATAATGCCACACAACACAGCCAACAACTGGATGTTTCTTGTTCTTTGCTCTACACTAGTCCTTGCCAGATCTGCAGCCAAGCCCATGGCAGTAAACTGTCCACACAGACACTTCTTTCCAGTAGGAATACAGTGATGTAAAAACATGTGAGCAACTCTGCCAGCCTTTGCTCTGGCTCTGTAACACAGGGTCATTCCTTCCTTCTGCTGTCTCAGCAGTTTTAGCTGCTGCCTTCAGTAGTCTAGAACAGCTCTTGTCCAACTGTTATGCTCTTACCACTACAGCCAGAGCACCAGAACAAGCCCCCCTCCTGCAGACTGACAAAGCTGTGCCTGACTTGGAAGCCTCAGGGGTCTACCTGAAGCAGATTACCAAAGGGTCACATATGCCTTTTTCAGTGTGAAACAGAACATTCAAGAGTGGGCACTGCCAAACCAGCAGCAGAAACAAAGCACTGGCCACCTGCTCCAATTCATGGTGAAACTCTACTCCTACTACACTCAGCAGCAAAACTCCCTCAGATGCTCAGCTGCCCAGCCCACCAAAGGGTTAAACACCTGGCAGACAGCAAACAACTTACTCCTCTCCTAAGCCAGGAGCCCCCCTGCATTCAGGTTTCCCACAGGTGAGCAGCTACAACTGGAGAAGCACACTGCATCTGGCTTGACTCCTTGAAGCATTAACTGACACAGAATGCTGGGTGGCAGACCCTCACCCACACCCCAAAACCTGCTGCCTCAATACATCATGATTTGATAAAGGAGCGACCTCAAGCCCACTGAGACACAGCTACCAGCTGGTAACACGTGGGATTCAGCTGTAGCACAAGATCTCAAAAGCCAGTCCCGCACCTCTCAAATTTAATGAGGCACAAAAGGCCTGCAGAGCCTGTCCCAGTCCCTGTCAGACACTGTCACCAAGAAATGATCACCCAATAAATCATTTGATTACAAGAGCAACAGGCACTTCTTGCTCACCCCAGGAATTGCTGGCTAGAGCTTTATTCCTGGCAAATCCCACCTGGTCCTCAGGGGTCTCTATGGACAGATTAGCTCCTCCTTTGGCCCAAGTCAACCTTTATCCTGATGCCATCACTTTTCATTGAGGTCTCAGTGGAACTATACAGCCTGATGCTCACCAAGCACCTCCCCTGGACCAACCAAGGTCTTCAGTGTGGTCCAACACAGCCACCAGGCCTATCACAAGCATTGTGGGTGCCAAAATAATAAAACAAAGACAGATGAGAAAAATTATCCAAAGACTCATTAGAACCAGAAAGCTCCTGTCTCTTTGATATAGGAGACTGGGGAAATTGTACTCAAGAGGTTAAAAACACCCCTGTCTGCTTATCTCTCATGCAGATATTGTGGATGCAGATCCACAGTGGTGCTGTGAGAAGCAGCTGAAGGAGGGAGTCTTACATCAGCAGGACAGCCCAGCTTTGGCCAGACACTGCAGAGTAACTAGGGAGACGGTTTCTACCCCGAAGTGTGAAGCCCGTGGTGCCTGAAGTGAGACCTTTGGCTTCATTAACTGCAAAATGAATACTAAAGTTGACATCTCTAGATATGCTAATGAGGAAACTGCAGCACATGCTCAACATATATGGCTGTGGTACTCAACTCTTCACCCAATTCATGTTAAACACCACCCCTGGGAGGGTGATCGACTAAGACTGGGGTATAAAGGGTATTGGGGAAGCTGCCCCCAGGGGGAAAGAGAAGACATTGAGGACCCCGAAGGGGCAGTCAACAGGCTGTGCTCCTTCTCCCCCACCCAAATCAGGGATGTCTTCTTGGTAAGCAACTGCCATTTCCCCCTTTGGGTGAGAATACCAGGGATAATAATTTTGCTGACATTTTAATCATAATCATAGCCATATACTGGCCCTATTGCAGTTAGTGCAGTTCTCAACAGCAATCCCCAACTTTTTCGGACTCACTCAATGCTCAGATGCTTTAGGGAGTTTAATGCCAAACCTGGCTTTAAATGATCACATCTCTCAGAGCTACAGAACACTTGGTGGCATAACTGTACAGGAGTAAGTTGACTTTTTCCTCCCAAAAGCTGACAGCTTATGGCACTGCACAGAGCATCCTTAGGGGATAAGACAGAAAAGCTGATTAGAGCTACTGGGGAAGGGGTTTTTAAAAGAAGTTCCCCAGCTTGTCTCCTGGCATGCAATAGCTCCAACATCCCGGCGAAACAGGCCTGGAGCTCACGGGAGGATTTTGTTTGCTGGGAGTCAAATCAGCTTTCCTGAGCCAAGTAGGAGAGAAGGGAAAAATGAACAACGTGCCTGAGAATGTAGAGCTGCTGAGAATGAACTGCTACAGAGCCAGACAGGCTCAATGCATGCAGACTATGTTCTGCACTGCAAAGTTCCTATTCTCCTGCTATTTCATCCACTTCAGGTCCATAAATAATCTGCACCCTTTTCAGGGTCTTTTATTCAGCTGTCTGTATTATAGCAACAGAATGTCACGTATAGGTTTTTGAGAGATCATTGAGAAAATAGATCTTCAACTTATTTCACCTCTTCTGCATTAACAAAACAGAACATGGCTGAAATGAAAAACATACGTTTTTTGTTAATGTCCAAACTTACCTACCTTAGCTCTTCAATTGCTAAGGCCTATAGAAACTCCCAGAGATCTCATCTCTGAACGACCAGATACATATTTTTTTTCTCTGAACTTAAAGTCAGGCACTAGAACCACAGTTACAAGCAAAGTGTAACACTGTAGAAGAAAGTTTCTAGATGAGTTTAGCATGAGAAAATTCCACGTGAAACTGCTGGTTTGTGAAGATTAACCCCCCAGAAATAACCAGTCTATAACAAACTCCAAAGGTACCCATACAACCTCAGGAAGTTGCCAATGCCTGGAATTTAAATGAGTAAATTCCTTACCTTACCTACAGCATGCAGCCAGCTTCCAGTCCTCAAGCAGTTGCACTGGAAGCAGTCAGGCTCCTTCTGGGTCTCAGCCATTCATCTTTCCTTACAGCAGTGCAGCAGTTTGAGGTAGCTGGGCTCTAATGGAGAAGGCGGGTGCTGCCCAGGTGGCTTCTGCAAGCAGCAGCTAGAAGCAGTCTGCAGGCCCCGAAGGCTGAACACCAGCCGAGTCAAGGCCAAGTTGCTGCTGCTGCCCAGGCCCCAGGCAATGGGTGATGGTCACAGCGCCTCTGGGAATCACATTTAGGAGAGAGAAAAAATGCAGGCCAGCCCCAATTGGCCCCTGGAGAAGGGAGTGAGAAGATGGAACCAGCCGTGTGGACACCAAGGCCAGGGAAGAAGGAGCAAAACGTTGACCAAACGTCCAGCAATAGCTTCCAAACCAAAAGAGATAGTACTGAAAGACATTGCTGGCCTGAAACCTCCTCAGGGGAGACACAAACAGAAACTAGAAACTTTGGTGTCACTGCTTTCGTTTGCCTGGGAAACTCAAATGGACCTGCATGGTGCACCAAAAGTGTTTTTCTCGGCCGGAGCAGCATTTGCTGCCAAACATGCCAAACGTCCAGCAATAGCTTCCAAACCAAAAGAGATAGTACTGAAAGACATTTTGTAACGTAAGCTGTGTAATTATGATGTGACCTCCTGAGAGTGAATAGGGGAAATTCGGATACTAATGTGAGAAACTATTAGGGTATTGTTTATTAAGATTTATGCTAAGCCCAATGTAAAGGTCAAACCACAAAAGATAAGCAGCTATAATCAAATTGCTTTTTGTTTTCTGTTATATTACTATATAGTGACTTTTATCAATTATATTATTGATTATTAGATTAAAATTGTAGTCTGTATTATTTTCTTTCTCCCTCTTTTCCCACCACAATATGTTATCAGTCAGAGACACGGGGTGGAATGTAAGGGTTTTGTGCTGGGAAGCACAACTACAGAAAACAGCAACAAGGAAATTCCTTGGTACCAGCCACAAAGTTTCGAAAACTGTAAATCCTTCTATAGATGCCTGTCTCTGACTGATGGTGGGATGAGCATCCATAAATAATAGGATGCTTTGCAGACACGGGTTTAAGGAGTTACATTTCAAGGTCTGGACAAAGAATAGACCTTAGTCTTAATCAATAGAAGCCTTGTGCAAGGAATTTAAGGAGGAAACATTTCCAAGGACTAAATCAACTTTAATGCCAATTACGAAGGACCGTTTGGCACTTGGAGGTTGTTAGAGGAGATAATCTCTGATAGCGACAGTGTCCAGCTGGGATACTGGTGACTACGCATGCGTCAGGAGGAAGAGGTGAAAAGTTTAGACTGACGAAGACTACAGGCTTTCATCCTGAAGACCCCCTGACGATCACTGGGAGGCAGAAAACGACCCCCTAACAACAACTGAAGCATGCGCAGAGTACCTCCACTACTTCATTGAACACGGAAGTAAAGATGTATAAAAAGGGACTGTTTGAACTGCTCAACATGGCAGTTGGCGGAGCGCAGACTCCCCTGCCGTCCAGCGCTGTATTTGCTCATATTCTACTTGCTATAATTAATAAAATTTTAATTGGATTATGATACTTTGTGGTCTCAATTTATAACACTAAGGTCTGGCCCTCTCAGGATGTGTTGCCCCTGTAAAGGCTGTATGTAAACTGCGTAATGATAGGATGGCTGCCCCTAAGTCAGTCAATACCTGTAACAATGTCTCTTCGCTGGCCGAGGGGATAAATAAGTTATACAATCTTGGGATGCACTGAAATCGTCCCTCACCCAAGGGACAAGGATTGGGTGAAAAACTGCTGGTTCCACTGAATTATCTGGGCTGGCTGAATCAGTGCAAAAAGGCTGTGTGTATTCAAACATATATCAGTGTTGGAGGCAGGGCATCCCCCCCCTTGCCGCTCCGGGAGATCCGGTCCACCTTAAACCACTGATTTGGCATCTCCCTGAACACCTTGAAAATCTTTGTGCAAAGCCTAAAGTAAATTATTCTGCAAACAATTGATCATAATATTCACTGCCCCAACCAGCAACAACAGCCTGTTTTAACGAGGGGGGAACTATTACAAGAAATTGTTACTTATGGCACTAAGATGGGATGTTTAGAGCAACGTTTAAATTTGCAGCTCTGGGTTTGCCAGGCATGGGGCTTGGGTTTTTTTTTCTTTTCCTTTCTTTAGAGAAGGATGCCCCCCCCCCCCCCCCCTTCGACAAACCAGTCCTCAGCGAAACGATCTGTGGAGAAGGGCATTAGCACTAAGTTCACCTCGCCCAGCCCTAAATGGGCAATTCACAGATTATTCGCACATTGGGAAACTTGGTGGAGCGGCCAAATTAGTAGATTTATGAAATTTTCTGATACCACAAAAAACACAGGAGGGGAAAATCTTCTGTGCCTGCCAGTCAGTCCTTACTCAGACTTGAGGAAGGACCTGATGGATTTAAACTAGAAAATGTGGGGGGAATTTCAGGCCAATCCACTCGCGTAATATCCACCTTAAAATGGCCTGACCAGCACACTAACCCAGTGTGGTCCCAGGCACAGACCTATAAATTTCACAATTGGTATGGAAGCTCAAGTAAGTGTTATCAGCCAAAAAAAAAAAAAAAAAAAAAAAAAAAATTAGGACTGACTGCTACCCAGGAAAGAAAAAAAAAATGTAATAGGAATAACTAGAATCCTTGACAACAGACCAATTAGTACTGTGTGTGTTTGGTCTTCAGGGGAAAACCGAATGTCTAAGATTAAGGTTGTAATTGAACCATACTGAAATAATATACCAGAATTTGATGTCCTAGCAAAGTCTGGGAACTACCTAATGGAACAGTGTAGAACTTTGGAGCCCCGTTGTGTGAGGTTCCAGTACTTAAAGACTGTTAAGTCACCTCCTTCTAGAATAACGAGCATTAATCAATATCTTTTACCATCTGCTACTAAGGAGGGGATCACAGAGGTGATCAAAGATTTGGACACCTGTGGTACTGCAACCAGAACACCCTGACAGTGGCAGCGGTCCACAGGGAATCAAACAGTAACACAGTGCCACTCAGCCACTGGTGCTAACACTGCTGAACCAGTCGGTCAAACGCAAGCTAAAGATGATAATTCCCCTTCGAGAGGAGGATAATCATCAATCTGTGTTCACTTGGGAGTGAGAGTACAATATACCTTCAACCAACTTCCCCAAGGATGCAAATACTCCTCTGCCATTGTCCATAGTGCACTGGCAAGAATACTGAAGAAAAATTATATCCTTAAAGATTAATTACACCAGATTTCTAACCAATTCACTTTTGAGCGTACGTATGTTTGTGCAGTTCTCCTCTTTTAATCACAAGACACACATGGTGGATCTACGCACTATCATTGTTCAGGGAATTAAGGAATCTGTTCCCAGAGGACAAAAGCATTAATAAAGCCTTTAGGGAACACCAAAGGAAGATGAAACCCCCACTGAGTGGCTAGAAAGGCTGCGGAAGAATTTGCAGCTCTATTCGGGGTTAGACCCTGCCACTCCTGTAGGACAGGCCCTGTTGAAAACTCAGTTTGTGGCAAAATCATGGGTGGATATTAGGAGGAAATTAGAAAAGTTGGAAGACTGGCAGAAGAGAGGATTAGACGAATTATTGAGGGATGCTCAGAAGGTGTGTGTTTGCGAAGAGAGGAGACTCAAAAGAAACAGGCAAGGATTTTGGTGAAGGCAGTCCGAGAAGGGCAAAAGGTGGCTCCGGCCTGTACAGGGGGAGCGGGTGTTTCAAGGCCTAGGGGAAACTCCCGAGGTGCCAAAGCGATTTGAGACAAGTTGAGTGTTTTTATTGCCAGAGAAAAGGGCACATGACAAAGCACTGCAAGAAACGCCTACAGGATGAGCAGATGCTTAAGGAGGATTAGGTGGAGTCAGGGGCTCTTGTTTGCTGGGAACCCATAGGAAAACAGGGCCCTTGATAAAGTTGAAATTGGGTCCCCAACACCAAGAAGTGGAGTTCCTTGTGGACTCCGGGGCTGAAAGATCCACAGTCCAAACAGTGCCCCGGGAATGCTCTCTTTCCCCGGAGAAATTGCAAGTAATAAGAAATACTGAAACCTGAAATACAGACTGGGAGTTTTGGTTCTCTGGTCTTGCTTTTGTCTGTCTGTTTGTTTCAGTGAGAGTAATAGTTTGCAACTCAAATTTTGATATAGGTGCTGCATCATGGCTGTAGTGGTAGAAAAAAAATCTAGTGTATGGAATATACAGCCTTGAGCTTTTGAACAATATGCTGATGGTTCTTTGATTGTAAATGGCATTGAACCAGACAATGTGATCTATAAAATGATACAGGGTTTTGCTCAACTGCTAAAACTTTTCTCACGTGATTAACACACAAGGGAAAGGATTAGTCCATGAAAGACTCATCCTAAAAGTCCTCAAAGCATTACGAGGTCCCTCGAAAATAGCTCTAGTTCATATAAAAGGACACCAAAAGGGACTAAATCAGACTGTAAGAGGGAACAATTTGGCCAATGCAGAGGCAAAATGAGCAGCACTGTTAATGATTAAAACTTTAGAGAAAGAACCTGAAGGACCAGATAGACAAAGTTTTCACCACCCAAGAGATAGCCAAACTAAAACAAATTGGAGCAAAAAGAGAAAATAATAAATTGTTGCTGCCAGACGGCAGGGAAGTACTCCCCAAAGGAAGAGCATGGAAGATGTTAAACAAACTACACCTTAAAACTCCCTGGGGAGTTCAAGCCTTAGTAGATTAATTTGAAACAAACTATGCCTGTGTGGGGATACACAGAGTTTAGCAAAAAGAATCTTGGAGGGATGCTTAACCTGTTACAAGGTGAATAAACAGCAACTCGGGGAAAGGGTACCAGGAGGGTGAGGGTTGACAAGAGGACCTTTTGAAAGAATACAGGTCGACTTTACCGAACTCCCAAAGGTAGGAAGGTATAAATACATTTTAGTTTTAGTAGATCATCTCACTCACTTTGTGGAAGCCTTCCCGGTAGCTCGTGCCACTGTGTTCTGCCTGACGAGCTCTGACCTGGGTCTGAGGGCTCCATGCAGGAGAGCGGCTCTCTGCAGTGCAGGTCCTGGGCCCAGCCAGGAGGCAGCGGCAGAGATGGGCACAGCTACAGCAGAGCTCTGGCAGGGATGGAAGGCCCCAGGCAGAGCTGAGCCATGTCCCCTGGGTCCTCAGCAGGAGACTCTGTGGGTGGGGGTCCCAGCCAGCGAGGCTCGTCCCAACCATCAGCACAGGGGATAATCACTTGAAATACACTAACAATTTGGTTTTCATACAATTTTAGAAGTACACATTGTGAATAAAAAGGTTTTCACTGTTCCCTAGAGGGATAAATGAGGCATGAACCTCTTGGGCAGGGAAGCGTGTGAACGACCACCAATCTCCACAATTAGATTTGTACTACATGCATCTAGGCAGTCAGAGCCACCTCAGAAGGAGAGTTCCTGATCTACTTGACTTTGTAGTACTGATTTATACAAAGCACTATCCTGGAAGGGTCACGTGCTGTCCTCGTTTCAACTGAGGCAAATTTGTCACCAGTTTCAGCAAGGATAAAGCCTGTCTGTCTCCAAGGCTCAACAAAGACTTCAGCAATCAAAGGTTCTCCCGACATCACTCTTGGATACTGGGACTGCTGAGCTGCTGGATCAGCAGATAGGAAGCATGCTGCTGGCCATGGAGGAGACGCACAGCCAGGCTACCTGCTTTTCGGCCTGTTTAAGGGGAGGGAGTCCTATTATGGAAACTAAAGCAGAGGGAACAGTAGTAAGTACAACACACCAGATGAAAGTCAAACTATCAAGAAGCTTTCAAGTAGCTGAAAAGAGTTTTGTAGATGCTGATGCCTGACTTCATAGCATCAGTTGTGATCTCTGCCATCTAGCACAGACGTTACAGCCCGCTTTCATAGAACTGAAGAATCATTCAGGTTGGAAAAGACCTCCAACATCATCTAGTCCAACCATCCCACTGCCAGCTACATTACTTATGAAACTGCATGGCAGTGTAAAGGAATGTAACATTCAAGATGAAAGGCAGGAGGCAAGGCAAGAGCTAAAAGACAGGGCAAAAGGCAAGAGGCATGGCAACAGGCAAAAGTGAAAAGGCAAGGCAAGCGGTAAGAGGCAAGGAAAAGGAAAGTGGCATGGCAAAAGGCAAGGCAAAAAGGCAGCTGCTGCTGCACCAATACACAGGGCAGGCCCAGCAGCACTTTTCCTGCAGCACTGGCCCAGCAGCACAAGGTTCAAAGGCTGCACGGCCTGTGTACCTGCTGCTCACTCCCATGGCTCTCTGGCTTTGCCAGGCTGCCAGGGAGCTTTAGCACAGAGTGCCATCAAACAGTAAGAAACCATAACATACAATACCAACCCCCCCTAAAATAATGTAATTTAACATCAGAGAAAATCACGTAACATGGTGCTGCATGACACTGCATAAGTCACCAAACATAAAAGCTCAAGAAAGAATTGAAACAAAACCAACCCCAAAACTTAACAACTGGGCAAGGAGAGCAAAGCACAGCACAGCACAGCAATGTCAGAGATCTCAGACAAGTCCCTGGCTGCCCACGCTGCGTGGCCTCAGGAACTTTACATCCAGCACAGAAAGGGAACAACTCATAGGGACAATTTCATATTTTAGTAAAATAAAGCACATGTCTTGAAGAACAGGAAAGACATCATCTAGGGATTTCTCTCATGCTAAGAGAAAGTCAATCCTGCATGGCACAGTGGAGTAAAGAAGACAGGCCCAAGAGTATAGGATTAAAGAGTCCTTCTCTGAATGTGGTACCTCATTTCTTACAAGGCTTGTTTAAATTGTTTGAGAGTGCAGTGATTGGTTTAGAGCCAGTATTTGGTGAAGGCCTGCTTGAGAGGAAAGCTCTTCTAGAGAGGAAGAGACCGTAACACTGCACCTAGCACCTGGAAACACAGATAAAAGTTATGCTGCATGGACATGAGGCCATAAATCTAGAAAAGAACAAGAGAGAGTGAAGAGTCTTCTTGGTGAGATTTTTCCTTCCTCCAGCAACGGGCCTTGCTCAGCATTAGGTAAGAATTTGCCCACCAATAGTTACTCAAACCACTATCAAATGACACAGGCAGGGGCTGGCCCAGCCAACCTGCAGAGGTGATGCTCTATTTGCCAGGGCAACTGAAAGAGGTGATACCTCACTGCTAAATCACAACATTTCCGGAACAGCAAATCCCAGGTCAGGTTTTCCTTTGCAGTCAGCAGCTCTACTCACCAAGGTTCAGCCTATAATGAATATTGACAGCCTCTATCCAGGCACCAGCCAAAACTTGGGAAGAAATGTTGCAGCACAGTCTCCTACAAAAAATAATGCCACACAACACAGCCAACAACTGGATGTTTCTTGTTCTTTGCTCTACACTAGTCCTTGCCAGATCTGCAGCCAAGCCCATGGCAGTAAACTGTCCACACAGACACTTCTTTCCAGTAGGAATACAGTGATGTAAAAACATGTGAGCAACTCTGCCAGCCTTTGCTCTGGCTCTGTAACACAGGGTCATTCCTTCCTTCTGCTGTCTCAGCAGTTTTAGCTGCTGCCTTCAGTAGTCTAGAACAGCTCTTGTCCAACTGTTATGCTCTTACCACTACAGCCAGAGCACCAGAACAAGCCCCCCTCCTGCAGACTGACAAAGCTGTGCCTGACTTGGAAGCCTCAGGGGTCTACCTGAAGCAGATTACCAAAGGGTCACATATGCCTTTTTCAGTGTGAAACAGAACATTCAAGAGTGGGCACTGCCAAACCAGCAGCAGAAACAAAGCACTGGCCACCTGCTCCAATTCATGGTGAAACTCTACTCCTACTACACTCAGCAGCAAAACTCCCTCAGATGCTCAGCTGCCCAGCCCACCAAAGGGTTAAACACCTGGCAGACAGCAAACAACTTACTCCTCTCCTAAGCCAGGAGCCCCCCTGCATTCAGGTTTCCCACAGGTGAGCAGCTACAACTGGAGAAGCACACTGCATCTGGCTTGACTCCTTGAAGCATTAACTGACACAGAATGCTGGGTGGCAGACCCTCACCCACACCCCAAAACCTGCTGCCTCAATACATCATGATTTGATAAAGGAGCGACCTCAAGCCCACTGAGACACAGCTACCAGCTGGTAACACGTGGGATTCAGCTGTAGCACAAGATCTCAAAAGCCAGTCCCGCACCTCTCAAATTTAATGAGGCACAAAAGGCCTGCAGAGCCTGTCCCAGTCCCTGTCAGACAC
Organism: Laterallus jamaicensis coturniculus; assembly: GCA_022605575.1. Classification (NCBI taxonomy): domain Eukaryota; kingdom Metazoa; phylum Chordata; class Aves; order Gruiformes; family Rallidae; genus Laterallus; species Laterallus jamaicensis. The sequence continues at coordinate 3,079,927 of JAKCOX010000070.1, read as the reverse complement.
TGTCACCAAGAAATGATCACCCAATAAATCATTTGATTACAAGAGCAACAGGCACTTCTTGCTCACCCCAGGAATTGCTGGCTAGAGCTTTATTCCTGGCAAATCCCACCTGGTCCTCAGGGGTCTCTATGGACAGATTAGCTCCTCCTTTGGCCCAAGTCAACCTTTATCCTGATGCCATCACTTTTCATTGAGGTCTCAGTGGAACTATACAGCCTGATGCTCACCAAGCACCTCCCCTGGACCAACCAAGGTCTTCAGTGTGGTCCAACACAGCCACCAGGCCTATCACAAGCATTGTGGGTGCCAAAATAATAAAACAAAGACAGATGAGAAAAATTATCCAAAGACTCATTAGAACCAGAAAGCTCCTGTCTCTTTGATATAGGAGACTGGGGAAATTGTACTCAAGAGGTTAAAAACACCCCTGTCTGCTTATCTCTCATGCAGATATTGTGGATGCAGATCCACAGTGGTGCTGTGAGAAGCAGCTGAAGGAGGGAGTCTTACATCAGCAGGACAGCCCAGCTTTGGCCAGACACTGCAGAGTAACTAGGGAGACGGTTTCTACCCCGAAGTGTGAAGCCCGTGGTGCCTGAAGTGAGACCTTTGGCTTCATTAACTGCAAAATGAATACTAAAGTTGACATCTCTAGATATGCTAATGAGGAAACTGCAGCACATGCTCAACATATATGGCTGTGGTACTCAACTCTTCACCCAATTCATGTTAAACACCACCCCTGGGAGGGTGATCGACTAAGACTGGGGTATAAAGGGTATTGGGGAAGCTGCCCCCAGGGGGAAAGAGAAGACATTGAGGACCCCGAAGGGGCAGTCAACAGGCTGTGCTCCTTCTCCCCCACCCAAATCAGGGATGTCTTCTTGGTAAGCAACTGCCATTTCCCCCTTTGGGTGAGAATACCAGGGATAATAATTTTGCTGACATTTTAATCATAATCATAGCCATATACTGGCCCTATTGCAGTTAGTGCAGTTCTCAACAGCAATCCCCAACTTTTTCGGACTCACTCAATGCTCAGATGCTTTAGGGAGTTTAATGCCAAACCTGGCTTTAAATGATCACATCTCTCAGAGCTACAGAACACTTGGTGGCATAACTGTACAGGAGTAAGTTGACTTTTTCCTCCCAAAAGCTGACAGCTTATGGCACTGCACAGAGCATCCTTAGGGGATAAGACAGAAAAGCTGATTAGAGCTACTGGGGAAGGGGTTTTTAAAAGAAGTTCCCCAGCTTGTCTCCTGGCATGCAATAGCTCCAACATCCCGGCGAAACAGGCCTGGAGCTCACGGGAGGATTTTGTTTGCTGGGAGTCAAATCAGCTTTCCTGAGCCAAGTAGGAGAGAAGGGAAAAATGAACAACGTGCCTGAGAATGTAGAGCTGCTGAGAATGAACTGCTACAGAGCCAGACAGGCTCAATGCATGCAGACTATGTTCTGCACTGCAAAGTTCCTATTCTCCTGCTATTTCATCCACTTCAGGTCCATAAATAATCTGCACCCTTTTCAGGGTCTTTTATTCAGCTGTCTGTATTATAGCAACAGAATGTCACGTATAGGTTTTTGAGAGATCATTGAGAAAATAGATCTTCAACTTATTTCACCTCTTCTGCATTAACAAAACAGAACATGGCTGAAATGAAAAACATACGTTTTTTGTTAATGTCCAAACTTACCTACCTTAGCTCTTCAATTGCTAAGGCCTATAGAAACTCCCAGAGATCTCATCTCTGAACGACCAGATACATATTTTTTTTCTCTGAACTTAAAGTCAGGCACTAGAACCACAGTTACAAGCAAAGTGTAACACTGTAGAAGAAAGTTTCTAGATGAGTTTAGCATGAGAAAATTCCACGTGAAACTGCTGGTTTGTGAAGATTAACCCCCCAGAAATAACCAGTCTATAACAAACTCCAAAGGTACCCATACAACCTCAGGAAGTTGCCAATGCCTGGAATTTAAATGAGTAAATTCCTTACCTTACCTACAGCATGCAGCCAGCTTCCAGTCCTCAAGCAGTTGCACTGGAAGCAGTCAGGCTCCTTCTGGGTCTCAGCCATTCATCTTTCCTTACAGCAGTGCAGCAGTTTGAGGTAGCTGGGCTCTAATGGAGAAGGCGGGTGCTGCCCAGGTGGCTTCTGCAAGCAGCAGCTAGAAGCAGTCTGCAGGCCCCGAAGGCTGAACACCAGCCGAGTCAAGGCCAAGTTGCTGCTGCTGCCCAGGCCCCAGGCAATGGGTGATGGTCACAGCGCCTCTGGGAATCACATTTAGGAGAGAGAAAAAATGCAGGCCAGCCCCAATTGGCCCCTGGAGAAGGGAGTGAGAAGATGGAACCAGCCGTGTGGACACCAAGGCCAGGGAAGAAGGAGCAAAACGTTGACCAAACGTCCAGCAATAGCTTCCAAACCAAAAGAGATAGTACTGAAAGACATTGCTGGCCTGAAACCTCCTCAGGGGAGACACAAACAGAAACTAGAAACTTTGGTGTCACTGCTTTCGTTTGCCTGGGAAACTCAAATGGACCTGCATGGTGCACCAAAAGTGTTTTTCTCGGCCGGAGCAGCATTTGCTGCCAAACATGCCAAACGTCCAGCAATAGCTTCCAAACCAAAAGAGATAGTACTGAAAGACATTTTGTAACGTAAGCTGTGTAATTATGATGTGACCTCCTGAGAGTGAATAGGGGAAATTCGGATACTAATGTGAGAAACTATTAGGGTATTGTTTATTAAGATTTATGCTAAGCCCAATGTAAAGGTCAAACCACAAAAGATAAGCAGCTATAATCAAATTGCTTTTTGTTTTCTGTTATATTACTATATAGTGACTTTTATCAATTATATTATTGATTATTAGATTAAAATTGTAGTCTGTATTATTTTCTTTCTCCCTCTTTTCCCACCACAATATGTTATCAGTCAGAGACACGGGGTGGAATGTAAGGGTTTTGTGCTGGGAAGCACAACTACAGAAAACAGCAACAAGGAAATTCCTTGGTACCAGCCACAAAGTTTCGAAAACTGTAAATCCTTCTATAGATGCCTGTCTCTGACTGATGGTGGGATGAGCATCCATAAATAATAGGATGCTTTGCAGACACGGGTTTAAGGAGTTACATTTCAAGGTCTGGACAAAGAATAGACCTTAGTCTTAATCAATAGAAGCCTTGTGCAAGGAATTTAAGGAGGAAACATTTCCAAGGACTAAATCAACTTTAATGCCAATTACGAAGGACCGTTTGGCACTTGGAGGTTGTTAGAGGAGATAATCTCTGATAGCGACAGTGTCCAGCTGGGATACTGGTGACTACGCATGCGTCAGGAGGAAGAGGTGAAAAGTTTAGACTGACGAAGACTACAGGCTTTCATCCTGAAGACCCCCTGACGATCACTGGGAGGCAGAAAACGACCCCCTAACAACAACTGAAGCATGCGCAGAGTACCTCCACTACTTCATTGAACACGGAAGTAAAGATGTATAAAAAGGGACTGTTTGAACTGCTCAACATGGCAGTTGGCGGAGCGCAGACTCCCCTGCCGTCCAGCGCTGTATTTGCTCATATTCTACTTGCTATAATTAATAAAATTTTAATTGGATTATGATACTTTGTGGTCTCAATTTATAACACTAAGGTCTGGCCCTCTCAGGATGTGTTGCCCCTGTAAAGGCTGTATGTAAACTGCGTAATGATAGGATGGCTGCCCCTAAGTCAGTCAATACCTGTAACAATGTCTCTTCGCTGGCCGAGGGGATAAATAAGTTATACAATCTTGGGATGCACTGAAATCGTCCCTCACCCAAGGGACAAGGATTGGGTGAAAAACTGCTGGTTCCACTGAATTATCTGGGCTGGCTGAATCAGTGCAAAAAGGCTGTGTGTATTCAAACATATATCAGTGTTGGAGGCAGGGCATCCCCCCCCTTGCCGCTCCGGGAGATCCGGTCCACCTTAAACCACTGATTTGGCATCTCCCTGAACACCTTGAAAATCTTTGTGCAAAGCCTAAAGTAAATTATTCTGCAAACAATTGATCATAATATTCACTGCCCCAACCAGCAACAACAGCCTGTTTTAACGAGGGGGGAACTATTACAAGAAATTGTTACTTATGGCACTAAGATGGGATGTTTAGAGCAACGTTTAAATTTGCAGCTCTGGGTTTGCCAGGCATGGGGCTTGGGTTTTTTTTTCTTTTCCTTTCTTTAGAGAAGGATGCCCCCCCCCCCCCCCCCTTCGACAAACCAGTCCTCAGCGAAACGATCTGTGGAGAAGGGCATTAGCACTAAGTTCACCTCGCCCAGCCCTAAATGGGCAATTCACAGATTATTCGCACATTGGGAAACTTGGTGGAGCGGCCAAATTAGTAGATTTATGAAATTTTCTGATACCACAAAAAACACAGGAGGGGAAAATCTTCTGTGCCTGCCAGTCAGTCCTTACTCAGACTTGAGGAAGGACCTGATGGATTTAAACTAGAAAATGTGGGGGGAATTTCAGGCCAATCCACTCGCGTAATATCCACCTTAAAATGGCCTGACCAGCACACTAACCCAGTGTGGTCCCAGGCACAGACCTATAAATTTCACAATTGGTATGGAAGCTCAAGTAAGTGTTATCAGCCAAAAAAAAAAAAAAAAAAAAAAAAAAAATTAGGACTGACTGCTACCCAGGAAAGAAAAAAAAAATGTAATAGGAATAACTAGAATCCTTGACAACAGACCAATTAGTACTGTGTGCGTTTGGTCTTCAGGGGAAAACCGAATGTCTAAGATTAAGGTTGTAATTGAACCATACTGAAATAATATACCAGAATTTGATGTCCTAGCAAAGTCTGGGAACTACCTAATGGAACAGTGTAGAACTTTGGAGCCCCGTTGTGTGAGGTTCCAGTACTTAAAGACTGTTAAGTCACCTCCTTCTAGAATAACGAGCATTAATCAATATCTTTTACCATCTGCTACTAAGGAGGGGATCACAGAGGTGATCAAAGATTTGGACACCTGTGGTACTGCAACCAGAACACCCTGACAGTGGCAGCGGTCCACAGGGAATCAAACAGTAACACAGTGCCACTCAGCCACTGGTGCTAACACTGCTGAACCAGTCGGTCAAACGCAAGCTAAAGATGATAATTCCCCTTCGAGAGGAGGATAATCATCAATCTGTGTTCACTTGGGAGTGAGAGTACAATATACCTTCAACCAACTTCCCCAAGGATGCAAATACTCCTCTGCCATTGTCCATAGTGCACTGGCAAGAATACTGAAGAAAAATTATATCCTTAAAGATTAATTACACCAGATTTCTAACCAATTCACTTTTGAGCGTACGTATGTTTGTGCAGTTCTCCTCTTTTAATCACAAGACACACATGGTGGATCTACGCACTATCATTGTTCAGGGAATTAAGGAATCTGTTCCCAGAGGACAAAAGCATTAATAAAGCCTTTAGGGAACACCAAAGGAAGATGAAACCCCCACTGAGTGGCTAGAAAGGCTGCGGAAGAATTTGCAGCTCTATTCGGGGTTAGACCCTGCCACTCCTGTAGGACAGGCCCTGTTGAAAACTCAGTTTGTGGCAAAATCATGGGTGGATATTAGGAGGAAATTAGAAAAGTTGGAAGACTGGCAGAAGAGAGGATTAGACGAATTATTGAGGGATGCTCAGAAGGTGTGTGTTTGCGAAGAGAGGAGACTCAAAAGAAACAGGCAAGGATTTTGGTGAAGGCAGTCCGAGAAGGGCAAAAGGTGGCTCCGGCCTGTACAGGGGGAGCGGGTGTTTCAAGGCCTAGGGGAAACTCCCGAGGTGCCAAAGCGATTTGAGACAAGTTGAGTGTTTTTATTGCCAGAGAAAAGGGCACATGACAAAGCACTGCAAGAAACGCCTACAGGATGAGCAGATGCTTAAGGAGGATTAGGTGGAGTCAGGGGCTCTTGTTTGCTGGGAACCCATAGGAAAACAGGGCCCTTGATAAAGTTGAAATTGGGTCCCCAACACCAAGAAGTGGAGTTCCTTGTGGACTCCGGGGCTGAAAGATCCACAGTCCAAACAGTGCCCCGGGAATGCTCTCTTTCCCCGGAGAAATTGCAAGTAATAAGAAATACTGAAACCTGAAATACAGACTGGGAGTTTTGGTTCTCTGGTCTTGCTTTTGTCTGTCTGTTTGTTTCAGTGAGAGTAATAGTTTGCAACTCAAATTTTGATATAGGTGCTGCATCATGGCTGTAGTGGTAGAAAAAAAATCTAGTGTATGGAATATACAGCCTTGAGCTTTTGAACAATATGCTGATGGTTCTTTGATTGTAAATGGCATTGAACCAGACAATGTGATCTATAAAATGATACAGGGTTTTGCTCAACTGCTAAAACTTTTCTCACGTGATTAACACACAAGGGAAAGGATTAGTCCATGAAAGACTCATCCTAAAAGTCCTCAAAGCATTACGAGGTCCCTCGAAAATAGCTCTAGTTCATATAAAAGGACACCAAAAGGGACTAAATCAGACTGTAAGAGGGAACAATTTGGCCAATGCAGAGGCAAAATGAGCAGCACTGTTAATGATTAAAACTTTAGAGAAAGAACCTGAAGGACCAGATAGACAAAGTTTTCACCACCCAAGAGATAGCCAAACTAAAACAAATTGGAGCAAAAAGAGAAAATAATAAATTGTTGCTGCCAGACGGCAGGGAAGTACTCCCCAAAGGAAGAGCATGGAAGATGTTAAACAAACTACACCTTAAAACTCCCTGGGGAGTTCAAGCCTTAGTAGATTAATTTGAAACAAACTATGCCTGTGTGGGGATACACAGAGTTTAGCAAAAAGAATCTTGGAGGGATGCTTAACCTGTTACAAGGTGAATAAACAGCAACTCGGGGAAAGGGTACCAGGAGGGTGAGGGTTGACAAGAGGACCTTTTGAAAGAATACAGGTCGACTTTACCGAACTCCCAAAGGTAGGAAGGTATAAATACATTTTAGTTTTAGTAGATCATCTCACTCACTTTGTGGAAGCCTTCCCGGTAGCTCGTGCCACTGTGTTCTGCCTGACGAGCTCTGACCTGGGTCTGAGGGCTCCATGCAGGAGAGCGGCTCTCTGCAGTGCAGGTCCTGGGCCCAGCCAGGAGGCAGCGGCAGAGATGGGCACAGCTACAGCAGAGCTCTGGCAGGGATGGAAGGCCCCAGGCAGAGCTGAGCCATGTCCCCTGGGTCCTCAGCAGGAGACTCTGTGGGTGGGGGTCCCAGCCAGCGAGGCTCGTCCCAACCATCAGCACAGGGGATAATCACTTGAAATACACTAACAATTTGGTTTTCATACAATTTTAGAAGTACACATTGTGAATAAAAAGGTTTTCACTGTTCCCTAGAGGGATAAATGAGGCATGAACCTCTTGGGCAGGGAAGCGTGTGAACGACCACCAATCTCCACAATTAGATTTGTACTACATGCATCTAGGCAGTCAGAGCCACCTCAGAAGGAGAGTTCCTGATCTACTTGACTTTGTAGTACTGATTTATACAAAGCACTATCCTGGAAGGGTCACGTGCTGTCCTCGTTTCAACTGAGGCAAATTTGTCACCAGTTTCAGCAAGGATAAAGCCTGTCTGTCTCCAAGGCTCAACAAAGACTTCAGCAATCAAAGGTTCTCCCGACATCACTCTTGGATACTGGGACTGCTGAGCTGCTGGATCAGCAGATAGGAAGCATGCTGCTGGCCATGGAGGAGACGCACAGCCAGGCTACCTGCTTTTCGGCCTGTTTAAGGGGAGGGAGTCCTATTATGGAAACTAAAGCAGAGGGAACAGTAGTAAGTACAACACACCAGATGAAAGTCAAACTATCAAGAAGCTTTCAAGTAGCTGAAAAGAGTTTTGTAGATGCTGATGCCTGACTTCATAGCATCAGTTGTGATCTCTGCCATCTAGCACAGACGTTACAGCCCGCTTTCATAGAACTGAAGAATCATTCAGGTTGGAAAAGACCTCCAACATCATCTAGTCCAACCATCCCACTGCCAGCTACATTACTTATGAAACTGCATGGCAGTGTAAAGGAATGTAACATTCAAGATGAAAGGCAGGAGGCAAGGCAAGAGCTAAAAGACAGGGCAAAAGGCAAGAGGCATGGCAACAGGCAAAAGTGAAAAGGCAAGGCAAGCGGTAAGAGGCAAGGAAAAGGAAAGTGGCATGGCAAAAGGCAAGGCAAAAAGGCAGCTGCTGCTGCACCAATACACAGGGCAGGCCCAGCAGCACTTTTCCTGCAGCACTGGCCCAGCAGCACAAGGTTCAAAGGCTGCACGGCCTGTGTACCTGCTGCTCACTCCCATGGCTCTCTGGCTTTGCCAGGCTGCCAGGGAGCTTTAGCACAGAGTGCCATCAAACAGTAAGAAACCATAACATACAATACCAACCCCCCCTAAAATAATGTAATTTAACATCAGAGAAAATCACGTAACATGGTGCTGCATGACACTGCATAAGTCACCAAACATAAAAGCTCAAGAAAGAATTGAAACAAAACCAACCCCAAAACTTAACAACTGGGCAAGGAGAGCAAAGCACAGCACAGCACAGCAATGTCAGAGATCTCAGACAAGTCCCTGGCTGCCCACGCTGCGTGGCCTCAGGAACTTTACATCCAGCACAGAAAGGGAACAACTCATAGGGACAATTTCATATTTTAGTAAAATAAAGCACATGTCTTGAAGAACAGGAAAGACATCATCTAGGGATTTCTCTCATGCTAAGAGAAAGTCAATCCTGCATGGCACAGTGGAGTAAAGAAGACAGGCCCAAGAGTATAGGATTAAAGAGTCCTTCTCTGAATGTGGTACCTCATTTCTTACAAGGCTTGTTTAAATTGTTTGAGAGTGCAGTGATTGGTTTAGAGCCAGTATTTGGTGAAGGCCTGCTTGAGAGGAAAGCTCTTCTAGAGAGGAAGAGACCGTAACACTGCACCTAGCACCTGGAAACACAGATAAAAGTTATGCTGCATGGACATGAGGCCATAAATCTAGAAAAGAACAAGAGAGAGTGAAGAGTCTTCTTGGTGAGATTTTTCCTTCCTCCAGCAACGGGCCTTGCTCAGCATTAGGTAAGAATTTGCCCACCAATAGTTACTCAAACCACTATCAAATGACACAGGCAGGGGCTGGCCCAGCCAACCTGCAGAGGTGATGCTCTATTTGCCAGGGCAACTGAAAGAGGTGATACCTCACTGCTAAATCACAACATTTCCGGAACAGCAAATCCCAGGTCAGGTTTTCCTTTGCAGTCAGCAGCTCTACTCACCAAGGTTCAGCCTATAATGAATATTGACAGCCTCTATCCAGGCACCAGCCAAAACTTGGGAAGAAATGTTGCAGCACAGTCTCCTACAAAAAATAATGCCACACAACACAGCCAACAACTGGATGTTTCTTGTTCTTTGCTCTACACTAGTCCTTGCCAGATCTGCAGCCAAGCCCATGGCAGTAAACTGTCCACACAGACACTTCTTTCCAGTAGGAATACAGTGATGTAAAAACATGTGAGCAACTCTGCCAGCCTTTGCTCTGGCTCTGTAACACAGGGTCATTCCTTCCTTCTGCTGTCTCAGCAGTTTTAGCTGCTGCCTTCAGTAGTCTAGAACAGCTCTTGTCCAACTGTTATGCTCTTACCACTACAGCCAGAGCACCAGAACAAGCCCCCCTCCTGCAGACTGACAAAGCTGTGCCTGACTTGGAAGCCTCAGGGGTCTACCTGAAGCAGATTACCAAAGGGTCACATATGCCTTTTTCAGTGTGAAACAGAACATTCAAGAGTGGGCACTGCCAAACCAGCAGCAGAAACAAAGCACTGGCCACCTGCTCCAATTCATGGTGAAACTCTACTCCTACTACACTCAGCAGCAAAACTCCCTCAGATGCTCAGCTGCCCAGCCCACCAAAGGGTTAAACACCTGGCAGACAGCAAACAACTTACTCCTCTCCTAAGCCAGGAGCCCCCCTGCATTCAGGTTTCCCACAGGTGAGCAGCTACAACTGGAGAAGCACACTGCATCTGGCTTGACTCCTTGAAGCATTAACTGACACAGAATGCTGGGTGGCAGACCCTCACCCACACCCCAAAACCTGCTGCCTCAATACATCATGATTTGATAAAGGAGCGACCTCAAGCCCACTGAGACACAGCTACCAGCTGGTAACACGTGGGATTCAGCTGTAGCACAAGATCTCAAAAGCCAGTCCCGCACCTCTCAAATTTAATGAGGCACAAAAGGCCTGCAGAGCCTGTCCCAGTCCCTGTCAGACACTGTCACCAAGAAATGATCACCCAATAAATCATTTGATTACAAGAGCAACAGGCACTTCTTGCTCACCCCAGGAATTGCTGGCTAGAGCTTTATTCCTGGCAAATCCCACCTGGTCCTCAGGGGTCTCTATGGACAGATTAGCTCCTCCTTTGGCCCAAGTCAACCTTTATCCTGATGCCATCACTTTTCATTGAGGTCTCAGTGGAACTATACAGCCTGATGCTCACCAAGCACCTCCCCTGGACCAACCAAGGTCTTCAGTGTGGTCCAACACAGCCACCAGGCCTATCACAAGCATTGTGGGTGCCAAAATAATAAAACAAAGACAGATGAGAAAAATTATCCAAAGACTCATTAGAACCAGAAAGCTCCTGTCTCTTTGATATAGGAGACTGGGGAAATTGTACTCAAGAGGTTAAAAACACCCCTGTCTGCTTATCTCTCATGCAGATATTGTGGATGCAGATCCACAGTGGTGCTGTGAGAAGCAGCTGAAGGAGGGAGTCTTACATCAGCAGGACAGCCCAGCTTTGGCCAGACACTGCAGAGTAACTAGGGAGACGGTTTCTACCCCGAAGTGTGAAGCCCGTGGTGCCTGAAGTGAGACCTTTGGCTTCATTAACTGCAAAATGAATACTAAAGTTGACATCTCTAGATATGCTAATGAGGAAACTGCAGCACATGCTCAACATATATGGCTGTGGTACTCAACTCTTCACCCAATTCATGTTAAACACCACCCCTGGGAGGGTGATCGACTAAGACTGGGGTATAAAGGGTATTGGGGAAGCTGCCCCCAGGGGGAAAGAGAAGACATTGAGGACCCCGAAGGGGCAGTCAACAGGCTGTGCTCCTTCTCCCCCACCCAAATCAGGGATGTCTTCTTGGTAAGCAACTGCCATTTCCCCCTTTGGGTGAGAATACCAGGGATAATAATTTTGCTGACATTTTAATCATAATCATAGCCATATACTGGCCCTATTGCAGTTAGTGCAGTTCTCAACAGCAATCCCCAACTTTTTCGGACTCACTCAATGCTCAGATGCTTTAGGGAGTTTAATGCCAAACCTGGCTTTAAATGATCACATCTCTCAGAGCTACAGAACACTTGGTGGCATAACTGTACAGGAGTAAGTTGACTTTTTCCTCCCAAAAGCTGACAGCTTATGGCACTGCACAGAGCATCCTTAGGGGATAAGACAGAAAAGCTGATTAGAGCTACTGGGGAAGGGGTTTTTAAAAGAAGTTCCCCAGCTTGTCTCCTGGCATGCAATAGCTCCAACATCCCGGCGAAACAGGCCTGGAGCTCACGGGAGGATTTTGTTTGCTGGGAGTCAAATCAGCTTTCCTGAGCCAAGTAGGAGAGAAGGGAAAAATGAACAACGTGCCTGAGAATGTAGAGCTGCTGAGAATGAACTGCTACAGAGCCAGACAGGCTCAATGCATGCAGACTATGTTCTGCACTGCAAAGTTCCTATTCTCCTGCTATTTCATCCACTTCAGGTCCATAAATAATCTGCACCCTTTTCAGGGTCTTTTATTCAGCTGTCTGTATTATAGCAACAGAATGTCACGTATAGGTTTTTGAGAGATCATTGAGAAAATAGATCTTCAACTTATTTCACCTCTTCTGCATTAACAAAACAGAACATGGCTGAAATGAAAAACATACGTTTTTTGTTAATGTCCAAACTTACCTACCTTAGCTCTTCAATTGCTAAGGCCTATAGAAACTCCCAGAGATCTCATCTCTGAACGACCAGATACATATTTTTTTTCTCTGAACTTAAAGTCAGGCACTAGAACCACAGTTACAAGCAAAGTGTAACACTGTAGAAGAAAGTTTCTAGATGAGTTTAGCATGAGAAAATTCCACGTGAAACTGCTGGTTTGTGAAGATTAACCCCCCAGAAATAACCAGTCTATAACAAACTCCAAAGGTACCCATACAACCTCAGGAAGTTGCCAATGCCTGGAATTTAAATGAGTAAATTCCTTACCTTACCTACAGCATGCAGCCAGCTTCCAGTCCTCAAGCAGTTGCACTGGAAGCAGTCAGGCTCCTTCTGGGTCTCAGCCATTCATCTTTCCTTACAGCAGTGCAGCAGTTTGAGGTAGCTGGGCTCTAATGGAGAAGGCGGGTGCTGCCCAGGTGGCTTCTGCAAGCAGCAGCTAGAAGCAGTCTGCAGGCCCCGAAGGCTGAACACCAGCCGAGTCAAGGCCAAGTTGCTGCTGCTGCCCAGGCCCCAGGCAATGGGTGATGGTCACAGCGCCTCTGGGAATCACATTTAGGAGAGAGAAAAAATGCAGGCCAGCCCCAATTGGCCCCTGGAGAAGGGAGTGAGAAGATGGAACCAGCCGTGTGGACACCAAGGCCAGGGAAGAAGGAGCAAAACGTTGACCAAACGTCCAGCAATAGCTTCCAAACCAAAAGAGATAGTACTGAAAGACATTGCTGGCCTGAAACCTCCTCAGGGGAGACACAAACAGAAACTAGAAACTTTGGTGTCACTGCTTTCGTTTGCCTGGGAAACTCAAATGGACCTGCATGGTGCACCAAAAGTGTTTTTCTCGGCCGGAGCAGCATTTGCTGCCAAACATGCCAAACGTCCAGCAATAGCTTCCAAACCAAAAGAGATAGTACTGAAAGACATTTTGTAACGTAAGCTGTGTAATTATGATGTGACCTCCTGAGAGTGAATAGGGGAAATTCGGATACTAAGGTCTGGCCCTCTCAGGATGTGTTGCCCCTGTAAAGGCTGTATGTAAACTGCGTAATGATAGGATGGCTGCCCCTAAGTCAGTCAATACCTGTAACAATGTCTCTTCGCTGGCCGAGGGGATAAATAAGTTATACAATCTTGGGATGCACTGAAATCGTCCCTCACCCAAGGGACAAGGATTGGGTGAAAAACTGCTGGTTCCACTGAATTATCTGGGCTGGCTGAATCAGTGCAAAAAGGCTGTGTGTATTCAAACATATATCAGTGTTGGAGGCAGGGCATCCCCCTTGCCGCTCCGGGAGATCCGGTCCACCTTAAACCACTGATTTGGCATCTCCCTGAACACCTTGAAAATCTTTGTGCAAAGCCTAAAGTAAATTATTCTGCAAACAATTGATCATAATATTCACTGCCCCAACCAGCAACAACAGCCTGTTTTAACGAGGGGGGAACTATTACAAGAAATTGTTACTTATGGCACTAAGATGGGATGTTTAGAGCAACGTTTAAATTTGCAGCTCTGGGTTTGCCAGGCATGGGGCTTGGGTTTTTTTTTCTTTTCCTTTCTTTAGAGAAGGATGCCCCCCCCCTTCGACAAACCAGTCCTCAGCGAAACGATCTGTGGAGAAGGGCATTAGCACTAAGTTCACCTCGCCCAGCCCTAAATGGGCAATTCACAGATTATTCGCACATTGGGAAACTTGGTGGAGCGGCCAAATTAGTAGATTTATGAAATTTTCTGATACCACAAAAAACACAGGAGGGGAAAATCTTCTGTGCCTGCCAGTCAGTCCTTACTCAGACTTGAGGAAGGACCTGATGGATTTAAACTAGAAAATGTGGGGGGAATTTCAGGCCAATCCACTCGCGTAATATCCACCTTAAAATGGCCTGACCAGCACACTAACCCAGTGTGGTCCCAGGCACAGACCTATAAATTTCACAATTGGTATGGAAGCTCAAGTAAGTGTTATCAGCCAAAAAAAAAAAAAAAAATAAAAAAAATTAGGACTGACTGCTACCCAGGAAAGAAAAAAAATGTAATAGGAATAACTAGAATCCTTGAAAACAGACCAATTAGTACTGTGTGTGTTTGGTCTTCAGGGGAAAACCGAATGTCTAAGATTAAGGTTGTAATTGAACCATACTGAAATAATATACCAGAATTTGATGTCCTAGCAAAGTCTGGGAACTACCTAATGGAACAGTGTAGAACTTTGGAGCCCCGTTGTGTGAGGTTCCAGTACTTAAAGACTGTTAAGTCACCTCCTTCTAGAATAACGAGCATTAATCAATATCTTTTACCATCTGCTACTAAGGAGGGGATCACAGAGGTGATCAAAGATTTGGACACCTGTGGTACTGCAACCAGAACACCCTGACAGTGGCAGCGGTCCACAGGGAATCAAACAGTAACACAGTGCCACTCAGCCACTGGTGCTAACACTGCTGAACCAGTCGGTCAAACGCAAGCTAAAGATGATAATTCCCCTTCGAGAGGAGGATAATCATCAATCTGTGTTCACTTGGGAGTGAGAGTACAATATACCTTCAACCAACTTCCCCAAGGATGCAAATACTCCTCTGCCATTGTCCATAGTGCACTGGCAAGAATACTGAAGAAAAATTATATCCTTAAAGATTAATTACACCAGATTTCTAACCAATTCACTTTTGAGCGTACGTATGTTTGTGCAGTTCTCCTCTTTTAATCACAAGACACACATGGTGGATCTACGCACTATCATTGTTCAGGGAATTAAGGAATCTGTTCCCAGAGGACAAAAGCATTAATAAAGCCTTTAGGGAACACCAAAGGAAGATGAAACCCCCACTGAGTGGCTAGAAAGGCTGCGGAAGAATTTGCAGCTCTATTCGGGGTTAGACCCTGCCACTCCTGTAGGACAGGCCCTGTTGAAAACTCAGTTTGTGGCAAAATCATGGGTGGATATTAGGAGGAAATTAGAAAAGTTGGAAGACTGGCAGAAGAGAGGATTAGACGAATTATTGAGGGATGCTCAGAAGGTGTGTGTTTGCGAAGAGAGGAGACTCAAAAGAAACAGGCAAGGATTTTGGTGAAGGCAGTCCGAGAAGGGCAAAAGGTGGCTCCGGCCTGTACAGGGGGAGCGGGTGTTTCAAGGCCTAGGGGAAACTCCCGAGGTGCCAAAGCGATTTGAGACAAGTTGAGTGTTTTTATTGCCAGAGAAAAGGGCACATGACAAAGCACTGCAAGAAACGCCTACAGGATGAGCAGATGCTTAAGGAGGATTAGGTGGAGTCAGGGGCTCTTGTTTGCTGGGAACCCATAGGAAAACAGGGCCCTTGATAAAGTTGAAATTGGGTCCCCAACACCAAGAAGTGGAGTTCCTTGTGGACTCCGGGGCTGAAAGATCCACAGTCCAAACAGTGCCCCGGGAATGCTCTCTTTCCCCGGAGAAATTGCAAGTAATAAGAAATACTGAAACCTGAAATACAGACTGGGAGTTTTGGTTCTCTGGTCTTGCTTTTGTCTGTCTGTTTGTTTCAGTGAGAGTAATAGTTTGCAACTCAAATTTTGATATAGGTGCTGCATCATGGCTGTAGTGGTAGAAAAAAAATCTAGTGTATGGAATATACAGCCTTGAGCTTTTGAACAATATGCTGATGGTTCTTTGATTGTAAATGGCATTGAACCAGACAATGTGATCTATAAAATGATACAGGGTTTTGCTCAACTGCTAAAACTTTTCTCACGTGATTAACACACAAGGGAAAGGATTAGTCCATGAAAGACTCATCCTAAAAGTCCTCAAAGCATTACGAGGTCCCTCGAAAATAGCTCTAGTTCATATAAAAGGACACCAAAAGGGACTAAATCAGACTGTAAGAGGGAACAATTTGGCCAATGCAGAGGCAAAATGAGCAGCACTGTTAATGATTAAAACTTTAGAGAAAGAACCTGAAGGACCAGATAGACAAAGTTTTCACCACCCAAGAGATAGCCAAACTAAAACAAATTGGAGCAAAAAGAGAAAATAATAAATTGTTGCTGCCAGACGGCAGGGAAGTACTCCCCAAAGGAAGAGCATGGAAGATGTTAAACAAACTACACCTTAAAACTCCCTGGGGAGTTCAAGCCTTAGTAGATTAATTTGAAACAAACTATGCCTGTGTGGGGATACACAGAGTTTAGCAAAAAGAATCTTGGAGGGATGCTTAACCTGTTACAAGGTGAATAAACAGCAACTCGGGGAAAGGGTACCAGGAGGGTGAGGGTTGACAAGAGGACCTTTTGAAAGAATACAGGTCGACTTTACCGAACTCCCAAAGGTAGGAAGGTATAAATACATTTTAGTTTTAGTAGATCATCTCACTCACTTTGTGGAAGCCTTCCCGGTAGCTCGTGCCACTGTGTTCTGCCTGACGAGCTCTGACCTGGGTCTGAGGGCTCCATGCAGGAGAGCGGCTCTCTGCAGTGCAGGTCCTGGGCCCAGCCAGGAGGCAGCGGCAGAGATGGGCACAGCTACAGCAGAGCTCTGGCAGGGATGGAAGGCCCCAGGCAGAGCTGAGCCATGTCCCCTGGGTCCTCAGCAGGAGACTCTGTGGGTGGGGGTCCCAGCCAGCGAGGCTCGTCCCAACCATCAGCACAGGGGATAATCACTTGAAATACACTAACAATTTGGTTTTCATACAATTTTAGAAGTACACATTGTGAATAAAAAGGTTTTCACTGTTCCCTAGAGGGATAAATGAGGCATGAACCTCTTGGGCAGGGAAGCGTGTGAACGACCACCAATCTCCACAATTAGATTTGTACTACATGCATCTAGGCAGTCAGAGCCACCTCAGAAGGAGAGTTCCTGATCTACTTGACTTTGTAGTACTGATTTATACAAAGCACTATCCTGGAAGGGTCACGTGCTGTCCTCGTTTCAACTGAGGCAAATTTGTCACCAGTTTCAGCAAGGATAAAGCCTGTCTGTCTCCAAGGCTCAACAAAGACTTCAGCAATCAAAGGTTCTCCCGACATCACTCTTGGATACTGGGACTGCTGAGCTGCTGGATCAGCAGATAGGAAGCATGCTGCTGGCCATGGAGGAGACGCACAGCCAGGCTACCTGCTTTTCGGCCTGTTTAAGGGGAGGGAGTCCTATTATGGAAACTAAAGCAGAGGGAACAGTAGTAAGTACAACACACCAGATGAAAGTCAAACTATCAAGAAGCTTTCAAGTAGCTGAAAAGAGTTTTGTAGATGCTGATGCCTGACTTCATAGCATCAGTTGTGATCTCTGCCATCTAGCACAGACGTTACAGCCCGCTTTCATAGAACTGAAGAATCATTCAGGTTGGAAAAGACCTCCAACATCATCTAGTCCAACCATCCCACTGCCAGCTACATTACTTATGAAACTGCATGGCAGTGTAAAGGAATGTAACATTCAAGATGAAAGGCAGGAGGCAAGGCAAGAGCTAAAAGACAGGGCAAAAGGCAAGAGGCATGGCAACAGGCAAAAGTGAAAAGGCAAGGCAAGCGGTAAGAGGCAAGGAAAAGGAAAGTGGCATGGCAAAAGGCAAGGCAAAAAGGCAGCTGCTGCTGCACCAATACACAGGGCAGGCCCAGCAGCACTTTTCCTGCAGCACTGGCCCAGCAGCACAAGGTTCAAAGGCTGCACGGCCTGTGTACCTGCTGCTCACTCCCATGGCTCTCTGGCTTTGCCAGGCTGCCAGGGAGCTTTAGCACAGAGTGCCATCAAACAGTAAGAAACCATAACATACAATACCAACCCCCCCTAAAATAATGTAATTTAACATCAGAGAAAATCACGTAACATGGTGCTGCATGACACTGCATAAGTCACCAAACATAAAAGCTCAAGAAAGAATTGAAACAAAACCAACCCCAAAACTTAACAACTGGGCAAGGAGAGCAAAGCACAGCACAGCACAGCAATGTCAGAGATCTCAGACAAGTCCCTGGCTGCCCACGCTGCGTGGCCTCAGGAACTTTACATCCAGCACAGAAAGGGAACAACTCATAGGGACAATTTCATATTTTAGTAAAATAAAGCACATGTCTTGAAGAACAGGAAAGACATCATCTAGGGATTTCTCTCATGCTAAGAGAAAGTCAATCCTGCATGGCACAGTGGAGTAAAGAAGACAGGCCCAAGAGTATAGGATTAAAGAGTCCTTCTCTGAATGTGGTACCTCATTTCTTACAAGGCTTGTTTAAATTGTTTGAGAGTGCAGTGATTGGTTTAGAGCCAGTATTTGGTGAAGGCCTGCTTGAGAGGAAAGCTCTTCTAGAGAGGAAGAGACCGTAACACTGCACCTAGCACCTGGAAACACAGATAAAAGTTATGCTGCATGGACATGAGGCCATAAATCTACAAAAGAACAAGAGAGAGTGAAGAGTCTTCTTGGTGAGATTTTTCCTTCCTCCAGCAACGGGCCTTGCTCAGCATTAGGTAAGAATTTGCCCACCAATAGTTACTCAAACCACTATCAAATGACACAGGCAGGGGCTGGCCCAGCCAACCTGCAGAGGTGATGCTCTATTTGCCAGGGCAACTGAAAGAGGTGATACCTCACTGCTAAATCACAACATTTCCGGAACAGCAAATCCCAGGTCAGGTTTTCCTTTGCAGTCAGCAGCTCTACTCACCAAGGTTCAGCCTATAATGAATATTGACAGCCTCTATCCAGGCACCAGCCAAAACTTGGGAAGAAATGTTGCAGCACAGTCTCCTACAAAAAATAATGCCACAAAACACAGCCAACAACTGGATGTTTCTTGTTCTTTGCTCTACACTAGTCCTTGCCAGATCTGCAGCCAAGCCCATGGCAGTAAACTGTCCACACAGACACTTCTTTCCAGTAGGAATACAGTGATGTAAAAACATGTGAGCAACTCTGCCAGCCTTTGCTCTGGCTCTGTAACACAGGGTCATTCCTTCCTTCTGCTGTCTCAGCAGTTTTAGCTGCTGCCTTCAGTAGTCTAGAACAGCTCTTGTCCAACTGTTATGCTCTTACCACTACAGCCAGAGCACCAGAACAAGCCCCCCTCCTGCAGACTGACAAAGCTGTGCCTGACTTGGAAGCCTCAGGGGTCTACCTGAAGCAGATTACCAAAGGGTCACATATGCCTTTTTCAGTGTGAAACAGAACATTCAAGAGTGGGCACTGCCAAACCAGCAGCAGAAACAAAGCACTGGCCACCTGCTCCAATTCATGGTGAAACTCTACTCCTACTACACTCAGCAGCAAAACTCCCTCAGATGCTCAGCTGCCCAGCCCACCAAAGGGTTAAACACCTGGCAGACAGCAAACAACTTACTCCTCTCCTAAGCCAGGAGCCCCCCTGCATTCAGGTTTCCCACAGGTGAGCAGCTACAACTGGAGAAGCACACTGCATCTGGCTTGACTCCTTGAAGCATTAACTGACACAGAATGCTGGGTGGCAGACCCTCACCCACACCCCAAAACCTGCTGCCTCAATACATCATGATTTGATAAAGGAGCGACCTCAAGCCCACTGAGACACAGCTACCAGCTGGTAACACGTGGGATTCAGCTGTAGCACAAGATCTCAAAAGCCAGTCCCGCACCTCTCAAATTTAATGAGGCACAAAAGGCCTGCAGAGCCTGTCCCAGTCCCTGTCAGACACTGTCACCAAGAAATGATCACCCAATAAATCATTTGATTACAAGAGCAACAGGCACTTCTTGCTCACCCCAGGAATTGCTGGCTAGAGCTTTATTCCTGGCAAATCCCACCTGGTCCTCAGGGGTCTCTATGGACAGATTAGCTCCTCCTTTGGCCCAAGTCAACCTTTATCCTGATGCCATCACTTTTCATTGAGGTCTCAGTGGAACTATACAGCCTGATGCTCACCAAGCACCTCCCCTGGACCAACCAAGGTCTTCAGTGTGGTCCAACACAGCCACCAGGCCTATCACAAGCATTGTGGGTGCCAAAATAATAAAACAAAGACAGATGAGAAAAATTATCCAAAGACTCATTAGAACCAGAAAGCTCCTGTCTCTTTGATATAGGAGACTGGGGAAATTGTACTCAAGAGGTTAAAAACACCCCTGTCTGCTTATCTCTCATGCAGATATTGTGGATGCAGATCCACAGTGGTGTTGTGAGAAGCAGCTGAAGGAGGGAGTCTTACATCAGCAGGACAGCCCAGCTTTGGCCAGACACTGCAGAGTAACTAGGGAGACGGTTTCTACCCCGAAGTGTGAAGCCCGTGGTGCCTGAAGTGAGACCTTTGGCTTCATTAACTGCAAAATGAATACTAAAGTTGACATCTCTAAATATGCTAATGAGGAAACTGCATCACATGCTCAACATATATGGCTGTGGTACTCAACTCTTCACCCAATTCATGTTAAACACCACCCCTGGTGGTGAAACATGAGAACATGGCTGAAATGAAAAACATACGTTTTTTGTTAATGTCCAAACTTACCTACCTTAGCTCTTCAATTGCTAAGGCCTATAGAAACTCCCAGAGATCTCATCTCTGAAAGACCAGATACATATTTTTTTCTCTGAACTTAAAGTCAGGCACTAGAACCACAGTTACAAGCAAAGTGTAACACTGTAGAAGAAAGTTTCTAGATGAGTTTAGCATGAGAAAATTCCACGTGAAACTGCTGGTTTGTGAAGATTAACCCCCCCAAAAATAACCAGTCTATAACAAACTCCAAAGGTACCCATACAACCTCAGGAAGTTGCCAATGCCTGGAATTTAAATGAGTAAATTCCTTACCTTACCTACAGCATGCAGCCAGCTTCCAGTCCTCAAGCAGTTGCACTGGAAGCAGTCAGGCTCCTTCTGGGTCTCAGCCATTCATCTTTCCTTACAGCAGTGCAGCAGTTTGAGGTAGCTGGGCTCTAATGGAGAAGGCGGGTGCTGCCCAGGTGGCTTCTGCAAGCAGCAGCTAGAAGCAGTCTGCAGGCCCCGAAGGCTGAACACCAGCCGAGTCAAGGCCAAGTTGCTGCTGCTGCCCAGGACCCAGGCAATGGGTGATGGTCACAGCGCCTCTGGGAATCACATTTAGGAGAGAGAAAAAATGCAGGCCAGCCCCAATTGGCCCCTGGAGAAGGGAGTGAGAAGATGGAACCAGCCGTGTGGACACCAAGGCCAGGGAAGAAGGAGCAAAACGTTGACCAAACGTCCAGCAATAGCTTCCAAACCAAAAGAGATAGTACTGAAAGCCCTAAATGGGCAATTCACAGATTATTCGCACATTGGGAAACTTGGTGGAGCGGCCAAATTAGTAGATTTATGAAATTTTCTGATACCACAAAAAACACAGGAGGGGAAAATCTTCTGTGCCTGCCAGTCAGTCCTTACTCAGACTTGAGGAAGGACCTGATGGATTTAAACTAGAAAATGTGGGGGGAATTTCAGGCCAATCCACTCGCGTAATATCCACCTTAAAATGGCCTGACCAGCACACTAACCCAGTGTGGTCCCAGGCACAGACCTATAAATTTCACAATTGGTATGGAAACTCAAGTAAGTGTTATCAGCCAAAAAAAAAAAAAAAAAAAAAAATTAGGACTGACTGCTACCCAGGAAAGAAAAAAAATGTAATAGGAATAACTAGAATCCTGGAAAACAGACCAATTAGTACTGTGTGTGTTTGGTCTTCAGGGGAAAACCGATCGTCCCTCACCCAAGGGAAGAGGATTGGGTGTGTGGGAAATATTGGAAATGTTGCTTTTGCAAACCAAAATGGGTTGTTGTAATTTTTGTACTGACTTGTAAAATGGAGAACTAAAAGGGAGTATTAAGTTTTGCTGTTATGGAAAAGAACCATTCTCTCCCATAAGAGGTAGCTGGGGGAGACAAAGCTCAACCAAGAGGTTTATCTAAAACCTGTTTCAAGCTTTGACTTCCCTCAGCCCTAGGCCATGTCAGTTGCCGGGAAGAGTTAAGATAAGAAATGTTTGCCAGTAAGCGGTTGTCCTAGACAAAGAGATTCATGCATTTTAATTTTCTTCACCTATGGAAAAGAAAATCTGCCAGACATGCAATGAGTATTGTAAGGCGCCATCGTTAATCCCGTGAAAATCCATAGTTAAATGGGGGAAGGAGGAAAACTTGAAGCCTACCACCATGAGGCAACACTACCACCGTGATTGGGAAGAGTTTATGGAAATCATTTCCTAGAACTCATCTTAATACGAAGCGGGACAAGTAATGAATAATGTACAAGAACATGGTATAAAAAGGTTGCGGGCTCTGACCAAAAGTGTGCCTACTTTTTGGGTTACCCGATCTTGCAAGACCGTATAATAAATTACTGCTTCACTAATGTTTCTACCTGGAGTCCTTGGTTTAGGACCTTTTGTCATTTCTAACAGTTTGGGGGCTCGTTCCGGGATCGATATCATCGCCGTGAGGGGCTCCTGCCGCCGAAGGACGGGAAGACGCGTCCCGTTGATTTCAACGGTCTCGTGTATCGTCGACAGGGGCTCCAGCGGTGGACTGACTAGATCCCGAGACCAATTTTAAAAGGTAGACCTAGTGAACCTGAGAGGAGGATGGTAGGCACCATCGTAACAACCAGACAACTCTGTGCACAGACCAAGGTAAGAAAATCGGACGTTAAGTATTGCCTTGGTGGTTGGGGCATTCGGGGAGACTTGAAAAAGTCTCCGGGAAACCGAATGGGAAATAAGGATAGCCGGCTTAATAAAGTGGGGGGTGGAGAGAAACCCCCTGGAAACATTCCTCCAGACAGTCCCTTGGGGAGGATGGAAATAGATATCTTGTTGGGGATACCTGTGAGTCGTGAGGAGCTGTCCTACACGAGGTAAAGAGCGGTGGTGCTTGCCCCACGGGTGGATTCGAATCCGGTAAAGTATAGCTATCATTTATAACATCCTGCAGCCCATGGGAATGGAAATTTACATCACTGTGGTTATAATTGGGATTTTGATAACCAGTTACGCTTTGTGCATGCAATAAGTTTTTGTGCCCGGTACCGTGTATTTTATGAGTTGTTAAAATGAGTGTTTTGAGTGATCAAGACGCAGTGTGACTGCGTGGCGAGGGCCGTGTCTCCGCGAGGAGAGCGTCTGGAGGTGGACAAAGGGAATGGCAGATCGAAACTGTTTGTGTAAATGAAATGAGTTTTGAACCAGGTGTTGTTTTTTGGTGCTCTGTATGCGGATCTAAGGATTTGTGTGTGTGTGTGTGTGTGTGTAAACCGTGGTTTGTGTCTGTATGTAAGCAGGAGGTTGTGGTGCAGTTTAAAAGCAATTTCTTTGGTGTGTTGGATGGGAGGAAGATCAGTCTGATTAGGATGACGTTTTTGGTTTATGACTGTGAGCGAATGGTTTGTGGAGATTTGAAAAGTGGAATTACTTGGTGGCGTATGGGAGGAGGACTGTGTGAGAGCTTTCGAGTCTCTGGGTCAGGAGCAGGAACGGGTCTTGCCCGTTTTGTGAACAGTGTGGTTTGTGTATGATGTTGTCCTTTGAGTTTTGTAACGTAACCTGTGACTATGATGTGACTTCCTGAGAGTGAATAGGGGAAATTTGGATACTAAGGCATGGCCCTCTCAGGATGTATTGCCCCTGTAAAGTCTGTACGTAAGCTGCGTAATTATAGGATGGCCGCCCCTAAGGCAGCCAATATCTATAGTAATGTCTCTTCGCTGGCCGAGGGGATAGATAAGTTATATGATATTATTAATGCACTGATCTCGTCCCTCAACCCAGGGACAGGATTGGGTGAAAAACTGCTGGTTCCACTAAATTATCTGGGCTGGCTGAATCAGCGCAAAAAGGCTGTGTTCATTCAAGCCATGTATGAGTGTTGGAGGCAGGGTATTCCTTTGCCTCTCCGGGAGATCCGATCCACCTTAAACCACTGATTAGGGGTCTCCCTGAAGCCCTGAAAATCAATGTGCAAAGCCTAAAGGAAAAAAACAAAAGTTCTGCGAGCAATTGATCCTAATACTCGCTACCCCAACCAGCAGCAACAGCCTGTTTTAACATGGGGGGGAACTATTACAAGAAATTGTTACTTATGGCACAAAAATAGGATGTTTAGAGGAAAGTTAAAACTTGCAGCTCTGGGTTTGCCAGGCACGGGTTTGCTTTGGCGTTTTTTTGAGAAGTATCCCCACCCCCCCTCGACAAAGGAATCCTCGGTCCAACGATCTGTGGAGAAGGGCATTAGCACTTCGCCCAGCCCTAAATGGGCAATTCACAGATTATTCGTACGTTAGTAAAATTGGTGGAGCAACCAATTAGAAAGTTTATGAAATTTTCTAATACCAGCAAAACATAGGAGGGGGAAGTCTTCTGTGCCTGCCAGTCAGTCTTTGCTCAGACTTGAGGGAGGATCTGATGGATTTAAACTAGAAAATGCGAGGGGAATTTCAGGCCGACCCACTCGAGTAATATCCACCTTGGAATGGCCTGACCAGCACACGGATCTACGTGTTACGTTAACCGCTGGTCCCAGGAACAGACCTGTAAATTTCACGCGATGACACCAAAGTTGATAGTTTCTGTTTGTGTCTCCCCTGAGGAGGTTTCAGGCCAGCTATGTCTTTCAGTCCTGGCTCCTTTGGTTTGGAAGCTATTGCTGGACGTTTGGCATGTTTGGCAGCAAATGCTGCCCCGGCCGAGAAAAACACTTTTGGTGCACCATGGAGGTACATTTGAGTTTCCCAGGCAAACGAAAGCAGTGAGCTTAAAGTTTATAGTTTCTGCTTGTGTCTCCCCTGAGGAGGTTTCAGGCCAGCTATGTCTTTGAGTCCTGGCTCCTTTGGTTTGGAGCTGTTCCTGGACGTTTTGTAGCAACTGCTGCTCCGGCCGAGAAAAACACTTTTCGTGCACCATGGAGGTACATTTGAGTTTCCCAAGCAAACGAAAGCGGCGACACCGAAGTTCATGGTTTCTGTTTGTGTCTTCCCTGAGGAGGTTTCAGGCCAGCTATGTCTTTCAGTCCTGGCTCCTTTGGTTTGGAAGCTATTGCTGGACGTTTGGCATGTTTGGAAGCAAATGCTGCTTCGGCCAAGAGAAACACTTTTGGTGCACTTTGAGGTACATTTGAGTTTCCCAGGCAAACGAAAGCGGTGACACCAAAGTTGATAGTTTCTGTTTGTGTCTCCCCTGAGGAGGTTTCAGGCCAGCTATGTCTTTCAGTCCTGGCTCCTTTGGTTTGGAAGCTATTGCTGAACGTTTGGCATGTGTGGCCGCAAATGCGTCTCCGGCCTAGAAAAACACTTTTGGTGCACCATGGAGGTACATTTGAGTTTCCCAGGCAAACAAAAGCGGTGATACCTAAGCTTACAGTTTCTTTTTGTGTCTCCCCTGAGGAGGTTTCAGGTCAGCTATTTCTTTCAGACATGGCTCCTTTGGTTTGGAAGCTTATGCTGGACGTTTGGCATGTTTGGCAGCAAATGCTGCTCCGGCCGAGAAAAACACTTTTGGTGCATCATGGAGGTACATTTCAGTTGCCCAGGTAAAAGAAATAGGTGACACCAAAGTTGATAGTTTCTGTTTGTGTCTCCCCTGAGGAGTTTTCAGGCCAGCTATGTCTTTCAGTCCTGGATCCTTTGGTTTGGAAGCTATTGCTGGACGTTTGGCATGTTTGGCTGCAAATGCTGCTCCGGCCGAGAAAAACACTTTTGGTGCACCATGGAGGTACATATGAGTTTCCCAGGCAAACGAAAGCGGTGACACCAAAGTTGATAGTTTCTGTTTGTGTCTCCCCTGTGGAGGTTTCAGGCCAGCTATGTCTTTCAGTCCAGGCTCATTTGGTTTGGAAGCTATTGCTGGACGTTTGTCAGCAAACTCCGCTCCGGCCGGGAAAAACACTTTTGGTGCACCATGGAGGTACATTTGAGTTTCCCAGGCAAATGAAAGCGGTGACACCAAAGTTGATAGTTTCTGTTTGTGTCTCCCCTTAGGAGGTTTCAGGCCAGCTAAGTCTTTCAGTCCTGGCTCCTTTGGTTTGGAAGCTACTGCTGGACGTTTTGTGGCAACTGCTGCATCGGCTGAGAAAAACACTTTTGATGCACCATGGAGGTACATTTGAGTTTCCCAGGCAAACGAAAGCCGTGACACCAAAGTTGATAGTTTCTGTTTGTGTCTCCCCTGAGGAGGTATCAGGCCAGCTATGTCTTTCAGTTCTGGCTCCTTTGTTTTGGAGCTATTGCTGGACGTTTTGTAGCAAATGCTGCTGCGGCCGAGATAAAATATTTTGCTGCACCATGCAGGTACATTTGAGTTTCCCAGGCAAACGAAAGCAGTGAGCTTAAAGTTTATAGTTTCTGTTTGTGTCTCCCCTGAGGAGGTTTCAGGCCAGCTATGTCTTTGAGTCCTGGCTCCTTTGGTTTGGAGCTGTTCCTGGACGTTTTGTAGCAAATGCTGCTCAGGCAGAGAAAACCACTTTTGGTGCACCATGGAGGTACATTTGAGTTTCCCAAGTAAACGAAAGAGGCGACACCGAAGTTCATGGTTTCTGTTTGTGTCTCCCCTGAGGAGGTTTCAGGCCAGCTATGTCTTTCAGTCCTGGCTCCTCTGGTTTGGAAGCTATTGCTGGACGTTTGGCATGTTTGGCAGCAAATGATTCTCCGGCCGAGAAAAACACTTTTGGTGCACCAGGGAGGAACATTTGAGTTTCCCTGGCAAACAAAAGCGGTGACACCTAAGCTTATAGTTTCTATTTGTGTCTCCCCTGAGGATGTTTCAGGCCAGCTCTGTCTTTCAGACCTGGCTCCTTTGGTTTGGAAGCTATTGCTGGACGTTTTGTAGCAAATGCTGCTCCGGCAGAGAAAAACACTTTTGGTGCACCATGGAGGTACATTTGAGTTTCCCAGGCAAATGATAGCGGTGACACCAAAGTTGATAGTTTCTGTTTGTGTCTCCCCTGAGGAGGTTTCAGGCCAGGTATGTCTTTCAGTCCTGGCTCCTTTGGTTTGGAAGCTATTGCTGGACGTTTGGCATGTTTGGCAGCAAATGCTGCTCCGGCCGAGATAAAATACTTTGCTGCACCATGGAGGTACATTTGAGTTTCCCAGGCAAACGAAAGCTGTGAGACCAATGTTTATAGTGTCTGTTCGTGTCTCCCCTGAGGAGGTTTCAGGCCAGGTATGTCTTTCAGTCCTGGATCCTTTGGTTTGGAAGCTATTGCTGAACGTTTGGCATGTTTGGCAGCAAATGCTGCTCCGGCCGAGAAAAACACTTTTGGTGCACCAGGGAGGTACATTTGAGTTTCCCAGGCAAACGAAAGCGGTGAAACCAATGTTGATAGTTTCTGTTTGTGTCTCCCCTGAGGAGGTTTCAGGCCAGCTATGTCTTTCAGTCCTGGCTCCTTTGGTTTGGAGCTATTGCTGAACGTTTGGCAGCAAATGCTGCTCCGGCCAAGAAAAACACTTTTGGTGCACCATGGAGGTACATTTGAGTTTCCCAGGCAAACGAAAGCGGTGACACCTAAGCTTATAGTTTCTTTTTGTGTCTCCCCTGAGGAGTTTTCAGGGCAGCTATGTCTTTCAGTCCTGGCTCCTTTGGATTGGAAGCTATTGCTGGACGTTTGGCAGCAAATGCTGCTCCGGCAGAGAAAAACACTTTTGGTGCACCATGGAGGTACATTTCAGTTGCCCAGGTAAAAGAAATAGGTGACATCAAAGTTTTTAGTTTCTGTTTGTGTCTCCCCTGAGGAGTTTTCAGGCCAGCTATGTCTTTCAGTCCTGGCTCCTTTGGTTTGGAAGCTATTGCTGGACGTTTGGCATGTTTGGCTGCAAATGCTGCTGCGGCCGAGAAAATCAGTTTTGGTGCACCATGGAGGTACATTTCAGTTTCCCAGGCAAACGAAAATGGTGACAACAAAGTTGATAGTTTCTGTTTGTGTCTCCCCTGAGGAGGTTTCAGGCCAGCTATGTCTTTCAGTCCTGGCTCCTTTGGTTTGGACGCTAATGCTGGCCGTTTGGCATGTTTGGCAGCAAATGCTGCTCCGGCCGAGATAAAATATTTTGCTGCACCATGGAGGTACATTTGAGTTTCCCAGGCAAACGAATGCGGTGATACCAATGTTGATAGTTTCTGTTTGTGTCTCCCCTGAGGAGGTTTCAGGCCAGGTATGTCTTTCAGTCTTGGCTCCTTTGGATTGGAAGCTATTGCTGGACGTTTGGCAGCAAATGCTGCTCCGGCAGAGAAAAACACTTTTGGTTCACCATGGAGGTACATTTGAGTTGCCCAGGCAAACGAAATAGGTGACATCAAAGTTTATACTTTCTGTTTGTGTCGCCCCTGAGGAGTTTTCAGGCTAGCTATGTCTTTCAGTCCTGGATCCTTTGGTTTGGCAGCTATTGCTGGACGTTTGGCATGTTTGGCTGCAAATGCTGCTCCGGCCGAGAAAATCACTTTTGGTGCACCATGGAGGTACATTTGAGTTTCCCAGGCAAATGAAAGCGGTGACACCAAAGTTGATAGTTTCTGTTTGTGTCTCCCCTGAGGAGGTTTCAGGCCAACTATGTCTTTCAGTCCTGGCTCCTTTGGTTTGGAGCTGTTGCTGGACGTTTTGTAGCAAATGCTGCTCCGGCCGAGAAAAATACTTTTGGGGCACCATGGAGGCACATTTGAGTTTCCCAGGCAAATGAAAGCGGTGACACCAAAGTTTATAGTTTCTGTTTGCGTCTCCCCTGAGGAGGTTTCAGGCCAGGTATGTCTTTCAGTCCTGGCTCCTTTGGTTTGGAAGCTATTGCTGTACATTTGGCATGTTTGGCAGCAAATGCTTCTCCGGCCGAGAAGAACACTTTTGGTGCACAATGGAGGTACATTTGAGTTTCCCAGGCAAACCAAAGCGGTGACACCAAAGTTGATAGTTTCTGTTTGTGTGTCCCCTGAGGAGGTTTCAGGCCAGCTATGTCTTTCAGTCCTGGCTCCTTTGGTTTGGAAGCTATTGCTGGACGTTTGGCATGTTTGGCAGCAAATGCTGCTCCGGCCGAGAAAAACACTTTTGGTGCACCATGGAGGTACATTTCAGTTGCCCAGGTAAAAGAAATAGGTGACACCAAAGTTGATAGTTTCTGTTTGTGTCTCCCCTGAGGAGTTTTCAGGCCAGCTATGTCTTTCAGTCCTGGATCCTTTGGTTTGGAAGCTATTGCTGGACGTTTGGCATGTTTGGCTGCAAATGCTGCTCCGGCCGAGAAAAACACTTTTGGTGCACCATGGAGGTATATTTGAGTTTCCCAGGCAAACGAAACCGGTGACACCAAAGTTGATAGTTTCGGTTTGCGTCTCCCCTGAGGAGGTATCAGGCCAGCTATGTCTTTTTGTCCTGGCTCCTTTGGTTTGGAAGCTATTGCTGGACGTTTGGCCTGTTTGGCAGCAAATGCTGCTCCGGCCGAGAAAAACCCTTTTGGTGCTCCATGGAGGTACATTTGAGTTTCCCAGGCAAACCAAAGCGGTGACAACAAAGTTGATAGTTTCTGTTTGCGTCTCCCCTGAGGAGGTTTCAGGCCAGCTATGTCTTTTTGTCCTGGCTCCTTTGGTTTGGAAGCTATTGCTGGACGTTTGGCATGTTTGGCAGCAAATGCTGCTCCGGCCGAGAAAAACCCTTTTGGTGCACCAGGGAGGTACATTTGAGTTTCCCAGGCAAACCAAAGCGGTGACACCAAAGTTGATAGTTTCTGTTTGCGTCTCCCCTGAGGAGGTGTCAGGCCAGCTATGTCTTTCAGTCCTGGCTCCTTTGGTTTGGAAGCTATTGCTGGACGTTTGGCATGTTTGGCAGCAAATGCTGCTCCAGAACGAGAAAAACACTTTTGGTGCACCAGGGAAGTACATTTCAGTTTCCCAGGCAAACGAAAGCTGTGAGACCAATGTTGATAGTGTCTGTTTGTGTCTCCCCTGAGGAGCTTTCAGGCCAGCTATGTCTTTCAGTCCTGGCTCCTTTGGTTTGGGAGCTCTTGCTTGACGTTTGGCAGCAAATGCTGCTCCGGCCGAGAAAAACACTTTTGGTACACCAGGGAGGTACATTTGAGTTTCCCAGGCAAACGAAAGCGGTGAGACCAATGTTTATAGTTTCTTTTTTTGTCTCCCCTGAGGAGGTTTCAGGCCAGCGATGTCTTTCATTCCTGGCTCCTTTGGTTTGGAAGATATTGCTGGACGTTTGGCAGCAACTTCTGCTCCAGCCGAGAAAAACACTTTTGGTGCACCAGGGAGGTAGATTTGAGTTTCCCAGGCAAACGAATGTGGTGACACCAAAGTTGAAAGTTTCTGTTTGTGTCTCCCGTGAGGAGGTTTCAGGCCAGTTCTCTCTCTGAGTCCTGGCTTCATTTGGTTTGGAAGCTATTGCTGGACGTTTGGCATGTTTGGCAGGAAATGATGTTCCGCCGGAGAAAAACAGTTTTGGTGCACCAGGGAGGTACATTTGAGTTTCCCAGGCAAACGAATGCGGTGATACCAATGTTGATAGTTTCTGTTTGTGTCTCCCCTGAGGAGGTTTCAGGCCAGGTATGTCTTTCAGTCTTGGCTCCTTTGGATTGGAAGCTATTGCTGGACGTTTGGCAGCAAATGCTGCTCCGGCAGAGAAAAACACTTTTGGTTCACCATGGAGGTACATTTGAGTTGCCCAGGCAAACGAAATAGGTGACATCAAAGTTTATACTTTCTGTTTGTGTCTTCCCTGAGGAGGTTTCAGGCCAGCTATGTCTTTCAGTCCTGGCTCCTTTGGTTTGGCAGCTATTGCTGGACGTTTGGCATGTTTGGCTGCAAATGCTGCTCCGGCCGAGAAAATCACTTTTGGTGCACCATGGAGGTACATTTGAGTTTCCCAGGCAAATGAAAGCGGTGACACCAAAGTTGATAGTTTCTGTTTGTGTCTCCCCTGAGGAGGTTTCAGGCCAACTATGTCTTTCAGTCCTGGCTCCTTTGGTTTGGAGCTGTTGCTGGACGTTTTGTAGCAAATGCTGCTCCGGACGAGAAAAATACTTTTGGGGCACCATGGAGGCACATTTGAGTTTCCCAGGCAAATGAAAGCGGTGACACCAAAGTTTATAGTTTCTGTTTGCGTCTCCCCTGAGGAGGTTTCAGGCCAGGTATGTCTTTCAGTCCTGGCTCCTTTGGTTTGGAAGCTATTGCTGTACATTTGGCATGTTTGGCAGCAAATGCTTCTCCGGCCGAGAAGAACACTTTTGGTGCACAATGGAGGTACATTTGAGTTTCCCAGGCAAACCAAAGCGGTGACACCAAAGTTGATAGTTTCTGTTTGTGTGTCCCCTGAGGAGGTTTCAGGCCAGCTATGTCTTTCAGTCCTGGCTCCTTTGGTTTGGAAGCTATTGCTGGACGTTTGGCATGTTTGGCAGCAAATGCTGCTCCGGCCGAGAAAAACACTTTTGGTGCACCATGGAGGTACATTTCAGTTGCCCAGGTAAAAGAAATAGGTGACACCAAAGTTGATAGTTTCTGTTTGTGTCTCCCCTGAGGAGTTTTCAGGCCAGCTATGTCTTTCAGTCCTGGATCCTTTGGTTTGGAAGCTATTGCTGGACGTTTGGCATGTTTGGCTGCAAATGCTGCTCCGGCCGAGAAAAACACTTTTGGTGCACCATGGAGGTATATTTGAGTTTCCCAGGCAAACGAAACCGGTGACACCAAAGTTGATAGTTTCGGTTTGCGTCTCCCCTGAGGAGGTATCAGGCCAGCTATGTCTTTTTGTCCTGGCTCCTTTGGTTTGGAAGCTATTGCTGGACGTTTGGCCTGTTTGGCAGCAAATGCTGCTCCGGCCTAGAAAAACCCTTTTGGTGCTCCATGGAGGTACATTTGAGTTTCCCAGGCAAACCAAAGCGGTGACAACAAAGTTGATAGTTTCTGTTTGCGTCTCCCCTGAGGAGGTTTCAGGCCAGCTATGTCTTTTTGTCCTGGCTCCTTTGGTTTGGAAGCTATTGCTGGACGTTTGGCATGTTTGGCAGCAAATGCTGCTCCGGCCGAGAAAAACCCTTTTGGTGCACCAGGGAGGTACATTTGAGTTTCCCAGGCAAACCAAAGCGGTGACACCAAAGTTGATAGTTTCTGTTTGCGTCTCCCCTGAGGAGGTGTCAGGCCAGCTATGTCTTTCAGTCCTGGCTCCTTTGGTTTGGAAGCTATTGCTGGACGTTTGGCATGTTTGGCAGCAAATGCTGCTCCAGAACGAGAAAAACACTTTTGGTGCACCAGGGAAGTACATTTCAGTTTCCCAGGCAAACGAAAGCTGTGAGACCAATGTTGATAGTGTCTGTTTGTGTCTCCCCTGAGGAGCTTTCAGGCCAGCTATGTCTTTCAGTCCTGGCTCCTTTGGTTTGGGAGCTCTTGCTTGACGTTTGGCAGCAAATGCTGCTCCGGCCGAGAAAAACACTTTTGGTACACCAGGGAGGTACATTTGAGTTTCCCAGGCAAACGAAAGCGGTGAGACCAATGTTTATAGTTTCTTTTTTTGTCTCCCCTGAGGAGGTTTCAGGCCAGCGATGTCTTTCATTCCTGGCTCCTTTGGTTTGGAAGCTATTGCTGGACGTTTGGCAGCAACTTCTGCTCCGGCCGAGAAAAACACTTTTGGTGCACCAGGGAGGTAGATTTGAGTTTCCCAGGCAAACGAATGTGGTGACACCAAAGTTGAAAGTTTCTGTTTGTGTCTCCCGTGAGGAGGTTTCAGGCCAGTTCTCTCTCTGAGTCCTGGCTTCATTTGGTTTGGAAGCTATTGCTGGACGTTTGGCATGTTTGGCAGGAAATGATGTTCCGCCGGAGAAAAACAGTTTTGGTGCACCAGGGAGGTACATTTGAGTTTCCCAGGCAAACCAAAGCGGTGACACCAAAGCTTATTGTTTCCTTTCGCAACTGCACGGCGGCCTGTTTCAGGAACGGCACATCGATCTAACCCAGGTCGCGCGGACCACTTGCACACAGACATCAATATGATGGATGGCAAAATGGCGTTTATTAACAGGTAACACAGCCTTATATAGCTGAGGTTTGGGACGTCACTTCCGCCTGCTTGCTACCAGCTATAGGGGAGGGGCCTTACCTTCCCGCATATCACGTGATCTTCCGACCGCCAGGCTCTAGCTAGCAACATTTCTGCAACATATCCCCCCTCCCTATGCCTAACCAAATTACAATAATAACAATGGGGTGTAACCTGAGGTAGCTTAGGGATAACATTAAACTTGAGTGCACAGTGAACCAGTACTGGGGGTAACATTGAATGGGAGTATGGGGTCCCGCAGGACCACACAAAGTCATTGCAGCCCCCACCCCCGCGGAGGCTATTTTGCCGTCATCTGGATTCTGCCAGTGCGGGACTCCCAGGCTTGGACAGGACACTTGCCACTGGGGTGTACAGGTTACAGGGGTGTCCGACGATCCAGTCCTGTAAACAGAAACTCATAACTTTTGTTAAAGAAAGTTGAACAAAAACCTCAGTCCTTATTTAACTAACACTGAAAGTTGTCCCATAAACGAAACGCTATACAACAAAATGTGGCAATCTAAAAATGTTTTCTGCACACCTGCTGTGACACGTTCACTTACTTCCTGGTTTGAGGCGGTCTGTCCACCTGCCTTCAAGGATTAACAAATACTTCTAATTTTTCTGTTTCATGGGAATTTCAAGGATACTGTCAGGGCCTGTGTCTTTGCGAGGAGAGCCAGGTTGCCGGGAGGCCGGCTGTCCTCCTTCACAATTTTTCTTTTTTAGTATCTGCACAAAAGCTGCTTTTAGAGGTATCAGCAAGGGCCCTTTGCTGAAAGCTCAACAAGCATGGCAGTAAATGTACCGAATTACCAAATCCAATAATCCAAATTTGACCACTGACAATATCCATCCTGAAATTTCCCACTCCTGAAACACATTGTCCAATTTCCCCCTGCTTTTCGCCAATCAGGAGTGTCAGAGGCGCAGGTAACTTCAGCCTCACATTTCTGTGTTGGCACCAATTGCAGCCTGTGACCTTAGGCTGTGCAGAAATCCTTATTTCTCTCATTTTTATTTACCACAAACATACACATATTTTAAACTATTCAGAATGTCCTGCAGCAAAACTCGTAGTCCACCGTGGCTGCACTTGGAACCCTTGACTTCCATTGCTGTGGTCGGGATCCCGTCCTGGTTCTTGATTTCTTCCGGATCCATGGCATCTCTAGTGACACAGGCAGATCTTGCTGGTCTTGGTTAGCTTTTTCAACTGCGTCACAGGGTGCCTTGGGCTCAGTCAAAGTTAGAAGATTAAAGGCAGTCAGTTGTACGTTTGTTTTCCAAAAGCATCATACAGGGGGACCATGATTTCTGGAGGGCTCAAGGACAATCACAGTTGTCCTCCCGTTCTTGTCATCCCTCCCCCATCAAAAATGAACCTACAAGTTTGTTTTATAACAAGCCTCCAACCCGTGAGAGGAGTTTTTCCCCCTTGCGGTCTCTCTTTACTGCGGCTTTCGGCTCTGTGATGGGTTGCGAGCCTCTCGTCCCCGCTGGTGTCTGATCCGCAGTTGGAACTTGACTGACTGGTTCTCTGACTCCGGCCCCGCCCACTTCCCTTGCGGGCAGGCCGTCCACTCTGATCCCGGCTACTGCTCTGACCCGGGCTAGTGTCTGCTCCAGAGTCAGAACTCGACTGACTGGTACTCCGGCCCCGCCCACTTCCCTTGCGGGCTGGCCGTCCCCTCCCTCTTGCCTCACCCCGCCCTTTGCTCCGGGCGGGGGGTGCGTTTGCCCTATTCAAATAGCCGCTCTGATCGGCTCTCCGCCCCTCACTTGCGCTCCCCTCCCAATCCAATTTGTGCGCCTTCTCCCTGTTCCCGCCGAAGGCATCCTCGCTCCGCTCTTCCCCTTGCCCCTCGGCGCCATCTTGGGGCGCACGCGGCGGTGTTCCATGCCACGTGTCCTCCAACTCTAATTTCTCTACGGCATCTCTGGCCTCCTCGGCCGACCCGTTCCGCCAGCGGTACTGGTCCATGCCATTTATTTTCCCGGCAACTCTGGCCTCCTCGGCCGACCCGTTCCGCCAGCGGTAGTGGTCCATGCCATTTATTTTCCCGGCATCTCTGGCCTCCTCGGCCGACCCGTTCCGCCAGCGGTACTGGTCCATGCCATATATTTTTCCGGCATCTCTGGCTTCCACAGCCGACTCATCCCGCCCGCAGCAGGGGTCCATGCCGTATTTTTTCCCGGCATCTCTGGCTTCCAAAGCCGACCCTTCCCGCCTACGGCGGTGGTCCATGCCATACATCTCCGGGGCACCCCTGGTCTCCTCAGCAGACCCGCCCCGCCACTTATATAACTTAAATACGACCTTCGCAAGGGCTTCCATCCTCCTTGAAGGTCCGGGAGCGTCCTCCCCGCCGGGCTGGTCCAGCCGCTCCGGCCGCCGTTCACCAGAATCCAGGCGAAATCCCGTTCCCGGGTTTTATTCCCGGGTTTGCGGCACCATTATGTTGCCTTTCGCAACTGCACGGCGGCCTGTTTCAGGAACGGCACATCGACCAAACCCAGGTCGCGCGGACCACTTGCACACAGACATCAATATGATGGATGGCAAAATGGCGTTTATTAACAGGTAACACAGCCTTATATAGCTGAGGTTTGGGACGTCACTTCCGCCTGCTTGCTACCGGCTATAGGGGAGGGGCCTTACCTACCCGCATATCACGTGATCTTCCGACCGCCAGGCCCTAGCTAGCAACATTTCTGCAACACTTATAGTTTCTGTTTGTGTCTCCCCTGATGAGATTTCAGGCCAGGTATGTCTTTAGTCCTGGATCCTTTGGACTGGAATCTATTGCTGGACGTTTGGCATGTTTGGCAGCAAATGATGTTCCGCCTGAGAAAAACACTTTTGGTGCACCATGGAGGTACATTTGAGTTTCCCAGGCAAACCAAATCGGTGACACCAAAGTTATAGTTTCTGTTTGTGCCTCCCCTGAGGAGGTTTCAGGCCAGCTATGTTTCTCAGTCCTGGCTCCTTTGGTTTGGAAGGTATTGCTGGACGTTTGGCAGCAAATGCTGCTCCGGCCGAGAAAAACACTTTTTGTGCACCATGGAGGTACATTTGAGTTTCCCAGGCAAAAGAAATAGGTGACACCAAAGTTTATAGTTTCTGTTTGTGTCTCCCCTGAGGAGGTTTCAGGCCAGATCTGTCTTTAAGTCCTGGCTTCTTTTGGTTTGGAAGCTATTGCTGGACGTTTGGCATGTTTGGCAGCAAATGCTGCTCCGCCCGAGAAAAACACTTTTGGTGCACCATGGAGGTACATTTGAGTTTCCCAGGCAAACCAAAGCGGTGACACCAAAGTTATAGTTTCTGTTTGTGCCTCCCCTGAGGAGGTTTCAGGCCAGCTATGTTTCTCAGTCCTGGCTCCTTTGGTTTGGAAGGTATTGCTGGACGTTTGGCAGCAAATGCTGCTCCGGCCGAGAAAAACACTTTTTGTGCACCATGGAGGTACATTTGAGTTTCCCAGGCAAAAGAAATAGGTGACACCAAAGTTTATAGTTTCTGTTTGTGTCTCCCCTGAGGAGGTTTCAGGCCAGATCTGTCTTTAAGTCCTGGCTTCTTTTGGTTTGGAAGCTATTGCTGGACGTTTGGCATGTTTGGCAGCAAATGCTGCTCCGGCCGAGAAAAACACTTTTGGTGCACCATGCAGGTACATTTGAGTTTCCCAGGCAAACGAAAGCAGTGACACCAAAGTTTCTAGTTTCTGTTTGTGTCTCCCCTGAGGAGGTTTCAGGCCAGCAATGTCTTTCAGTACTATCTCTTTTGGTTTGGAAGCTTTTGCTGGACGTTTGGCATGTTTGGCAGCAAATGCTGCTTCATCCGAGAAAAACACTTTTGGTGCACCATGCACGTCCATTTGAGTTTCCCAGGCAAACGAAAGCAGTGACACCAAAGTTTCTAGTTTCTGTTTGTGTCTCCCCTGAGGAGGTTTCAGGCCAGCTATGTCTTTCAGTAATATCTCTTTTGGTTTGGAAGCTATTGCTGGACGTTTGGCATGTTTGGCAGCAAATGCTGCTTCGTCCGAGAAAAACACTTTTGGTGCACCATGGAGGTACATTTGAGTTTCCCAGGCAAACCAAAGCGGTGACACCAATGTTGATAGTTTCTGTTTTTGTCTCCCCTGAGGAGGTTTCAGGCCAGCTATGTCTTTCAGTCCTGGCTCCTTTGGTTTGGAAGCTATTGCTGGACGTTTGGCATGTTTGGCAGCAAATGCTGCTCCGCCCGAGAAAAACACTTTTGGTGCCCCAGGGCGGTACATTTGAGTTTCCCAGGCAAACGAAAGCGGTGAGACCAATGTTTACAGTTTCTGTTTGTGTCTCCCCTG
Organism: Laterallus jamaicensis coturniculus; assembly: GCA_022605575.1. Taxonomy (NCBI): domain Eukaryota; kingdom Metazoa; phylum Chordata; class Aves; order Gruiformes; family Rallidae; genus Laterallus; species Laterallus jamaicensis. The sequence continues at coordinate 3,042,591 of JAKCOX010000070.1, read as the reverse complement.
AGGAGGTTTCAGGACAGCTATGTCATTCAGTCCTGGCTCCTTTGGTTTGGAAGCTATTGCTGGACGTTTGGCAGCAAATTCTGCTCAGGCCGAGAAAAACACTTTTGGTGCACCATGGAGGTACCTTTGAGTTTCCCAGGCAAACGAAATAGGTGACACCAAAGTTTATAGTTTCTCTTTGTGTCTCCCCTGAGGAGGTTTCAGGCCAGCTATGTCTTTCAGTCCTGGCTCCTTTGGTTTGGAAGCTATTGCTGGACGTTTGGCATGTTTGGCAGCAAATGCTGCTCCGGCCGAGAAAAACACTTTTGGTACACCAGGGAGGTACATTTGAGTTTCCCAGGCAAACGAAATAGGTGACACCAAAGTTGATAGTTTCTGTTTGTGTCTCCCCTGAGGAGGTTTCAGGCCAGCTATGTCTTTCAGTCCTGCCTCTTTTGGTTTGGAAGCTATTGCTGGACGTTTGGCATGTTTGGCAGCAAATGATGTTCTGCCTGAGAAAAACACTTTTGGTGCACCATGCAGGTACATTTGAGTTTCCCAGGCAAACCAAAGCGGTGACACCAAAATGGTAGTTTCTGTTTGTGTCTCCACTGAGGATGTTTCAGGCCAGCTCTGTCTTTCAGTCCTGGCTCCTTTAGTTTGGAAGCTATTGCTGGCCGTTTGGCATGTTTGGCAGCAAATGCTTCTCCGGCCGAGAAAAACACTTTTGGTGCACCATGGAGGAACATTTAAGTTTCCCAGGCAAACGAAAGCGGTGACACCAAAGTTGATAGTTTCAGTTTGTGTCTCCCCTGAGGAGGTTTCAGGCCAGCTATGTCTTTCAGTCCTGGCTCCTCTGGTTTCGAAGCTATTGCTGGACGTTTGGCATGTTTGGCAGCAAATGCTGCTTCGACCGAGAGAAACACTTTTGGTGCACCATGGAGGTACATATGAGTTTCCCAGGCAAACGAAAGCGGTGACACCAAAGTTGATAGTTTCTGTTTGTGTCTCCCCTGTGGAGGTTTCAGGCCAGCTATGTCTTTCAGTCCAGGCTCATTTGGTTTGGAAGCTATTGCTGGACGTTTGTCAGCAAACTCTGCTCCGGCCGGGAAAAACACTTTTGGTGCACCATGGAGGTACATTTGAGTTTCCCAGGCAAATGAAAGCGGTGACACCAATGTTGATAGTTTCTGATTGTGTCTCCCCTTAGGAGGTTTCAGGCCAGATCTGTCTTTAAGTCCTGGCTTCTTTTGGTTTGGAAGCTATTGCTGGACGTTTGGCATGTTTGGCAGCAAATGCTGCTCCGCCCGAGAAAAACACTTTTGGTGCACCATGGAGGTACATTTGAGTTTCCCAGGCAAACGAAAGCGGTGAGACCAATGTTTATAGTTTCTGTTTGTGTCTCCCCTGAGGAGGTTTCAGGCCAGCTATGTCATTCAGTCCTGGCTCCTTTGGTTTGGAAACTATTGCTGGACGTTTGGCAGCAAATGCTGCTCAGGCCGAGAAAAACACTTTTGGTGCACCATGGAGGTACCTTTGAGTTTCCCAGGCAAACGAAAAAGGTGACACCAAAGTTTATAGTTTCTCTTTGTGTCTCCCCTGAGGAGGTTTCAGGCCAGCTATGTCTTTCAGTCCTGGCTCCTTTGGTTTGGAAGCTATTGCTGGACGTTTGGCATGTTTGGCAGCAAATGCTGCTCCGGCCGAGAAAAACACTTTTGGTACACCAGGGAGGTACATTTGAGTTTCCCAGGCAAACCAAAGCGGTGACACCAATGTTGATAGTTTCTGTTTTTGTCTCCCCTGAGGAGGTTTCAGGCCAGCTATGTCTTTCAGTCCTGGCTCCTTTGGTTTGGAAGCTATTGCTGGACGTTTGGCATGTTTGGCAGCAAATGCTGCTCCGCCCGAGAAAAACACTTTTGGTGCCCCAGGGCGGTACATTTGAGTTTCCCAGGCAAACCAAAGCGGTGAGACCAAAGTTTAGAGTTTCTGTTTGTGTGTCCCCTGAGGAGGTTTCAGGCAACCTATGTCTTTCAGTCCTGGCTCCTTTGGTTTGGAAGCTATTGCTGGTCATTTGGCATGTTTGGCAGCAAATGCTGCTCCGGCCGAGAAAAACACTTTTGGTGCACCATAGAGGTACATTTGAGTTTCCCAGGCAAACCAAAGCGGTGACACCAAAGTTGATAGTTTCTGTTTGTGTCTCCCCTGAGGAGGTTTCAGGCCAGCTATGTCTTTCAGTCCTGCCTCTTTTGGTTTGGAAGCTATTGCTGGACGATTGGCAGCAAATGCTGCTCCGGCCGAGAAAAACACTTTTGGTGCACCAGGGAGGTACGTTTGAGTTTCCCAGGCAAACCAAAGCGGTGAGACCGAAGTTTATAGTTTCTGTTTGTGTCTCCCCTGAGGAGGTTTCAGGCCAGCTATGTCTTTCAGTCCTGGCTCCTTTGGTTTGGAGGCTATTGCAGGATGTTTGGCATGTTTGGCAGCAAATGCTGCTCCGGCCGTGATAAAATATTTTTATGCACCAGGGAGGTACATTTGAGTTTCCCAGGCAAACCAAAGCGGTGACACCAAAATGGTAGTTTCTGTTTGCGTCTCCCCTGAGGAGGTTTCAGGCCAGCTATGTCTTTCAGTCCTGGCTCCTTTGGTTTGGAAGCTATTGCTGGACGTTTGGCAGCAAATGCTGCTCTGGGCGAGAAAAACACTTTTGGTGCACAAGGGAGGTTCATTTGAGTTTCCCAGGCAAACGAAATAGGTGACACCAAAGTTGATAGTTTCTGTTTGTGTCTCCCCTGAGGAGGTTTCAGGCCAGCTATGTCTTTGAGTCCTGGCTCCTTTGGTTTGGAGCTGTTCCTGGACGTTTTGTAGCAAATGCTGCTCAGGCAGAGAAAACCACTTTTGGTGCACCATGGAGGTACATTTGAGTTTCCCAAGTAAACGAAAGAGGCGACACCGAAGTTCATGTTTTCTGTTTGTGTCTCCCCTGAGGAGGTTTCAGGCCAGCTATGTCTTTCAGTCCTGGCTCCTCTGGTTTGGAAGCTATTGCTGGACGTTTGGCATGTTTGGCAGCAAATGATTCTCCGGCCGAGAAAAACACTTTTGGTGCATCAGGGAGGAACATTTGAGTTTCCCTGGCAAACAAAAGCGGTGACACCTAAGCTTATAGTTTCTATTTGTGTCTCCCCTGTGGATGTTTCAGGCCAGCTCTGTCTTTCAGTCCTGGCTCCTTTGGTTTGGAAGCTTATGCTGGACGTTTGGCATGTTTGGCAGCAAATGCTGCTCTGGCCGAGAGAAACACTTTTGGTGCACCATGGAGGTACATTTGAGTTTCCCAGGCAAACCAAAGCAGTGACACCAAAGTTGATAGTTTCTGTTTGTGTCTCCCCTGAGGAGGTTACAGGCCAGCTATGTCTTTCAGTCCAGGCTCATTTGGTTTGGAAGCTATTGCTGGACGTTTGTCAGCAAACTCTGCTCCGGCCGGGAAAAACACTTTTGGTGCACCATGGAGGTACATTTGAGTTTCCCAGGCAAATGAAAGCGGTGACACCAATGTTGATAGTTTCTGATTGTGTCTCCCCTTAGGAGGTTTCAGGCCAGCTATGTCCTTCAGTCCTAGCTCCTTTGGTTTGGAAGCTACTGCTGGACGTTTTGTGGCAACTGCTGCATCGGCTGAGAAAAACACTTTTGATGCACCATGGAGGTACATTTGAGTTTCCCAGGCAAACGAAAGCCGTGACACCAAAGTTGATAGTTTCTGTTTGTGTCTCCCCTGAGGAGGTATCAGGCCAGCTATGTCTTTCAGTTCTGGCTCCTTTGGTTTGGAGCTATTGCTGGACGTTTTGTAGCAAATGCTGCTCCGGCCGAGAAAAACACTTTTGGTGCACCATGGAGGTACATTTGAGTTTCCCAGGCAAACAAAAGCGGTGACACCTAAGCTTATAGTTTCTGTTTGTGTCTCCCCTGAGGAGGTTTCAGGCCAGCTATGTCTTTGAGTCCTGGCTCCTTTGGTTTGGAGCTGTTCCTGGACGTTTTGTAGCAAATGCTGCTCAGGCAGAGAAAACCACTTTTGGTGCACCATGGAGGTACATTTGAGTTTCCCAAGTAAACGAAAGAGGCGACACCGAAGTTCATGGTTTCTGTTTGTGTCTCCCCTGAGGAGGTTTCAGGCCAGCTATTTCTTTCAGTCCTGGCTCCTTTGGTTTGCAAGCTATTGCTGGACGTTTAGTGGCAACTGCTGCATCGGCTGAGAAAAACACTTTTGGTGCACCATGGAGGTACATTTGAGTTTCCCAGGCAAACGAAAGCGGTGACACCAAAGTTGATAGCTTCTGTTTGTGTCTCCACTGAGGAGGTTTCAGGCCAGCAATGTCTTTCAGTCCTGGCTCCTTTGGTTTGGAAGCTATTGCTGGACGTTTTGCATGTTTGGCAGCAAATGCTGCTCCGGCCGAGAAAAACACTTTTGGTGCACCATGGAGGTACATTTGAGTTTCCCAGGCAAACGAAAGTTGTGAGACCAATGTTTATAGTGTCTGTTTGTGTCTCCCCTGAGGAGGTTTCAGGCCAGGTATGTCTTTCAGTCCTGGATCCTTTGGTTTGGAATCTATTGCTGGAACTTTTTGCATGTTTGGCAGCAAATGATGTTCCGCCTGAGAAAAACACTTTTGGTGCACCAGGGAGGTACATTTGAGTTTCCCAGGCAAACGAAAGCGGTGAAACCAATGTTTATAGTTTCTGTTTGTGTCTCCCCTGAGGAGGTTTCAGGCCAGCTATGTCTTTCAGTCCTGGCTCCTTTGGATTGGAGCTATTGCTGAACGTTTGGCAGCAAATGCTGCTCCGGCCAAGAAAAACACTTTTGGTGCACCATGGAGGTACATTTGAGTTTCCCAGGCAAACGAAAGCGGTGACACCTAAGCTTATAGTTTCTTTTTGTGTCTCCCCTGAGGAGTTTTCAGGGCAGCTATGTCTTTCAGTCCTGGCTCCTTTGGATTGGAAGCTATTGCTGGACGTTTGGCAGCAAATGCTGCTCCGGCAGAGAAAAACACTTTTGGTGCACCATGGAGGTACATTTCAGTTGCCCAGGTAAAAGAAATAGGTGACATCAAAGTTTTTAGTTTCTGTTTGTGTCTCCCCTGAGGAGTTTTCAGGCCAGCTATGTCTTTCAGTCCTGGATCCTTTGGTTTGGAAGCTATTGCTGGACGTTTGGCATGTTTGGCTGCAAATGCTGCTCCGGCCGAGAAAATCACTTTTGGTGCACCATGGAGGTACATTTCAGTTTCCCAGGCAAACGAAAACGGTGACAACAAAGTTGATAGTTTCTGTTTGTGTCTCCCCTGAGGAGGTTTCAGGCCAGCTATGTCTTTCAATCCTGACTCCTTTGGTTTGGAAGCTATTGCTGGACGTTTGGCATGTTTGGCTGCAAATGCTGCTCCGGCCGAGAAAATCACTTTTGGTGCACCATGGAGGTTCATTTGAGTTTCCCAGGCAAACGAAATAGGTGACACCAAAGTTGATAGTTTCTGTTTGTGTCTCCCCTGAGGAGGTTTCAGGGCAGCTATTTCTTTCAGACATGGCTCCTTTGGTTTGGAAGCTTATGCTGGACGTTTGGCATGTTTGGCAGCAAATGCTGCTCTGGCCGAGAGAAACACTTTTGGTGCACCATGGAGGTACATTTGAGTTTCCCAGGCAAACCAAAGCAGTGACACCAAAGTTGATAGTTTCTGTTTGTGTCTCCCCTGAGGAGGTTTCAGGCCAGCTATGTCTTTCAGTCCTGGCTCCTTTGGTTTGGAAGCTATTTCTTGACGTTTGGCATGTTTGGCAGCAAATGCTGCTTCGGCCGAGAGAAACACTTTTGGTGCACTTTGAGGTACATTTGAGTTTCCCACGCAAACAAAAGCGGTGATACCTAAGCTTATAGTTTCTGTTTGTGTCTCCCCTGAGGGGGTTTAAGGCCAGCTCTGTCTTTCAGTCCTGGCTCCTTTGGTTTGGAAGCTATTGCTGGCCGTTTGGCATGTTTGGCAGCAAATGCTTCTCCGGCCGAGAAAAACACTTTTGGTGCACCATGGAGGAACACTTAAGTTTCCCAGGCAAACAAAAGCGGTGACACCTAAGCTTATAGTTTCTGTTTGTGTCTCCACTGAGGATGTTTCAGGCCAGCTCTGTCTTTCAGTCCTGGCTCCTTTGGTTTGGAAGCTATTGCTGGACGTTTTGCATGTTTGGCAGCAAATGCTGCTCCGGCCGAGATAAAATATTTTGGTGCACCATGGAGGTACATTTGAGTTTCCCAGGCAAACGAAAGCGGTGACACCAAAGTTTATAGTTTCTGTTTGTGTCTCCCCTGAGGAGGTTTCAGGCCAGATCTGTCTTTAAGTCCTGGCTTCTTTTGGTTTGGAAGCTATTGCTGGACGTTTGGCATGTTTGGCAGCAAATGCTGCTCCGCCCGAGAAAAACACTTTTGGTGCACCATGGAGGTACATTTGAGTTTCCCAGGCAAATGAAAGCGGTGAGACCAATGTTTATAGTTTCTGTTTGTGTCTCCCCTGAGGAGGTTTCAGGCCAGCTATGTCATTCAGTCCTGGCTCCTTTGGTTTGGAAAATATTGCTGGACGTTTGGCAGCAAATGCTGCTCAGGCCGAGAAAAACACTTTTGGTGCACCATGGAGGTACCTTTGAGTTTCCCAGGCAAACGAAATAGGTGACACCAAAGTTTATAGTTTCTCTTTGTGTCTCCCCTGAGGAGGTTTCAGGCCAGCTATGTCTTTCAGTCCTGGCTCCTTTGGTTTGGAAGCTATTGCTGGACGTTTGGCATGTTTGGCAGCAAATGCTGCTCCGGCCGAGAAAAACACTTTTGGTACACCAGGGAGGTACATTTGAGTTTCCAAGGCAAACCAAAGCGGTGACACCAATGTTGATAGTTTCTGTTTGTGTCTCCCCTGAGGAGGTTTCAGGCCAGCTATGTCTTTCAGTCCTGGCTCCTTTGGTTTGGAAGCTATTGCTGGACGTTTGGCATGTTTGGCAGCAAATGCTGCTCCGCCCGAGAAAAACACTTTTGGTGCCCCAGGGCGGTACATTTGAGTTTCCCAGGCAAACGAAAGCGGTGAGACCAATGTTTATAGTTTCTGTTTGTGTCTCCCCTGAGGAGGTTTCAGGCCAGCTATGTCATTCAGTCCTGGCTCCTTTGGTTTGGAAACTATTGCTGGACGTTTGGCAGCAAATGCTGCTCAGGCCGAGAAAAACACTTTTGGTGCACCATGGAGGTACCTTTGAGTTTCCCAGGCAAACGAAATAGGTGACACCAAAGTTTATAGTTTCTCTTTGTGTCTCCCCTGAGGAGGTTTCAGGCCAGCTATGTCTTTCAGTCCTGGCTCCTTTGGTTTGGAAGCTATTGCTGGACGTTTGGCATGTTTGGCAGCAAATGCTGCTCCGGCCGAGAAAAACACTTTTGGTACACCAGGGAGGTACATTTGAGTTTCCCAGGCAAACGAAAGCGGTGACACCAAAGTTGATAGTTTCTGTTTGTGTCTCCCCTGAGGAGGTTTCAGGCCAGCTATGTCTTTCAGTCCTGCCTCTTTTGGTTTGGAAGCTATTGCTGGACGTTTGGCATGTTTGGCAGCAAATGATGTTCTGCCTGAGAAAAACACTTTTGGTGCACCATGCAGGTACATTTGAGTTTCCCAGGCAAACCAAAGCCGTGACTCCAAAGTTGATAGTTTCTCTTTGTGTCTCCTCTGAGGAGGTTACAGGCCAGCTATGTCATTCAGTCCTGGCTCCTTTGGTTTGGAAGCTATTGCAGGATGTTTGGCATGTTTGGCAGCAAATGCTGCTCCGGCCGTGATAAAATATTTTTATGCACAAGGGAGGTACATTTGAGTTTCCCAGGCAAACCAAAGCGGTGACACCAAAATGGTAGTTTCTGTTTGCGTCTCCCCTGAGGAGGTTTCAGGCCAGCTATGTCTTTCAGTCCTGGCTCCTTTGGTTTGGAAGCTATTGCTGGACGTTTGGCATGTTTGTGTCTCCCCTGAGGTGCAACAAAAGTGCGGGAGCAGCATTTGCTACAAAATATCCAGCAATAGCTCCAAAACCAAAGGAGCCAGGACTGAAAGGCATAGGTGCCCCGAAACCTCCTCAGGGGATACACAAGCAGAAACAATCAACTTTGGTGTCACCGCTTTCGTTTGCCTGGTAAACTCAAATGTACCTCCGTGGTGCACCAAAAGTGTTTTTCTCTGCCAGAGCAGCAGTTGCTGCCAAACATGCCAAACGTCCCGCAATAGCTTCTAAACCAAAGGACCCAGTACTGAATGACATAGCTGGCCTGTAACCTCCTCAGAGGAGACACAAAGAGAAACTATCAACTTTGGAGTCACGGCTTTGGTTTGCCTGGGAAACTCAAATGTACCTCCCTGGTGCACCAAAACTGTTTTTCTCGGCCAGAGCAGCATTTGCTGCCAAACGTCCAGCAATAGCTTCCAAACCAATGGAGCCAGGACTGAAAGACATAGCTGGCCTGAAACTTCCTCAGGGGAGACACAAACAGAAACTATCAACTTTGGTGTTTCCACTTTCGTTTGCCTGGGAAACTCAAACGTACTTCCCTGGTGCACCAAAATATTTTATCTCGACCGGAGCAGCATTTGCTGCCAAACATGCCAAACATCCTGCAATAGCTTCCAAACCAAATGAGCCAGGACTGAAAGACATAACTGGCCTGAAACCTCCTCAGGGGAGACACAAACAGAAACTATCAACATTGGTGTCACCACTTTGGTTTGCCTGGGAAACTCAAATTTACCTCCCTGGTGCACCAAAAGTGTTTTTTCTCGGCCGGAGCAGCATTTGCTGCCAAACATGCCAAACGTCCAGCAATAGCTTCCAAACCAAAGGAGTCAGGATTGAAAGACATAGCTGGCCTGAAACCTCCTCAGGGGAGACACAAACAGAAACTATCAACTTTGGTGTCACCGCTTTCGTTTGCCTGGGAAACTGAAATGTACCTCCCTGGTGCACCAAAAGTGTTTTTCTCGGCCGGAGCAGCATTTGCTACAAAACTTACAGGAACAGCTTCCAAACCAAAGGAGCCAGGACTGAAAGAAATAGCTGGCCTGAAACCTCCTCAGGGGAGACACAAACAGAAACTATCAACTTTGGTGTCACCGCTTTCGTTTGCCTGGGAAACTCAAATGTACCTCCATGGTGCACCAAAAGTGTTTTTCTCGGCCGGAGCAGCATTTGCTGCCAAACATGCCAAACGTCCAGCAATAGCTTCCAAACCAAAGGAGCCAGGACTGAAAGACATTGCTGGCCTGAAACCTCCTCAGGGGAGACACAAACAGAAACTATCAACATTGGTGTCACCGCTTTGGTTTGCCTGGGAAACTCAAATGTTCCTCCCTGGTGCACCAAAAGTGTTTTTCTCGGCCGGAGCAGCATTTGCTGCCAAACGTCCAGCAATAGCTTCCAAACCAAAGGAGCCAGGACTGAAAGACATAGCTGGCCTGAAACCTCCTCAGGGGAGACACAAACAGAAACTATCAACTTTGGTGTCACCGCTTTCGTTTGCCTGGGAAACTCAAATGTACCTCCATGGTGCACCAAAAAGTGTTTTTCTCGGCCGGAGCAGCATTTGCTGCCAAACATGCCAAACGTCCAGCAATAGCTTCCAAACCAAAGGAGCCAGGACTGAAAGACATAGCTGGCCTGAAACCTCCTCAGGGGAGACACAAACAGAAACTATCAACTTTGGTGTCACCGCTTTGGTTTGCTTGGGAAACTCAAATGTACCTCCATGGTGTACCAAATGTGTTTTTCTCGGACGGAGCAGCATTTGCTGCCAAACGTCCAGCAATAGCTTCCAAACCAAAGGAGCCAGGACTGAAAGACATAGCTGGCCTGAAACCTCCTCAGGGGAGACACAAACAGAAACTATCAACTTTGGTGTCACCGCTTTCATTTGCTTGGGAAACTCAGATGTACCTCCATGGTGCACCAAAAGTGTTTTTCTCGTCCGGAGCAGCATTTGCTGCCAAACATGCCAAACGTCCAGCAATAGCTTCCAATCCAAAGGAGCCAGGACTGAAAGACATAGCTGGCCTGAAACCTCCTCAGGGGAGACACAAACAGAAACTATCAACTTTGGTGTCACCGCTTTCGTTTGCCAGGGAAACTCAGATGTACCTCCATTGTGCAACAAAAGTTTTTTTCTCGGCCGGCGCAGCATTTGCTTCCAAACGTCCAGCAATAGCTTCCAAACCAAACAAGCCAGGACTGAAAGACATAGCTGGCCTGAAACCTCCTCAGGGGAGACACAAACAGAAACTATCAACTTTGGTGTCACTGCTTTTGTTTGCCTGGGAAACACAAATGTACCTCCATGGTGCACCAAATGTGTTTTTCTCGGCCGGAGCTGCATTTGCTGCCAAACATCCAGCAATAGCTTCCAAACCAAAGGAGCCAGGACTGAAAGACATAGCTGGCCTGAAACCTCCTCAGGGGAGTCACAAACAGAAACTATCAACTTTGGTGTCACTGCTTTTATTTGCCTGGGAAACCCAAATGTACCTCCATGGTGCACCAAATGTGTTTTTCTCGGCCGGAGCTGCATTTGCTGCTAAACATGCCAAACGTCCAGCAATAGCTTCCAAACCAAAGGAGCCAGGACTGAAAGACATAGCTGGCCTGAAACCTCCTCAGGGGAGACACAAACAGGAACTATCAACTTTGGTGTCACCGCTTTGGTTTGCCTGGGAAACTAAAATGTACCTCCATGGTGCACCAAATGGTTTTTTTTATCGGCCGGAGCAGCATTTGCTGCTAAACATGCCAAACGTCCAGCAATAGCTTCCAAACCAAAGGAGCCAGGACTGAAAGACATAGCTGGCCTGAAACCTCCTCAGGGGAGACACAAACAGAAACTATCAACTTTGGTGTCACGGCTTTGGTTTGCCTGGGAAACTCAAATGTACCTCCCTGGTGCACCAAAAGTGTTTTTCTCGGCCAGAGCAGCATTTGCTGCCAAACGTCCAGCAATAGCTTCCAAACCAAAGGAGCCAGGACTGAAAGACATAACTGGCCTGAAACCTCCTCAGGGGAGACACAAACAGAAACTATCAACTTTGGTGTCACCGCTTTCGTTTGCCTGGGAAAGTCAAATGAACCTCCCATGTACACCAAAAGTGTTTTTCTCGGCCGGAGCAGCATTTGCTACAAAACTTACAGGAACAGCTTCCAAACCAAAGGAGCCAGGACTGAAAGACATAGCTGGCCTGAAACCTCCTCAGGGGACACACAAACAGAAACTATCAACTTTGGTGTCACCGCTTTCGTTTGCCTGGGAAACTCAAATGTACCTCCATGGTGCACCAAAAGTGTTTTTCTCGGCCGGAGCAGCATTTGCTGCCAAACATGCCAAACGTCCAGCAATAGCTTCCAAACCAAAGGAGCCAGGACTGAAAGACATAGCTGGCCTGAAACCTCCTCAGAGGAGACACAAACAGAAACTATCAACTTTGGTGTCACGGCTTTGGTTTGCCTGGGAAACTCAAATGTACCTCCATGGTAACCCAAAACTGTTTTTCTCGGCCGGAGCAGAATTTGCTGCCAAACATGCCAAACGTCCAGCAATAGCTTCCAAACCAAAGGAGCCAGGACTGAAAGACATAGCTGGCCTGAAACCTTCTCAGGGGAGACACATACAGAAACTATAAACTTTGGTGTCACCGCTTTCGTTTACCTGGGCAACTCAGATGTACCTCCATTGTGCAACAAAAGTTTTTTTCTCGGCCGGCGCAGCATTTGCTGCCAAACGTCCAGCAATAGCTTCCAAACCAAAAGAGATAGTACTGAAAGACATTGCTGGCCTGAAACCTCCTCAGGGGAGACACAAACAGAAACTATCAACATTGGTGTCACCGCTTTGGTTTGCCTGGGAAACTCAAATGTTCCTCCCTGGTGCACCAAAAGTGTTTTTCTCGGCCGGAGCAGCATTTGCTGCCAAACGTCCAGCAATAGCTTCCAAACCAAAGGAGCCAGGACTGAAAGACATAGCTGGCCTGAAACCTCCTCAGGGGAGACACAAACAGAAACTATCAACTTTGGTGTCACCGCTTTCGTTTGCCTGGGAAACTCAAATGTACCTCCATGGTGCACCAAAAAGTGTTTTTCTTGTCCGGAGCAGCATTTGCTGCCAAACATGCCAAACGTCCAGCAATAGCTTCCAATCCAAAGGAGCCAGGACTGAAAGACATAGCTGGCCTGAAACCTCCTCAGGGGAGACACAAACAGAAACTATCAACTTTGGTGTCACCGCTTTCGTTTGCCAGGGAAACTCAGATGTACCTCCATTGTGCAACAAAAGTTTTTTTCTCGGCCGGCGCAGCATTTGCTTCCAAACGTCCAGCAATAGCTTCCAAACCAAACAAGCCAGGACTGAAAGACATAGCTGGCCTGAAACCTCCTCAGGGGAGACACAAACAGAAACTATCAACTTTGGTGTCACTGCTTTTGTTTGCCTGGGAAACACAAATGTACCTCCATGGTGCACCAAATGTGTTTTTCTCGGCCGGAGCTGCATTTGCTGCTAAACATGCCAAACGTCCAGCAATAGCTTCCAAACCAAAGGAGCCAGGACTGAAAGACATAGCTGGCCTGAAACCTCCTCAGGGGAGACACAAACAGGAACTATCAACTTTGGTGTCACCGCTTTGGTTTGCCTGGGAAACTAAAATGTACCTCCATGGTGCACCAAATGGTTTTTTTTATCGGCCGGAGCAGCATTTGCTGCTAAACATGCCAAACGTCCAGCAATAGCTTCCAAACCAAAGGAGCCAGGACTGAAAGACATAGCTGGCCTGAAACCTCCTCAGGGGAGACACAAACAGAAACTATCAACTTTGGTGTCACGGCTTTGGTTTGCCTGGGAAACTCAAATGTACCTCCCTGGTGCACCAAAAGTGTTTTTCTCGGCCAGAGCAGCATTTGCTGCCAAACGTCCAGCAATATCTTCCAAACCAAAGGAGCCAGGACTGAAAGACATAACTGGCCTGAAACCTCCTCAGGGGAGACACAAACAGAAACTATCAACTTTGGTGTCACCGCTTTCGTTTGCCTGGGAAAGTCAAATGAACCTCCCTGGTACACCAAAAGTGTTTTTCTCGGCCGGAGCAGCATTTGCTACAAAACTTACAGGAACAGCTTCCAAACCAAAGGAGCCAGGACTGAAAGACATAGCTGGCCTGAAACCTCCTCAGGGGACACACAAACAGAAACTATCAACTTTGGTGTCACCGCTTTCGTTTGCCTGGGCAACTCAAATGTACCTCCATGGTGCACTGTCACGATCCACAACCTAGACAAGACTTTGGTTTGGCAGAGGCTAAACCCCCTTGCGTTCCAGCCGAACCTCAGATCGCTCTGGGTGGCTGGGGGCGGCTGGGCTTAACCCCTGAGTGATGTCCAATCACTAGGTGTTTTATCGTGAATAAGTTCTTAATTAAATTCTCGGAGAACAGAATTGAGACTCGAAACCGAGTCAAGGTGAAGGTTGTTTTATTTAGAAAGAAACGTGCAGGGAAAGGGGGGAAGAAAGAAAACGGGGGTGAAAAAGAGAGATAGAAAGAGAGAGAGTGTGGAAAAAAGGAAGAGGGGTGAGGGGAGGCTATATCTACCACCACGAGGCTACGGCATTCCGTCCGATGGCAGAGTATTCTCTGGGTCTGATGGGATAGGAGAGCGCTCCCTTCGTTGTTCCACCATGACGAAGTATGAAGATAAAGAGAGTGATTTCTCTCGTTGCACCCTGTTGTGGTTTAACCCTCAGCGGAAAGCTGAGGCCACAAAGGTCAGACCAAAAAGCCCCCTTACCTCTTTAAGAGGTGGAGGATGGGCGAACGAAGGAGCTGCAGAGCCAGAGGAAAAAAAAACCACAGGCTTGCAAGGTTAGGATAAGGATAGTTTACTAAACAACAGGGAAAAGTATGAAAACAACTAACTACTGTGCTATTATTATATACAGTGCAAACCTCTCCCCACACTATATCATTTGAGCCATGCCCGAACCGATTCAGATTCCCGAACGCAGCACTCCCCGAGCCCAGCACCACCGAGCACCCCCCTCACCACCGCCTGCCACGCCGATCCCAGAGAGAGAGAGAGAGAACCCGGAACTCCCACACGCCTGCTCAGACCGGCACTTCCCGAGCCCAGCAGTTTCTGATAGGTCCGGAGTCTCCCCCGGAACTGGCACTGCGTCTGCCCAGACCGGGACTTCCCGTGCCTGGGTCCGAAGTCGCCCCTGCAAAAGGGGGGGGGGGGGGCAGCCTGTCGGATCATGATGCAATTGGTATGGAATACTCTCAGGGCCAACACAGCCTGCTGCTGGGCTGAACCCAGGACACACCCCTTTTTGTAGGGGTAACGCTCCTTTGTCTCAGTACAAGCTTCCACCTGGCCTGTGGGAATGCTCCAGGGTGGATGACGGGAGTGTCCAATGTGTGAATGGCTCCCGATGTGTGCTCCTGATAGTGGAACAATGGCTCCTGATGTGTGAATGGTTCCTGATGTCTCTCTTCTGGGTGGCTTGTTGAATAGTCATTAGATTCTCGAAAGCCTGGGCCTGACCAGTGGTGATGTAGTGTCTTAGGAATGGGGTTTGGTAAGGTGAGAGGAGAAGAGGGGGGGGGGTCGGTTCTGTTGGCAATTGTAAGGCATAATTCCAGTACCTTACATGCACCAAAATTGTTTTTCTCGTTCTGGAGCAGCATTTGCTGCCAAACATATCAAACGTCCAGCAATAGCTTCCAAACAAAAGGAGCCAGGACTGAAAGACATAGCTGGCCTGAAACCTCCTTAGGGGAGACACAAACAGAAACTATCAACTTTGGTGTCACTGCTTTGGTTTGCCTGGGAAACTCAAATGTACCTCCCTGGTGCACCAAAAGTGTTTTTCTCGGCCGGAGCAGCATTTGCTGCCAAACATGCCAAACGTCCAGCAATAGCTTCCAAACCAAAGGAGCCAGGACTGAAAGACATAGCTGGCCTGAAACCTCCTCAGGGGACACACAAACAGAAACTATCAATTTTGGTGTCACCGCTTTCATTTGCTTGGGAAACTCAGATGTACCTCCATGGTGCACCAAAAGTGTTTTTCTCGGCCAGAGCAGCATTTGCTGCCAAACATGCCAAACGTCCAGCAATAGCTTCCAAACCAAAGGAGCCAGGACTGAAAGACATAGCTGGCCTGAAACCTCCTCAGGGGAGACACAAACAGAAACTATCAACTTTGGTGTCACCGCTTTCGTTTGCCTGGGCAACTCAAATGTACCTCCATGGTGCACCAAATGTGTTTTTATCGGCCGGAGCAGCAGTTGCTGCCAAACGTCCGGCAATAGCTTCCAAACCAAAGGAGCCAGGACTGAAAGATATAGCTGTCCTGAAACCTCCTCAGGGGAGACACAAACAGAAACTATCAACATTGGTGTCACCGCTTTGCTTTGCCTGGGAAACTCAAATGTTCCTCCCTGGTGCACCAAAAGTGTTTTTCTCGGCCGGAGCAGCATTTGCTGCCAAACGTCCAGCAATAGCTTCCAAACCAAAGGAGCCAGGACTGAAAGACATAGCTGGCCTGAAACCTCCTCAGGGGAGAATGAAACGGAAACTATCAACTTTGGTGTCACCGCTTTCGTTTGCCTGGGAAACTCAAATGTACCTCCATGGTGTACCAAATGTGTTTTTCTCGGACGGAGCAGCATTTGCTGCCAAACGTCCAGCAATAGCTTCCAAACCAAAGGAGCCAGGACTGAAAGACATAGCTGGCCTGAAACCTCCTCAGGGGAGACACAAACAGAAACTATCAACTTTGGTGTCACCGCTTTCATTTGCTTGGGAAACTCAGATGTACCTCCATGGTGCACCAAAAGTGTTTTTCTCGTCCGGAGCAGCATTTGCTACCAAACATGCCAAACGTCCAGCAATAGCTTCCAATCCAAAGGAGCCAGGACTGAAAGACATAGCTGGCCTGAAACCTCCTCAGGGGAGACACAAACAGAAACTATCAACTTTGGTGTCACCGCTTTCGTTTGCCAGGGAAACTCAGATGTACCTCCATTGTGCAACAAAAGTTTTTTTCTCGGCCGGCGCAGCATTTGCTTCCAAACGTCCAGCAATAGCTTCCAAACCAAACAAGCCAGGACTGAAAGACATAGCTGGCCTGAAACCTCCTCAGGGGAGACACAAACAGAAACTATCAACTTTGGTGTCACTGCTTTTGTTTGCCTGGGAAACACAAATGTACCTCCATGGTGCACCAAATGTGTTTTTCTCGGCCGGAGCTGCATTTGCTGCCAAACATCCAGCAATAGCTTCCAAACCAAAGGAGCCAGGACTGAAAGACATAGCTGGCCTGAAACCTCCTCAGGGGAGTCACAAACAGAAACTATCAACTTTGGTGTCACTGCTTTTGTTTGCCTGGGAAACCCAAATGTACCTCCATGGTGCACCAAATGTGTTTTTCTCGGCCGGAGCTGCATTTGCTGCTAAACATGCCAAACGTCCAGCAATAGCTTCCAAACCAAAGGAGCCAGGACTGAAAGACATAGCTGGCCTGAAACCTCCTCAGGGGAGACACAAACAGGAACTATCAACTTTGGTGTCACCGCTTTCATTTGCCTGGGAAACTCAAATGTACCTCCATGGTGCACCAAATGGTTTTTTTTATCGGCCGGAGCAGCATTTGCTGCTAAACATGCCAAACGTCCAGCAATAGCTTCCAAACCAAAGGAGCCAGGACTGAAAGACATAGCTGGCCTGAAACCTCCTCAGGGGAGACACAAACAGAAACTATCAACTTTGGTGTCACGTCTTTGGTTTGCCTGGGAAACTCAAATGTACCTCCCTGGTGCACCAAAAGTGTTTTTCTCGGCCAGAGCAGCATTTGCTGCCAAACGTCCAGCAATAGCTTCCAAACCAAAGGAGCCAGGACTGAAAGACATAGCTGGCCTGAAACTTCCTCAGGGGAGACACAAACAGAAACTATCAACTTTGGTGTTTCCACTTTTGTTTGCCTGGGAAAGTCAAATGAACCTCCCTGGTACACCAAAAGTGTTTTTCTCGGCCGGAGCAGCATTTGCTGCCAAACGTCCAGCAATAGCTTCCAAACCAAAGGAGCCAGGACTGAAAGACATAGCTGGCCTGAAACCTCCTCAGGGGAGAATGAAACGGAAACTATCAACTTTGGTGTCACCGCTTTCGTTTGCCTGGGAAACTCAAATGTACCTCCATGGTGCACCAAAAAGTTTTTTTCTCGGCCGGAGCAGCATTTGCTGCCAAACATGCCAAACGTCCAGCAATAGCTTCCAAACCAAAGGAGCCAGGACTGAAAGACATAGCTGGCCTGAAACCTCCTCAGGGGAGACACAAACAGAAACTATCAACTTTGGTGTCACCGCTTTGGTTTGCTTGGGAAACTCAAATGTACCTCCATGGTGTACCAAATGTGTTTTTCTCGGACGGAGCAGCATTTGCTGCCAAACGTCCAGCAATAGCTTCCAAACCAAAGGAGCCAGGACTGAAAGACATAGCTGGCCTGAAACCTCCTCAGGGGAGACACAAACAGAAACTATCAACTTTGGTGTCACCGCTTTCATTTGCTTGGGAAACTCAGATGTACCTCCATGGTGCACCAAAAGTGTTTTTCTCGTCCGGAGCAGCATTTGCTACCAAACATGCCAAACGTCCAGCAATAGCTTCCAATCCAAAGGAGCCAGGACTGAAAGACATAGCTGGCCTGAAACCTCCTCAGGGGAGACACAAACAGAAACTATCAACTTTGGTGTCACCGCTTTCGTTTGCCAGGGAAACTCAGATGTACCTCCATTGTGCAACAAAAGTTTTTTTCTCGGCCGGCGCAGCATTTGCTTCCAAACGTCCAGCAATAGCTTCCAAACCAAACAAGCCAGGACTGAAAGACATAGCTGGCCTGAAACCTCCTCAGGGGAGACACAAACAGAAACTATCAACTTTGGTGTCACTGCTTTTGTTTGCCTGGGAAACACAAATGTACCTCCATGGTGCACCAAATGTGTTTTTCTCGGCCGGAGCAGCATTTGCTGCCAAACATCCAGCAATAGCTTCCAAACCAAAGGAGCCAGGACTGAAAGACATAGCTGGCCTGAAACCTCCTCAGGGGAGTCACAAACAGAAACTATCAACTTTGGTGTCACTGCTTTTGTTTGCCTGGGAAACCCAAATGTACCTCCATGGTGCACCAAATGTGTTTTTCTCGGCCGGAGCTGCATTTGCTGCTAAACATGCCAAACGTCCAGCAATAGCTTCCAAACCAAAGGAGCCAGGACTGAAAGACATAGCTGGCCTGAAACCTCCTCAGGGGAGACACAAACAGGAACTATCAACTTTGGTGTCACCGCTTTCATTTTCCTGGGAAACTCAAATGTACCTCCATGGTGCACCAAATGGTTTTTTTTATCGGCCGGAGCAGCATTTGCTGCTAAACATGCCAAACGTCCAGCAATAGCTTCCAAACCAAAGGAGCCAGGACTGAAAGACATAGCTGGCCTGAAACCTCCTCAGGGGAGACACAAACAGAAACTATCAACTTTGGTGTCACGTCTTTGGTTTGCCTGGGAAACTCAAATGTACCTCCCTGGTGCACCAAAAGTGTTTTTCTCGGCCAGAGCAGCATTTGCTGCCAAACGTCCAGCAATAGCTTCCAAACCAAAGGAGCCAGGACTGAAAGACATAGCTGGCCTGAAACTTCCTCAGGGGAGACACAAACAGAAACTATCAACTTTGGTGTTTCCACTTTTGTTTGCCTGGGAAAGTCAAATGAACCTCCCTGGTACACCAAAAGTGTTTTTCTCGGCCGGAGCAGCATTTGCTGCCAAACGTCCAGCAATAGCTTCCAAACCAAATGAGCCAGGACTGAAAGACATAACTGGCCTGAAACCTCCTCAGGGGAGACACAAACAGAAACTATCAACTTTGGTGTCACCGCTTTCGTTTGCCTGGGAAAGTCAAATGAACCTCCCTGGTACACCAAAAGTGTTTTTCTCGGCCGGAGCAGCATTTGCTACAAAACTTACTGGAACAGCTTCCAAACCAAAGGAGCCAGGACTGAAAGACATAGCTGGCCTGAAACCTCCTCAGGGGAGACACAAACAGAAACTATCAACTTTGGTGTCACCGCTTTCATTTGCTTGGGAAACTCAGATGTACCTCCATGGTACACCAAAAGTGTTTTTCTCGGCCGGAGCAGCATTTGCTGCCAAACGTCCAGCAATAGCTTCCAAACCAAAGGAGCCAGGACTGAAAGACATAGCTGGCCTGAAACCTCCTCAGGGGAGACACAAACAGAAACTATCAACTTTGGTGTCACTGCTTTGGTTTGCCTGGGAAACTCAAATGTACCTCCCTGGTGCACCAAAAGTGTTTTTCTCGGCCGGAGCAGCATTTGCTGCCAAACATGCCAAACGTCCAGCAATAGCTTCCAAATCAAAGGAGCCAGGACTGAAAGACATAGCTTGCCTAAAACCTCCTCAGGGGAGAAACAAACAGAAACTATCAACTTTGGTGTCACCGCTTTGGTTTGCCTGGGAAACTCAAATGTACCTCCCTGGTGTACCAAAAGTGTTTTTCTCGGCCGGAGCAGCATTTGCTGCCAAACATGCCAAACGTCCATCAATAGCTTCCAAACCAAAGGAGCCAGGACTGAAAGACATAGCTGGCCTGAAACCTCCTCAGGGGACACACAAACAGAAACTATCAACTTTGGTGTCACCGCTTTCATTTGCTTGGGAAACTCAGATGTACCTCCATGGTGCACCAAAAGTGTTTTTCTCGGCCGGAGCAGCATTTGCTGCCAAACATGCCAAACGTCCAGCAATACCTTCCAAACCAAAGGAGCCAGGACTGAAAGACATAGCTGGCCTGAAACCTCCTCAGGGGAGACACAGACAGAAACTATCAACTTTGGTGTCACCGCTTTCGTTTGCCTGGGCAACTTAAATGTACCTCCATGGTGCACCAAATGTGTTTTTCTCGGCCGGAGCAGCAGTTGCTGCCAAACGTCCAGCAATAGCTTCCAAACCAAAGGAGCCAGGACTGAAAGACATAGCTGTCCTGAAACCTCCTCAGGGGAGACACAAACAGAAACTATCTACATTGGTGTCACCGCTTTCGTTTGCCTGGGCAACTCAAATGTACCTCCATGGTGCACTGTCACGATCCACAGCCTAGACAAGACTTTGGTTTGGCAGAGGCTAAACCCCCTTGCGTTCCAGCCGAACCTCAGATCGCTCTGGGTGGCTGGGGGCGGCTGGGCTTAACCCCTGAGTGATGTCCAATCACTAGGTGTTTTATCGTGAATAAGTTCTTAATTAAATTCTCGGAGAACAGAATTGAGACTCGAAACCGAGTCAAGGTGAAGGTCGTTTTATTTAGAAGGAAATGTGCAGGGAAAGGGGGGAAGAAAGAAAACGGGGGTGAAAAAGAGAGATAGAAAGAGAGAGAGAGTGGAAAAAAGGAAGAGGGGTGAGGGGAGGCTATATCTACCACCACGAGGCTACGGCATTCCGTCCGATGGCAGAGTATTCTCTGGGTCTGATGGGATAGGAGAGCGCTCCCTTCGTTGTTCCACCATGACGAAGTATGAAGATAAAGAGAGTGATTTCTCTCATTGCACCCCTTTTTGTAGGGGTACCGCTCCTTTGTCTCAGTACAAGCTTCCACCTGGCCTGTGGGAATGCTCCAGGGTGGATGACGGGAGTGTCCAATGTGTGAATGGCTCCCGATGTGTGCTCCTGATAGTGGAACAATGGCTCCTGATGTGTGAATGGTTCCTGATGTCTCTCTTCTGGGTGGCTTGTTGAATAGTCATTAGATTCTCGAAAGCCTGGGCCTGACCAGTGGTGATGTAGTGTCTTAGGAATGGGGTTTGGTAAGGTGAGAGGAGAAGAGAGGGGGGGGTCGGTTCTGTTGGCAATTGTAAGGCATAATTCCAGTACCTTACATGCACCAAAATTGTTTTTCTCGTTCTGGAGCAGCATTTGCTGCCAAACATACCAAACGTCCAGCAATAGCTTCCAAACCAAAGGAGCCAGGACTGAAAGACATAGCTGGCCTGAAACCTCCTCAGGGGAGACACAAACAGAAACTATCAACTTTGGTGTCACCGCTTTGGTTTGCCTGGGAAACTCAAATGTACCTCCCTGGTGCACCAAAAGTGTTTTTCTCGGCCGGAGCAGCATTTGCTGCCAAACGTCCAGCAATAGCTTCCAAACCAAAGGAGCCAGGACTGAAAGACATAGCTAGCCTGAAACCTCCTCAGGGGAGACACAAACAGAAACTATCAACTTTGGTGTCACCGCTTTCATTTGCTTGGGAAACTCAGATGTACCTCCATGGTGCACCAAAAGTGTTTTTCTCGGCCGGAGCAGCATTTGCTGCCAAACATGCCAAACGTCCAGCAATACCTTCCAAACCAAAGGAGCCAGGACTGAAAGACATAGCTGGCCTGAAACCTCCTCAGGGGAGACACAAACAGAAACCATCAACTTTGGTGTCACCGCTTTCGTTTGCCTGGGCAACTCAAATGTACCTCCATGGTGCACCAAATGTGTTTTTCTCGGCCGGAGCAGCAGTTGCTGCCAAACGTCCAGCAATAGCTTCCAAACCAAAGGAGCCAGGACTGAAAGACATAGCTGGCCTGAAACCTCCTCAGGGGAGACACAAACAGAAACTATCAACTTTGGTGTCACCGCTTTGGTTTGCCTGGGAAACTCAAATGTACCTCCCTGGTGCACCAAAAGTGTTTTTCTCGGCCGGAGCAGCATTTGCTGCCAAACGTCCAGCAATAGCTTCCAAACCAAAGGAGCCAGGACTGAAAGACATAGCTAGCCTGAAACCTCCTCAGGGGAGACACAAACAGAAACTATCAACTTTGGTGTCACCGCTTTCATTTGCTTGGGAAACTCAGATGTACCTCCATGGTGCACCAAAAGTGTTTTTCTCGGCCGGAGCAGCATTTGCTGCCAAACATGCCAAACGTCCAGCAATACCTTCCAAACCAAAGGAGCCAGGACTGAAAGACATAGCTGGCCTGAAACCTCCTCAGGGGAGACACAAACAGAAACCATCAACTTTGGTGTCACCGCTTTCGTTTGCCTGGGCAACTCAAATGTAACTCCATGGTGCACCAAATGTGTTTTTCTCGGCCGGAGCAGCAGTTGCTGCCAAACGTCCAGCAATAGCTTCCAAACCAAAGGAGCCAGGACTGAAAGACATAGCTGGCCTGAAACCTCCTCAGGGGAGACACAAACAGAAACTATCAACTTTGGTGTCACGGCCTGGGAAACTCAAATGTACATCCCTGGTGCACCAAAAGTGTTTTTCTCGGCCGGAGCAGCATTTGCTGCCAAACATGCCAAACGTCCAGCAATAGCTTCCAAACGAAAGGAGCCAGGACTGAAAGACATAGCTGGCCTGAAACCTCCTCAGGGGAGACACAAACAGAAACCATCAACTTTGGTGTCACCGCTTTCGTTTGCCTGGGCAACTCAAATGTACCTCCATGGTGCACCAAATGTGTTTTTCTCGGCCGGAGCAGCAGTTGCTGCCAAACGTCCAGCAATAGCTTCCAAACCAAAGGAGCCAGGACTGAAAGACATAGCTGGCCTGAAACCTCCTCAGGGGAGACACAAACAGAAACTATCTACATTGGTGTCACCGCTTTGGTTTGCCTGGGAAACTCAAATTTACCTCCATGGTACACCAAAAGTGTTTTTTCTCGGCCGGAGCAGCATTTGCTGCCAAACGTCCAACAATAGCTTCCAAACCAAAGGAGCCAGGACTGAAAGACATAGCTGGCCTGAAACCTCCTCAGGGGAGACACAAACAGAAACTATCAACTTTGGTGTCACCGCTTTCGTTTGCCTGGGCAACTCAAATGTACCTCCATGGTGCACCAAATGTGTTTTTCTCGGCCGGAGCAGCAGTTGCTGCCAAACGTCCAGCAATAGCTTCCAAACCAAAGGAGCCAGGACTGAAAGACATAGCTGTCCTGAAACCTCCTCAGGGGAGACACAAACAGAAACTATCTACATTGGTGTCACCGCTTTGGTTTGCCTGGGAAACTCAAATTTACCTCCATGGTACACCAAAAGTGTTTTTTCTCGGCCGGAGCAGCATTTGCTGCCAAACGTCCAGCAATAGCTTCCAAACCAAAGGAGCCAGGACTGAAAGACATAGCTGGCCTGAAACCTCCTCAGGGGAGACACAAACAGAAACTATCAACTTTGGTGTCACCGCTTTCGTTTGCCTGGGAAACTCAAATGTACCTCCATGGTGCACCAAATGTGTTTTTCTCGGCCGGAGCAGCATTTGCTGCCAAACATGCCAAACGTCCAGCAATAGCTTCCAAACCAAAGGAGCCAGGACTGAAAGACATAGCTGGCCTGAAACCTCCTCAGAGGAGACACAAACAGAAACTATCAACTTTGGTGTCACTGCTTTGGTTTGCCTGGGAAACTCAAATGTAACTCCCTGGTGCACCAAAACTGTTTTTCTCGGCCGGAGCAGCATTTGCTGCCAAACATGCCAAACGTCCAGCAATAGCTTCCAAACCAAAGGAGCCAGGACTGAAAGACATAGCTGGCCTGAAACCTCCTCAGGGGAGACACAAACAGAAACTATCAACTTTGGTGTCACGGCCTGAGAAACTCAAATGTACCTGCATGGTGCACCAAAAGTGTTTTTCTCGGCCGGAGCAGCATTTGCTGCCAAACATGCCAAACGTCCAGCAATAGCTTCCAAACCAAAGGAGCCAGGACTGAAAGACATAGCTGGCCTGAAACCTCCTCAGGGGAGACACAAACAGAAACCATCAACTTTGGTGTCACCGCTTTCGTTTGCCTGGGCAACTCAAATGTACCTCCCTGGTGCACCAAATGTGTTTTTCTCGGCCGGAGCAGCAGTTGCTGCCAAACGTCCAGCAATAGCTTCCAAACTAAAGGAGCCAGGACTGAAAGACATAGCTGGCCTGAAACCTCCTCAGGGGAGACACAAACAGAAACTATCAACTTTGGTGTCACGGCCTGGGAAACTCAAATGAACATCCCTGGTGCACCAAAAGTGTTTTTCTCGGCCGGAGCAGCATTTGCTGCCAAACATGCCAAACGTCCAGCAATAGCTTCCAAACCAAAGGAGCCAGGACTGAAAGACATAGCTGGCCTGAAACCTCCTCAGGGGAGACACAAACAGAAACCATCAACTTTGGTGTCACCGCTTTCGTTTGCCTGGGCAACTCAAATGTACCTCCATGGTGCACCAAATGTGTTTTTCTCGGCCGGAGCAGCAGTTGCTGCCAAACGTCCAGCAATAGCTTCCAAACCAAAGGAGCCAGGACTGAAAGACATAGCTGGCCTGAAACCTCCTCAGGGGAGACACAAACGGAAACTATCAACTTTGGTGTCACCGCTTTCGTTTTCCTGGGAAACTCAAATGTACCTCCATGGTGCACCAAAAAGTGTTTTTCTCGGCCGGAGCAGCATTTGCTTCCAAACATGCCAAACGTCCAGCAATAGCTTCCAAACCAAAGGAGTCGGGACTGAAAGACATAGCTGGCCTGAAACCTCCTCAGGGGAGACACAAACAGAAACTATCAACTTTGGTGTCACCGCTTTCGTTTGCCTGGGAAACTCAAATGTACCTCCATGGTGCACCAAATGGTTTTTTTATTGGCCGGAGCAGCATTTGCTGCTAAACATGCAAAACGTCCAGCAAAAGCATCCAAACCAAAGGAGCCAGGACTGAAAGACATAGCTGGCCTGAAACCTCCTCAGGGGAGACACAAACAGAAACTATCAACTTTGGTGTCACTGCTTTTGTTTGCCTGGGAAACTCAAATGTACCTCCATGGTGCACCAAATGTGTTTTTCTCGGCCGGAGCTGCATTTGCTGCCAAACATCCAGCAATAGCTTCCAAACCAAAGGAGCCAGGACTGAAAGACATAGCTGGCCTGAAACCTCCTCAGGGGAGTCACAAACAGAAACTATCAACTTTGGTGTCACTGCTTTTGTTTGCCTGGGAAACCCAAATGTACCTCCATGGTGCACCAAATGTGTTTTTCTCGGCCGGAGCTGCATTTGCTGCTAAACATGCCAAACGTCCAGCAATAGCTTCCAAACCAAAGGAGCCAGGACTGAAAGACATAGCTGGCCTGAAACCTCCTCAGGGGAGACACAAACAGAAACTATCAACTTTGGTGTCACGGCTTTGGTTTGCCTGGGAAACTCAAATGTACCTCCCTGGTGCACCAAAAGTGTTTTTCTCGGCCAGAGCAGCATTTGCTGCCAAACGTCCAGCAATAGCTTCCAAACCAAAGGAGCCAGGACTGAAAGACATAGCTGGCCTGAAACTTCCTCAGGGGAGACACAAACAGAAACTATCAACTTTGGTGTTTTCACTTTCGTTTGCCTGGGAAAGTCAAATGAACCTCCCTGGTACACCAAAAGTGTTTTTCTCGGCCGGAGCAGCATTTGCTGCCAAACGTCCAGCAATAGCTTCCAAACCAAAAGAGCCAGGACTGAAAGACATAACTGGCCTGAAACCTCCTCAGGGGAGACACAAACAGAAACTATCAACTTTGGTGTCACCGCTTTCGTTTGCCTGGGAAAGTCCAATGAACCTCCCTGGTACACCGAAAGTGTTTTTCTCGGCCGGAGCAGCATTTGCTACAAAACTTACAGGAACAGCTTCCAAACCAAAGGAGCCAGGACTGAAAGACATAGCTGGCCTGAAACCTCCTCAGGGGAGACACAAACAGAAACTATCAACTTTGGTGTCACCGCTTTCATTTGCTTGGGAAACTCAGATGTACCTCCATGGTGCACCAAAAGTGTTTTTCTCGGCCGGAGCAGCATTTGCTGCCAAACATGCCAAACGTCCAGCAATAGCTTCCAAACCAAAGGAGCCAGGACTGAAAGACATAGCTGGCCTGAAACCTCCTCAGGGAAGACACAAACAGAAACTATCAACTTTGGTGTCACCGCTTTCGTTTGCCTGGGCAACTCAAATGTACCTCCATGGTGCACCAAATGTGTTTTTCTCGGCCGGAGCAGCATTTGCTGCCAAACGTCCAGCAATACCTTCCAAACAAAAGGAGCCAGGACTGAAAGACATAGCTGGCCTGAAACCTCCTCAGGGGAGACACAAACAGAAACTATCAACTTTGGTGTCACCGCTTTCGTTTGCCTGGGCAACTCAAATGTACCTCCATGGTGCACTGTCACGATCCACAACCTAGACAAGACTTTGGTTTGGCAGAGGCTAAACCCCCTTGCGTTCCAGCCGAACCTCAGATCGCTCTGGGTGGCTGGGGGCGGCTGGGCTTAACCCCTGAGTGATGTCCAATCACTAGGTGTTTTATCGTGAATAAGTTCTTAATTAAATTCTCGGAGAACAGAATTGAGACTCGAAACCGAGTCAAGGTGAAGGTTGTTTTATTTAGAAAGAAACGTGCAGGGAAAGGGGGGAAGAAAGAAAACGGGGGTGAAAAAGAGAGATAGAAAGAGAGAGAGAGTGGAAAAAAGGAAGAGGGGTGAGGGGAGGCTATATCTACCACCACGAGGCTACGGCATTCCGTCCGATGGCAGAGTATTCTCTGGGTCTGATGGGATAGGAGAGCGCTCCCTTCGTTGTTCCACCATGACGAAGTATGAAGATAAAGAGAGTGATTTCTCTCGTTGCACCCTGTTGTGGTTTAACCCTCAGCGGAAAGCTGAGGCCACAAAGGTCAGACCAAAAAGCCCCCTTACCTCTTTAAGAGGTGGAGGATGGGCGAACGAAGGAGCTGCAGAGCCAGAGGAAAAAAAAACCACAGGCTTGCAAGGTTAGGATAAGGATAGTTTACTAAACAACAGGGAAAAGTATGAAAACAACTAACTACTGTGCTATTATTATATACAGTGCAAACCTCTCCCCACACTATATCATTTGAGCCATGCCCGAACCGATTCAGATTCCCGAACGCAGCACTCCCCGAGCCCAGCACCACCGAGCACCCCCCTCACCACCGCCTGCCACGCCGATCCCAGAGAGAGAGAGAGAGAACCCGGAACTCCCACACGCCTGCTCAGACCGGCACTTCCCGAGCCCAGCAGTTTCTGATAGGTCCGGAGTCTCCCCCGGAACTGGCACTGCGTCTGCCCAGACCGGGACTTCCCGTGCCTGGGTCCGAAGTCGCCCCTGCAAAAGGGGGGGGGGGGGCAGCCTGTCGGATCATGATGCAATTGGTATGGAATACTCTCAGGGCCAACACAGCCTGCTGCTGGGCTGAACCCAGGACACACCCCTTTTTGTAGGGGTAACGCTCCTTTGTCTCAGTACAAGCTTCCACCTGGCCTGTGGGAATGCTCCAGGGTGGATGACGGGAGTGTCCAATGTGTGAATGGCTCCCGATGTGTGCTCCTGATAGTGGAACAATGGCTCCTGATGTGTGAATGGTTCCTGATGTCTCTCTTCTGGGTGGCTTGTTGAATAGTCATTAGATTCTCGAAAGCCTGGGCCTGACCAGTGGTGATGTAGTGTCTTAGGAATGGGGTTTGGTAAGGTGAGAGGAGAAGAGGGGGGGGGGTCGGTTCTGTTGGCAATTGTAAGGCATAATTCCAGTACCTTACATGCACCAAAATTGTTTTTCTCGTTCTGGAGCAGCATTTGCTGCCAAACATATCAAACGTCCAGCAATAGCTTCCAAACCAAAGGAGCCAGGACTGAAAGACATAGCTGGCCTGAAACCTCCTTAGGGGAGACACAAACAGAAACTATCAACTTTGGTGTCACTGCTTTGGTTTGCCTGGGAAACTCAAATGTACCTCCCTGGTGCACCAAAAGTGTTTTTCTCGGCCGGAGCAGCATTTGCTGCCAAACATGCCAAACGTCCAGCAATAGCTTCCAAACCAAAGGAGCCAGGACTGAAAGACATAGCTGGCCTGAAACCTCCTCAGGGGACACACAAACAGAAACTATCAATTTTGGTGTCACCGCTTTCATTTGCTTGGGAAACTCAGATGTACCTCCATGGTGCACCAAAAGTGTTTTTCTCGGCCGGAGCAGCATTTGCTGCCAAACATGCCAAACGTCCAGCAATAGCTTCCAAACCAAAGGAGCCAGGACTGAAAGACATAGCTGGCCTGAAACCTCCTCAGGGGAGACACAAACAGAAACTATCAACTTTGGTGTCACCGCTTTCGTTTGCCTGGGCAACTCAAATGTACCTCCATGGTGCACCAAATGTGTTTTTATCGGCCGGAGCAGCAGTTGCTGCCAAACGTCCGGCAATAGCTTCCAAACCAAAGGAGCCAGGACTGAAAGATATAGCTGTCCTGAAACCTCCTCAGGGGAGACACAAACAGAAACTATCAACATTGGTGTCACCGCTTTGCTTTGCCTGGGAAACTCAAATGTTCCTCCCTGGTGCACCAAAAGTGTTTTTCTCGGCCGGAGCAGCATTTGCTACCAAACGTCCAGCAATAGCTTCCAAACCAAAGGAGCCAGGACTGAAAGACATAGCTGGCCTGAAACCTCCTCAGGGGAGAATGAAACGGAAACTATCAACTTTGGTGTCACCGCTTTCGTTTGCCTGGGAAACTCAAATGTACCTCCATGGTGCACCAAATGTGTTTTTCTCGGCCGGAGCAGCATTTGCTGCCAAACATGCCAAACGTCCAGCAATAGCTTCCAAACCAAAGGAGCCAGGACTGAAAGACATAGCTGGCCTGAAACCTCCTCAGGGGAGACACAAACAGAAACTATCAACTTTGGTGTCACCGCTTTGGTTTGCTTGGGAAACTCAAATGTACCTCCATGGTGTACCAAATGTGTTTTTCTCGGACGGAGCAGCATTTGCTGCCAAACGTCCAGCAATAGCTTCCAAACCAAAGGAGCCAGGACTGAAAGACATAGCTGGCCTGAAACCTCCTCAGGGGAGACACAAACAGAAACTATCAACTTTGGTGTCACCGCTTTCATTTGCTTGGGAAACTCAGATGTACCTCCATGGTGCACCAAAAGTGTTTTTCTCGTCCGGAGCAGCATTTGCTACCAAACATGCCAAACGTCCAGCAATAGCTTCCAATCCAAAGGAGCCAGGACTGAAAGACATAGCTGGCCTGAAACCTCCTCAGGGGAGACACAAACAGAAACTATCAACTTTGGTGTCACCGCTTTCGTTTGCCAGGGAAACTCAGATGTACCTCCATTGTGCAACAAAAGTTTTTTTCTCGGCCGGCGCAGCATTTGCTTCCAAACGTCCAGCAATAGCTTCCAAACCAAACAAGCCAGGACTGAAAGACATAGCTGGCCTGAAACCTCCTCAGGGGAGACACAAACAGAAACTATCAACTTTGGTGTCACTGCTTTTGTTTGCCTGGGAAACCCAAATGTACCTCCATGGTGCACCAAATGTGTTTTTCTCGGCCGGAGCTGCATTTGCTGCTAAACATGCCAAACGTCCAGCAATAGCTTCCAAACCAAAGGAGCCAGGACTGAAAGACATAGCTGGCCTGAAACCTCCTCAGGGGAGACACAAACAGGAACTATCAACTTTGGTGTCACCGCTTTCATTTGCCTGGGAAACTCAAATGTACCTCCATGGTGCACCAAATGGTTTTTTTTATCGGCCGGAGCAGCATTTGCTGCTAAACATGCCAAACGTCCAGCAATAGCTTCCAAACCAAAGGAGCCAGGACTGAAAGACATAGCTGGCCTGAAACCTCCTCAGGGGAGACACAAACAGAAACTATCAACTTTGGTGTCACGTCTTTGGTTTGCCTGGGAAACTCAAATGTACCTCCCTGGTGCACCAAAAGTGTTTTTCTCGGCCAGAGCAGCATTTGCTGCCAAACGTCCAGCAATAGCTTCCAAACCAAAGGAGCCAGGACTGAAAGACATAGCTGGCCTGAAACTTCCTCAGGGGAGACACAAACAGAAACTATCAACTTTGGTGTTTCCACTTTTGTTTGCCTGGGAAAGTCAAATGAACCTCCCTGGTACACCAAAAGTGTTTTTCTCGACCGGAGCAGCATTTGCTGCCAAACGTCCAGCAATAGCTTCCAAACCAAAGGAGCCAGGACTGAAAGACATAGCTGGCCTGAAACCTCCTCAGGGGAGAATGAAACGGAAACTATCAACTTTGGTGTCACCGCTTTCGTTTGCCTGGGAAACTCAAAAGTACCTCCATGGTGCACCAAAAAGTTTTTTTCTCGGCCGGAGCAGCATTTGCTGCCAAACATGCCAAACGTCCAGCAATAGCTTCCAAACCAAAGGAGCCAGGACTGAAAGACATAGCTGGCCTGAAACCTCCTCAGGGGAGACACAAACAGAAACTATCAACTTTGGTGTCACCGCTTTGGTTTGCTTGGGAAACTCAAATGTACCTCCATGGTGTACCAAATGTGTTTTTCTCGGACGGAGCAGCATTTGCTGCCAAACGTCCAGCAATAGCTTCCAAACCAAAGGAGCCAGGACTGAAAGACATAGCTGGCCTGAAACCTCCTCAGGGGAGACACAAACAGAAACTATCAACTTTGGTGTCACCGCTTTCATTTGCTTGGGAAACTCAGATGTACCTCCATGGTGCACCAAAAGTGTTTTTCTCGTCCGGAGCAGCATTTGCTACCAAACATGCCAAACGTCCAGCAATAGCTTCCAATCCAAAGGAGCCAGGACTGAAAGACATAGCTGGCCTGAAACCTCCTCAGGGGAGACACAAACAGAAACTATCAACTTTGGTGTCACCGCTTTCGTTTGCCAGGGAAACTCAGATGTACCTCCATTGTGCAACAAAAGTTTTTTTCTCGGCCGGCGCAGCATTTGCTTCCAAACGTCCAGCAATAGCTTCCAAACCAAACAAGCCAGGACTGAAAGACATAGCTGGCCTGAAACCTCCTCAGGGGAGACACAAACAGAAACTATCAACTTTGGTGTCACTGCTTTTGTTTGCCTGGGAAACACAAATGTACCTCCATGGTGCACCAAATGTGTTTTTCTCGGCCGGAGCAGCATTTGCTGCCAAACATCCAGCAATAGCTTCCAAACCAAAGGAGCCAGGACTGAAAGACATAGCTGGCCTGAAACCTCCTCAGGGGAGTCACAAACAGAAACTATCAACTTTGGTGTCACTGCTTTTGTTTGCCTGGGAAACCCAAATGTACCTCCATGGTGCACCAAATGTGTTTTTCTCGGCCGGAGCTGCATTTGCTGCTAAACATGCCAAACGTCCAGCAATAGCTTCCAAACCAAAGGAGCCAGGACTGAAAGACATAGCTGGCCTGAAACCTCCTCAGGGGAGACACAAACAGGAACTATCAACTTTGGTGTCACCGCTTTCATTTTCCTGGGAAACTCAAATGTACCTCCATGGTGCACCAAATGGTTTTTTTTATCGGCCGGAGCAGCATTTGCTGCTAAACATGCCAAACGTCCAGCAATAGCTTCCAAACCAAAGGAGCCAGGACTGAAAGACATAGCTGGCCTGAAACCTCCTCAGGGGAGACACAAACAGAAACTATCAACTTTGGTGTCACGTCTTTGGTTTGCCTGGGAAACTCAAATGTACCTCCCTGGTGCACCAAAAGTGTTTTTCTCGGCCAGAGCAGCATTTGCTGCCAAACGTCCAGCAATAGCTTCCAAACCAAAGGAGCCAGGACTGAAAGACATAGCTGGCCTGAAACTTCCTCAGGGGAGACACAAACAGAAACTATCAACTTTGGTGTTTCCACTTTTGTTTGCCTGGGAAAGTCAAATGAACCTCCCTGGTACACCAAAAGTGTTTTTCTCGGCCGGAGCAGCATTTGCTACAAAACTTACTGGAACAGCTTCCAAACCAAAGGAGCCAGGACTGAAAGACATAGCTGGCCTGAAACCTCCTCAGGGGAGACACAAACAGAAACTATCAACTTTGGTGTCACCGCTTTCATTTGCTTGGGAAACTCAGATGTACCTCCATGGTGCACCAAAAGTGTTTTTCTCGGCCGGAGCAGCATTTGCTGCCAAACGTCCAGCAATAGCTTCCAAACCAAAGGAGCCAGGACTGAAAGACATAGCTGGCCTGAAACCTCCTCAGGGGAGACACAAACAGAAACTATCAACTTTGGTGTCACTGCTTTGGTTTGCCTGGGAAACTCAAATGTACCTCCCTGGTGCACCAAAAGTGTTTTTCTCGGCCGGAGCAGCATTTGCTGCCAAACATGCCAAACGTCCAGCAATAGCTTCCAAATCAAAGGAGCCAGGACTGAAAGACATAGCTTGCCTAAAACCTCCTCAGGGGAGAAACAAACAGAAACTATCAACTTTGGTGTCACCGCTTTGGTTTGCCTGGGAAACTCAAATGTACCTCCCTGGTGTACCAAAAGTGTTTTTCTCGGCCGGAGCAGCATTTGCTGCCAAACATGCCAAACGTCCATCAATAGCTTCCAAACCAAAGGAGCCAGGACTGAAAGACATAGCTGGCCTGAAACCTCCTCAGGGGACACACAAACAGAAACTATCAACTTTGGTGTCACCGCTTTCATTTGCTTGGGAAACTCAGATGTACCTCCATGGTGCACCAAAAGTGTTTTTCTCGGCCGGAGCAGCATTTGCTGCCAAACATGCCAAACGTCCAGCAATACCTTCCAAACCAAAGGAGCCAGGACTGAAAGACATAGCTGGCCTGAAACCTCCTCAGGGGAGACACAGACAGAAACTATCAACTTTGGTGTCACCGCTTTCGTTTGCCTGGGCAACTTAAATGTACCTCCATGGTGCACCAAATGTGTTTTTCTCGGCCGGAGCAGCAGTTGCTGCCAAACGTCCAGCAATAGCTTCCAAACCAAAGGAGCCAGGACTGAAAGACATAGCTGTCCTGAAACCTCCTCAGGGGAGACACAAACAGAAACTATCTACATTGGTGTCACCGCTTTCGTTTGCCTGGGCAACTCAAATGTACCTCCATGGTGCACTGTCACGATCCACAGCCTAGACAAGACTTTGGTTTGGCAGAGGCTAAACCCCCTTGCGTTCCAGCCGAACCTCAGATCGCTCTGGGTGGCTGGGGGCGGCTGGGCTTAACCCCTGAGTGATGTCCAATCACTAGGTGTTTTATCGTGAATAAGTTCTTAATTAAATTCTCGGAGAACAGAATTGAGACTCGAAACCGAGTCAAGGTGAAGGTCGTTTTATTTAGAAGGAAATGTGCAGGGAAAGGGGGGAAGAAAGAAAACGGGGGTGAAAAAGAGAGATAGAAAGAGAGAGAGAGTGGAAAAAAGGAAGAGGGGTGAGGGGAGGCTATATCTACCACCACGAGGCTACGGCATTCCGTCCGATGGCAGAGTATTCTCTGGGTCTGATGGGATAGGAGAGCGCTCCCTTCGTTGTTCCACCATGACGAAGTATGAAGATAAAGAGAGTGATTTCTCTCATTGCACCCCTTTTTGTAGGGGTACCGCTCCTTTGTCTCAGTACAAGCTTCCACCTGGCCTGTGGGAATGCTCCAGGGTGGATGACGGGAGTGTCCAATGTGTGAATGGCTCCCGATGTGTGCTCCTGATAGTGGAACAATGGCTCCTGATGTGTGAATGGTTCCTGATGTCTCTCTTCTGGGTGGCTTGTTGAATAGTCATTAGATTCTCGAAAGCCTGGGCCTGACCAGTGGTGATGTAGTGTCTTAGGAATGGGGTTTGGTAAGGTGAGAGGAGAAGAGAGGGGGGGGTCGGTTCTGTTGGCAATTGTAAGGCATAATTCCAGTACCTTACATGCACCAAAATTGTTTTTCTCGTTCTGGAGCAGCATTTGCTGCCAAACATACCAAACGTCCAGCAATAGCTTCCAAACCAAAGGAGCCAGGACTGAAAGACATAGCTGGCCTGAAACCTCCTCAGGGGAGACACAAACAGAAACTATCAACTTTGGTGTCACCGCTTTGGTTTGCCTGGGAAACTCAAATGTACCTCCCTGGTGCACCAAAAGTGTTTTTCTCGGCCGGAGCAGCATTTGCTGCCAAACGTCCAGCAATAGCTTCCAAACCAAAGGAGCCAGGACTGAAAGACATAGCTAGCCTGAAACCTCCTCAGGGGAGACACAAACAGAAACTATCAACTTTGGTGTCACCGCTTTCATTTGCTTGGGAAACTCAGATGTACCTCCATGGTGCACCAAAAGTGTTTTTCTTGGCCGGAGCAGCATTTGCTGCCAAACATGCCAAACGTCCAGCAATACCTTCCAAACCAAAGGAGCCAGGACTGAAAGACATAGCTGGCCTGAAACCTCCTCAGGGGAGACACAAACAGAAACCATCAACTTTGGTGTCACCGCTTTCGTTTGCCTGGGCAACTCAAATGTACCTCCATGGTGCACCAAATGTGTTTTTCTCGGCCGGAGCAGCAGTTGCTGCCAAACGTCCAGCAATAGCTTCCAAACCAAAGGAGCCAGGACTGAAAGACATAGCTGGCCTGAAACCTCCTCAGGGGAGACACAAACAGAAACTATCAACTTTGGTGTCACGGCCTGGGAAACTCAAATGTACATCCCTGGTGCACCAAAAGTGTTTTTCTCGGCCGGAGCAGCATTTGCTGCCAAACATGCCAAACGTCCAGCAATAGCTTCCAAACGAAAGGAGCCAGGACTGAAAGACATAGCTGGCCTGAAACCTCCTCAGGGGAGAGACAAACAGAAACCATCAACTTTGGTGTCACCGCTTTCGTTTGCCTGGGCAACTCAAATGTACCTCCATGGTGCACCAAATGTGTTTTTCTCGGCCGGAGCAGCAGTTGCTGCCAAACGTCCAGCAATAGCTTCCAAACCAAAGGAGCCAGGACTGAAAGACATAGCTGGCCTGAAACCTCCTCAGGGGAGACACAAACAGAAACTATCTACATTGGTGTCACCGCTTTGGTTTGCCTGGGAAACTCAAATTTACCTCCATGGTACACCAAAAGTGTTTTTTCTCGGCCGGAGCAGCATTTGCTGCCAAACGTCCAACAATAGCTTCCAAACCAAAGGAGCCAGGACTGAAAGACATAGCTGGCCTGAAACCTCCTCAGGGGAGACACAAACAGAAACTATCAACTTTGGTGTCACCGCTTTCGTTTGCCTGGGCAACTCAAATGTACCTCCATGGTGCACCAAATGTGTTTTTCTCGGCCGGAGCAGCAGTTGCTGCCAAACGTCCAGCAATAGCTTCCAAACCAAAGGAGCCAGGACTGAAAGACATAGCTGTCCTGAAACCTCCTCAGGGGAGACACAAACAGAAACTATCTACATTGGTGTCACCGCTTTGGTTTGCCTGGGAAACTCAAATTTACCTCCATGGTACACCAAAAGTGTTTTTTCTCGGCCGGAGCAGCATTTGCTGCCAAACGTCCAGCAATAGCTTCCAAACCAAAGGAGCCAGGACTGAAAGACATAGCTGGCCTGAAACCTCCTCAGGGGAGACACAAACAGAAACTATCAACTTTGGTGTCACCGCTTTCGTTTGCCTGGGAAACTCAAATGTACCTCCATGGTGCACCAAATGTGTTTTTCTCGGCCGGAGCAGCATTTGCTGCCAAACATGCCAAACGTCCAGCAATAGCTTCCAAACCAAAGGAGCCAGGACTGAAAGACATAGCTGGCCTGAAACCTCCTCAGAGGAGACACAAACAGAAACTATCAACTTTGGTGTCACTGCTTTGGTTTGCCTGGGAAACTCAAATGTAACTCCCTGGTGCACCAAAACTGTTTTTCTCGGCCGGAGCAGCATTTGCTGCCAAACATGCCAAACGTCCAGCAATAGCTTCCAAACCAAAGGAGCCAGGACTGAAAGACATAGCTGGCCTGAAACCTCCTCAGGGGAGACACAAACAGAAACTATCAACTTTGGTGTCACGGCCTGAGAAACTCAAATGTACCTGCATGGTGCACCAAAAGTGTTTTTCTCGGCCGGAGCAGCATTTGCTGCCAAACATGCCAAACGTCCAGCAATAGCTTCCAAACCAAAGGAGCCAGGACTGAAAGACATAGCTGGCCTGAAACCTCCTCAGGGGAGACACAAACAGAAACCATCAACTTTGGTGTCACCGCTTTCGTTTGCCTGGGCAACTCAAATGTACCTCCCTGGTGCACCAAAAGTGTTTTTCTCGGCCGGAGCAGCAGTTGCTGCCAAACGTCCAGCAATAGCTTCCAAACTAAAGGAGCCAGGACTGAAAGACATAGCTGGCCTGAAACCTCCTCAGGGGAGACACAAACAGAAACTATCAACTTTGGTGTCACGGCCTGGGAAACTCAAATGTACCTGCATGGTGCACCAAAAGTGTTTTTCTCGGCCGGAGCAGCATTTGCTGCCAAACATGCCAAACGTCCAGCAATAGCTTCCAAACCAAAGGAGCCAGGACTGAAAGACATAGCTGGCCTGAAACCTCCTCAGGGGAGACACAAACAGAAACCATCAACTTTGGTGTCACCGCTTTCGTTTGCCTGGGCAACTCAAATGTACCTCCATGGTGCACCAAATGTGTTTTTCTCGGCCGGAGCAGCAGTTGCTGCCAAACGTCCAGCAATAGCTTCCAAACCAAAGGAGCCAGGACTGAAAGACATAGCTGGCCTGAAACCTCCTCAGGGGAGACACAAACGGAAACTATCAACTTTGGTGTCACTGCTTTCGTTTGCCTGGGAAACTCAAATGTACCTCCATGGTGCACCAAAAAGTGTTTTTCTCGGCCGGAGCAGCATTTGCTTCCAAACATGCCAAACGTCCAGCAATAGCTTCCAAACCAAAGGAGTCGGGACTGAAAGACATAGCTGGCCTGAAACCTCCTCAGGGGAGACACAAACAGAAACTATCAACTTTGGTGTCACCGCTTTCGTTTGCCTGGGAAACTCAAATGTACCTCCATGGTGCACCAAATGGTTTTTTTATTGGCCGGAGCAGCATTTGCTGCTAAACATGCAAAACGTCCAGCAAAAGCATCCAAACCAAAGGAGCCAGGACTGAAAGACATAGCTGGCCTGAAACCTCCTCAGGGGAGACACAAACAGAAACTATCAACTTTGGTGTCACTGCTTTTGTTTGCCTGGGAAACTCAAATGTAGCTCCATGGTGCACCAAATGTGTTTTTCTCGGCCGGAGCTGCATTTGCTGCCAAACATCCAGCAATAGCTTCCAAACCAAAGGAGCCAGGACTGAAAGACATAGCTGGCCTGAAACCTCCTCAGGGGAGTCACAAACAGAAACTATCAACTTTGGTGTCACTGCTTTTGTTTGCCTGGGAAACCCAAATGTACCTCCATGGTGCACCAAATGTGTTTTTCTCGGCCGGAGCTGCATTTGCTGCTAAACATGCCAAACGTCCAGCAATAGCTTCCAAACCAAAGGAGCCAGGACTGAAAGACATAGCTGGCCTGAAACCTCCTCAGGGGAGACACAAACAGAAACTATCAACTTTGGTGTCACGGCTTTGGTTTGCCTGGGAAACTCAAATGTACCTCCCTGGTGCACCAAAA
Source organism: Laterallus jamaicensis coturniculus (assembly GCA_022605575.1). Lineage (NCBI taxonomy): Eukaryota > Metazoa > Chordata > Aves > Gruiformes > Rallidae > Laterallus > Laterallus jamaicensis. The sequence goes on along the minus strand of JAKCOX010000070.1, from coordinate 3,005,102 downwards.
GTGTTTTTCTCGGCCAGAGCAGCATTTGCTGCCAAACGTCCAGCAATAGCTTCCAAACCAAAGGAGCCAGGACTGAAAGACATAGCTGGCCTGAAACTTCCTCAGGGGAGACACAAACAGAAACTATCAACTTTGGTGTTTTCACTTTCGTTTGCCTGGGAAAGTCAAATGAACCTCCCTGGTACACCAAAAGTGTTTTTCTCGGCCGGAGCAGCATTTGCTGCCAAACGTCCAGCAATAGCTTCCAAACCAAAAGAGCCAGGACTGAAAGACATAACTGGCCTGAAACCTCCTCAGGGGAGACACAAACAGAAACTATCAACTTTGGTGTCACCGCTTTCGTTTGCCTGGGAAAGTCCAATGAACCTCCCTGGTACACCGAAAGTGTTTTTCTCGGCCGGAGCAGCATTTGCTACAAAACTTACAGGAACAGCTTCCAAACCAAAGGAGCCAGGACTGAAAGACATAGCTGGCCTGAAACCTCCTCAGGGGAGACACAAACAGAAACTATCAACTTTGGTGTCACCGCTTTCATTTGCTTGGGAAACTCAGATGTACCTCCATGGTGCACCAAAAGTGTTTTTCTCGGCCGGAGCAGCATTTGCTGCCAAACATGCCAAACGTCCATCAATAGCTTCCAAATCAAAGGAGCCAGGACTGAAAGACATAGCTTGCCTAAAACCTCCTCAGGGGAGAAACAAACAGAAACTATCAACTTTGGTGTCACCGCTTTGGTTTGCCTGGGAAACTCAAATGTACCTCCCTGGTGTACCAAAAGTGTTTTTCTCGGCCGGAGCAGCATTTGCTGCCAAACATGCCAAACGTCCATCAATAGCTTCCAAACCAAAGGAGCCAGGACTGAAAGACATAGCTGGCCTGAAACCTCCTCAGGGGACACACAAACAGAAACTATCAACTTTGGTGTCACCGCTTTCATTTGCTTGGGAAACTCAGATGTACCTCCATGGTGCACCAAAAGTGTTTTTCTCGGCCGGAGCAGCATTTGCTGCCAAACATGCCAAACGTCCAGCAATACCTTCCAAACCAAAGGAGCCAGGACTGAAAGACATAGCTGGCCTGAAACCTCCTCAGGGGAGACACAGACAGAAACTATCAACTTTGGTGTCACCGCTTTCGTTTGCCTGGGCAACTTAAATGTACCTCCATGGTGCACCAAATGTGTTTTTCTCGGCCGGAGCAGCAGTTGCTGCCAAACGTCCAGCAATAGCTTCCAAACCAAAGGAGCCAGGACTGAAAGACATAGCTGTCCTGAAACCTCCTCAGGGGAGACACAAACAGAAACTATCTACATTGGTGTCACCGCTTTCGTTTGCCTGGGCAACTCAAATGTACCTCCATGGTGCACTGTCACGATCCACAGCCTAGACAAGACTTTGGTTTGGCAGAGGCTAAACCCCCTTGCGTTCCAGCCGAACCTCAGATCGCTCTGGGTGGCTGGGGGCGGCTGGGCTTAACCCCTGAGTGATGTCCAATCACTAGGTGTTTTATCGTGAATAAGTTCTTAATTAAATTCTCGGAGAACAGAATTGAGACTCGAAACCGAGTCAAGGTGAAGGTCGTTTTATTTAGAAGGAAATGTGCAGGGAAAGGGGGGAAGAAAGAAAACGGGGGTGAAAAAGAGAGATAGAAAGAGAGAGAGAGTGGAAAAAAGGAAGAGGGGTGAGGGGAGGCTATATCTACCACCACGAGGCTACGGCATTCCGTCCGATGGCAGAGTATTCTCTGGGTCTGATGGGATAGGAGAGCGCTCCCTTCGTTGTTCCACCATGACGAAGTATGAAGATAAAGAGAGTGATTTCTCTCATTGCACCCCTTTTTGTAGGGGTACCGCTCCTTTGTCTCAGTACAAGCTTCCACCTGGCCTGTGGGAATGCTCCAGGGTGGATGACGGGAGTGTCCAATGTGTGAATGGCTCCCGATGTGTGCTCCTGATAGTGGAACAATGGCTCCTGATGTGTGAATGGTTCCTGATGTCTCTCTTCTGGGTGGCTTGTTGAATAGTCATTAGATTCTCGAAAGCCTGGGCCTGACCAGTGGTGATGTAGTGTCTTAGGAATGGGGTTTGGTAAGGTGAGAGGAGAAGAGAGGGGGGGGTCGGTTCTGTTGGCAATTGTAAGGCATAATTCCAGTACCTTACATGCACCAAAATTGTTTTTCTCGTTCTGGAGCAGCATTTGCTGCCAAACATACCAAACGTCCAGCAATAGCTTCCAAACCAAAGGAGCCAGGACTGAAAGACATAGCTGGCCTGAAACCTCCTCAGGGGAGACACAAACAGAAACTATCAACTTTGGTGTCACCGCTTTGGTTTGCCTGGGAAACTCAAATGTACCTCCCTGGTGCACCAAAAGTGTTTTTCTCGGCCGGAGCAGCATTTGCTGCCAAACGTCCAGCAATAGCTTCCAAACCAAAGGAGCCAGGACTGAAAGACATAGCTAGCCTGAAACCTCCTCAGGGGAGACACAAACAGAAACTATCAACTTTGGTGTCACCGCTTTCATTTGCTTGGGAAACTCAGATGTACCTCCATGGTGCACCAAAAGTGTTTTTCTTGGCCGGAGCAGCATTTGCTGCCAAACATGCCAAACGTCCAGCAATACCTTCCAAACCAAAGGAGCCAGGACTGAAAGACATAGCTGGCCTGAAACCTCCTCAGGGGAGACACAAACAGAAACCATCAACTTTGGTGTCACCGCTTTCGTTTGCCTGGGCAACTCAAATGTACCTCCATGGTGCACCAAATGTGTTTTTCTCGGCCGGAGCAGCAGTTGCTGCCAAACGTCCAGCAATAGCTTCCAAACCAAAGGAGCCAGGACTGAAAGACATAGCTGGCCTGAAACCTCCTCAGGGGAGACACAAACAGAAACTATCAACTTTGGTGTCACGGCCTGGGAAACTCAAATGTACATCCCTGGTGCACCAAAAGTGTTTTTCTCGGCCGGAGCAGCATTTGCTGCCAAACATGCCAAACGTCCAGCAATAGCTTCCAAACGAAAGGAGCCAGGACTGAAAGACATAGCTGGCCTGAAACCTCCTCAGGGGAGAGACAAACAGAAACCATCAACTTTGGTGTCACCGCTTTCGTTTGCCTGGGCAACTCAAATGTACCTCCATGGTGCACCAAATGTGTTTTTCTCGGCCGGAGCAGCAGTTGCTGCCAAACGTCCAGCAATAGCTTCCAAACCAAAGGAGCCAGGACTGAAAGACATAGCTGGCCTGAAACCTCCTCAGGGGAGACACAAACAGAAACTATCTACATTGGTGTCACCGCTTTGGTTTGCCTGGGAAACTCAAATTTACCTCCATGGTACACCAAAAGTGTTTTTTCTCGGCCGGAGCAGCATTTGCTGCCAAACGTCCAACAATAGCTTCCAAACCAAAGGAGCCAGGACTGAAAGACATAGCTGGCCTGAAACCTCCTCAGGGGAGACACAAACAGAAACTATCAACTTTGGTGTCACCGCTTTCGTTTGCCTGGGCAACTCAAATGTACCTCCATGGTGCACCAAATGTGTTTTTCTCGGCCGGAGCAGCAGTTGCTGCCAAACGTCCAGCAATAGCTTCCAAACCAAAGGAGCCAGGACTGAAAGACATAGCTGTCCTGAAACCTCCTCAGGGGAGACACAAACAGAAACTATCTACATTGGTGTCACCGCTTTGGTTTGCCTGGGAAACTCAAATTTACCTCCATGGTACACCAAAAGTGTTTTTTCTCGGCCGGAGCAGCATTTGCTGCCAAACGTCCAGCAATAGCTTCCAAACCAAAGGAGCCAGGACTGAAAGACATAGCTGGCCTGAAACCTCCTCAGGGGAGACACAAACAGAAACTATCAACTTTGGTGTCACCGCTTTCGTTTGCCTGGGAAACTCAAATGTACCTCCATGGTGCACCAAATGTGTTTTTCTCGGCCGGAGCAGCATTTGCTGCCAAACATGCCAAACGTCCAGCAATAGCTTCCAAACCAAAGGAGCCAGGACTGAAAGACATAGCTGGCCTGAAACCTCCTCAGAGGAGACACAAACAGAAACTATCAACTTTGGTGTCACTGCTTTGGTTTGCCTGGGAAACTCAAATGTAACTCCCTGGTGCACCAAAACTGTTTTTCTCGGCCGGAGCAGCATTTGCTGCCAAACATGCCAAACGTCCAGCAATAGCTTCCAAACCAAAGGAGCCAGGACTGAAAGACATAGCTGGCCTGAAACCTCCTCAGGGGAGACACAAACAGAAACTATCAACTTTGGTGTCACGGCCTGAGAAACTCAAATGTACCTGCATGGTGCACCAAAAGTGTTTTTCTCGGCCGGAGCAGCATTTGCTGCCAAACATGCCAAACGTCCAGCAATAGCTTCCAAACCAAAGGAGCCAGGACTGAAAGACATAGCTGGCCTGAAACCTCCTCAGGGGAGACACAAACAGAAACCATCAACTTTGGTGTCACCGCTTTCGTTTGCCTGGGCAACTCAAATGTACCTCCCTGGTGCACCAAAAGTGTTTTTCTCGGCCGGAGCAGCAGTTGCTGCCAAACGTCCAGCAATAGCTTCCAAACTAAAGGAGCCAGGACTGAAAGACATAGCTGGCCTGAAACCTCCTCAGGGGAGACACAAACAGAAACTATCAACTTTGGTGTCACGGCCTGGGAAACTCAAATGTACCTGCATGGTGCACCAAAAGTGTTTTTCTCGGCCGGAGCAGCATTTGCTGCCAAACATGCCAAACGTCCAGCAATAGCTTCCAAACCAAAGGAGCCAGGACTGAAAGACATAGCTGGCCTGAAACCTCCTCAGGGGAGACACAAACAGAAACCATCAACTTTGGTGTCACCGCTTTCGTTTGCCTGGGCAACTCAAATGTACCTCCATGGTGCACCAAATGTGTTTTTCTCGGCCGGAGCAGCAGTTGCTGCCAAACGTCCAGCAATAGCTTCCAAACCAAAGGAGCCAGGACTGAAAGACATAGCTGGCCTGAAACCTCCTCAGGGGAGACACAAACGGAAACTATCAACTTTGGTGTCACTGCTTTCGTTTGCCTGGGAAACTCAAATGTACCTCCATGGTGCACCAAAAAGTGTTTTTCTCGGCCG